>CM070027.1:20237864-20837864 GCA_036247105.1 Cirrhinus mrigala | reverse complement strand
ATTAAAAATGTGTGAACTAATTATTACAATTAAATACACTTTTATATTGCAATAATTTCACATTCAATCTTCAAATTAATGTAAAAACAACATGAAATATTACAAATATTTTTAGGACTGAAGGTGAGTATCACTGATACCAATATTACTGATGTCTCTAGAAAATAGTTATTTTTTCCTAATATTTAACCACTGACTTTAGCCATTCAACATTACAGTATAATTGAGAGCTATCAATTTTAACATTTATTAGACTTAACAACTTAACAACTTCAAACATCTTAATCTTCACATATATACAATATACAGAAATTGAATAAAGTTAACAGATAAATACTAAATTAAATACAGATGAATCATTAAAGCTACAAAAGTTATTGATTTCCTTTTTTTTCTTCTGTTTCTTCTGGGTTACTGCTGCTGAGCGTGATGCGGATCTGACTCGCATCAGTGTTTCCAAGTCTGCGGTTTTCCCGCGGAATTGGGCTACTTTAATACTGCTGCTGTGGGGTGTTTTTCATGTTCGCGGGTTGAAGTGACCCCAATAATGTTATATTTACGCCTAGAATGCAAACTGTAGCAGGGGAACCCTGTCAAAAAACATGTATTTTACTCCCAGAACGCAATTTTTGCTAGGGGAGCACTCTTGGAGCATGCTAGTTTTGGGCTAGTTTTGAGTAGCAATTGGGTGGGTTTTGTTGGGAAAACCTGGCAACCCTGACTTGCATGTCCGTAGCTTCATTTGCACTTTAATATTAAAATGCTAGAAGCTACAGCATGCGCTGCTGCAATTAAAGCATTTGTGCTACGAGCACATTATAGCAGCTGACAGGACAGATTATATAGTTTTTACAGACATATAGCCTGAAAACATCTCATCTGACCACAGTTCACTGTTTTTCTACCAAAGCTCCCTCTTCACCTGTAACTTTCCCGCGCTCTTTTGAGCAGCGCTATGCGCTGAAGTGAAGTTGGAGTGTGTGTCTGAAAAGTCTCCTATTTGATGTGTTCATAAAGACGTTCTGTGACTAAATAAACGCACTTCTTCTCAAGAAAAAAAGAGACAGAAGCAGCAGTTATGAGTGTGGTAGCCAACCTTAGCCCCTCCCCTGCATTAACTGTGTTAAATAAATTTAAATAGGAAAAATTAAGCATTAACAGGCTAATTTTGACAGCACTAATAAACACACCACTGCCCCAACAAACACTACCTTTTATTCCAAAGACATTATTTCCTTGGGTTTACACTCAAATGCAAGAATGAGCAGTCGCGTTATGCTGAATTCACAGCATGTGAAAACGCAGTTGAGATGTTGGCGTGCACCGCTTTTGTAGCCCAATTAAATTGTGATGCTGTAGCTAGCAGACAGGGTTTAAGCCTGACATGAAGTGTTCATGTAGACTGATTGTGTCTGCAACAGATTGACTACGGGCTTCACTGCAGAGGTGATTAAGATAGAGGAGAGAGATTTATGGCCCGCTGCTCCTAAGAGAAGGTAATTGAAATCATTCCCATCGCCAGAGCTCTCCTCTCTCCTTCTCCCCAGGTCAATGCCGACTAAAGAGTCATCAGCTCTTGTGCTGTTTACCACATCGAGATCTGCTTCACCTTGCTTTCACATTGCCGCCCGTGCTTGCGTGCGCACATAAGCTCTTTATTTCTGAGGGCGATGGAGGCTGTTATCGCTATCCGCCGCTCCTGTAATTAAGACATTAGAGTTTCCTGCACCACTCAGCGCATTAGTGAACAAGAAAATGGCCGCTCTTGAGAAAAAAAAAGTGAAGCGCCTGATGGTTTATCTCAAGGGCTAATTAAAAATGGACAGAATCTTTCATTTTCCACATCTTGGACGGCTGGCGACCTAGAGGCTGCGGTGGATTCTGCTGACTCTATGCGCTCCGGCGTTGCGCAAATAACGTCTCTGGCTGACCCAGAAGGGGAAAGAAAGCGAAAAACAGCCCATTTCAAACTTCAAACGATCACAGAGAGTTTTAAAGAGAATCGTTACGGGTGACTTCCTCAGTTAGTGCCATCGCTCGTCAAAATAGTTTCTTTTTTCTCCCTCACATATCACGATGTCTGTCCTGTGTGTAATCGAGCTGCGGAACTATATAATGGCGTATTTGCATTACAAAGCACGCTGCTAGAGTTAGCAGAGTAACGGAGAGGAGTGTGTCATATGGGGCTTCGAAACAGTCCAGTGGTGCATTAGCTATCAAAGATCTCTCTGATCACTGCCCTTCTCTGAAGTAATCCCCTTGTTGTTCAAGTGTAGACGGAAAAGTGAGTCAGAGATAAACAAGAAATACATGATGCAATTTCAGCCATCTGGACACCCACACTCACAACCCCACAGATTAATCGGAGACTTTGCTCAGTTCTGGCTTCGAGCTGAAAGAGGCATTAAACAGGCTCATTTTTGTGTTGAAAGTGAAGACCACTTCAAGGAAACTCATTTTTTAGTATGTTATATACGTGCCCGTCTCCCATTAAGATAATTAGGGCCATTCAAAATGTGAAGTATTAAATCTGGTCATACATCGGCTGAGGATGAAAGCATTTCCGGCTCTGTTCTCAGTTTACAGTCATGACATTATGCATCAAGGCTGTCACTAACGATTATTTTGGTAATCGAGTAACCTGTCGATTATTCTGACGATTAATCAAGTAATCAGATAATTACAATTAATTTTTTGTAGTAATAAAAATAAATCTAAGTGAACAATAGCCTTTAAAATGAGGGTTAGTCTATCCAAAAATGAAAATTAGCCCATTGGTTTTACTCACCCTCCTGGCATCCTAGGTGTATATGACTTCCTTCTTTCAGACAAATCCTTTCGGAGTTATATTAAAAAATACCCTGGCACTTCCAAGCTTTAGAATGGCATGGGTAGGTGTTTCTTTTCATCAGTCCAAAACAAGTCCAATGAAGTACATCCATCCGTAATTAAAAGTGCCTCACACAGCTTCGGGGGGTGAATGAAGGCCTCCTGTAGCGAATCCATGCATTTTTGTAAGAAAAATATCCATATTCAAAACGTAATAATCACTTTAATCTAGGTTGCGCCAACTACTGTTGAGACAGGTAAACACAGCACCAGTCATAAATTAAACGTTAAAAATTAGGACTTGTAAAGAAAAATGTTGGAGGATTTTGATATAAACCAAGTGGAGACTTTTGCTTTTGGTAAAGTAAAGAAATTTGCTTCCTTTGCTCCTGTAAACAAACGCTAGACTCACCAATGCATGCGCATGGCCAACATTATCCGCCCAGAGCTGCTTCCGTGTATGACTAGTTGGTGCAAGTTATATTAAAGTGATTTTTAAGTTTTGAATATGGATATTTTTATTGCAAAAATATATCGATTTGCTACAGGAGGCCTTTATCCACCCCCTGGAGCTGTGTAAGGCACTTTTTATTATGGATGGATGCACTTTATTGGACTTGTTTTGGACTGATGTAGAGAAACACCCACCCATGGCATTTTAAAGCTTAGAAGTGGCAATAAGTGGTGATAATTTTTAATATAACTCCATTTGGATTTGTATGAAAGAAGGAAGTCATATACACCTAGGATATCTGGAGGGTGAGTAAATAATGGGCTAATTTTCATTTTCATTTTATCCCTTTAAAATACATACATAATGGCAAGGAGGCCATAATAATTAGTTCAAATAAAGTATCAAAAGCAAGTAATCATATGGTTTTATTGAACAAAACTGTTAAAATACATAATGTATTATAAACACTAGAGCTAATGTGCATTACGCATTATAACAAATGCCTGCAGAGGGCACCAATGGTCTGACAATTATTTTAACACTAATACTGCGATCTAATCTGTGTTTAATATTGACTCAAGAACATTTATTTTAAATGTCCACTTAATCTTTAATATTTGGCCATTTCTTTATGATAGAAACGCTACAGCCATTGTATTTTCTTGAATATGTGGACATCAAAACGTGTAAACTCAGATTGAGGGTTTAAACTTTTATTTTGAAATCGAGATGAACCGTTAGCATAGGCCTGTTGAGAAAGATAATAATGTATTCTCCTGTGTTTGCGTAGGTTTATAAATTATTTACCTTACAAATATGATGAAATAGCGCATGTTGCATTCCCGGATGAACGCTGTAACAAACCTAAACTCGCAACAACATGAAGAGATGGAGTTTGGACGATCCACACATATAAATGATAACAGTTTTATTGTTAACGGAGTCATTCTGAGACGCAGGTACGCAAATAATTAATTAATTATGTAAATAATTAAAGCGCATATATTAAACCTCCATCGCATATATTTATTTAACTACATCGTGGCGTTTGTTATAACATTATGCTTTATTATGATTTTCAAATTGGTTTAATATGCGGAATGCGCCACTTCCGGTATTTTGCCGATTACTCGACACCGAAAAAATGCAGTCCAGGATTATTACTTTTTTTTAATCGAATACTCGAATAAGTAAGCACTGTTACGTATAACAGCTGATACAGTTATAAAATGAAAACATTTGAAAATATTACCCATTCAGATGCTGTAGGCTTGATTCAAAATAGCTGCCTGCAAATTTAGCTACATAGTGTGTGATGCTCTGGACATCTTATTCAATCAACACACTGAACCACAGCTGTGTTGTTCTGGCTCGTGGCCCAGACTGAAAAACAACATAGTTTTTACACCTAACTGTGACAATTTAACTGTATTTGCAGCTGTAGTCATTAATCAGGTACAGCAGCTGTTGGTTTTACTGGAGTGAAGGCATCATTTGTATGCGAATGGAAGTTATGATTGATAAAAGGATGAATTAGGAATTAGGTAATCAATCAATCAGTTAGACAAACAGTCTTAACTATGAATATTTACATTGCTGTGCATAAAAACATGAGATGTGTTCGACATTGTGTGAACCGAGGCACAATCTGCAGATAACGCTTCTACAATATGTTTGTTTACTACATAAATTAAATGAATGGCTTCCATTGTCACCTAGCAGGGAATTCAGACAAACACATTTACAAAATCAGCCAAAAAGTGCTTTTAAAATTGCTCTATAACGTAGCGCGACAGACTCATGGAAAGTATGCCATTAGCCATAAAAAGAAGCAAACAGGGTTATAAAGCAGAAGGACTCGCACTTCAGTACTGGGTGTATAACTTTTATAGAGGTGTCTTCAGGTCATTTGGCCATTTAGTTTCTTAGCTTTGGAGAATAAGATAACACTGTCAGCAGCGTACTGGAAATGTCACACGAGCCGGAGAATACTTCAAATTGAAAGCTGCATAAATAAGCCGAAGAGTGAAAAAGAGGAAATGCGGAAACAAACAAAGAGAAGGAATAGATGCCTTCCAAACTAAATGTATGATTTTCATATCTGTGATTACATCAATTTCCTGCCATTGTCATTTATGTCCTACCCTCTGCCATTACAGAGCAACTCAATGAGAGTGAATCATAGAGAGAAAGAGTGAGAGAGAGAAACTTCTATCAATGAACCTTGTAGACGGCAAATTCAGCACACATGGTCCGGAAATCAAGGCTAGTACAAACTGAATTACAGTACATCCGCAAAAAGCAAAAAGTGGGACAACTGTACATTTAGAATGCCAGAGATGCATTAAAAAAAAATACAGCAAAAACACTCACATATTTTCATTTCTGACAAAAAACTGACCCAAATCTGCTGGGTTATATAAATACAGTAGCATATTTCACAATTTCACTGTGTTGTTGTATGCATCTTAATGTACTCATATTATCAAGAACCATTGCATTTAAAGTGATAGTACACCCAAAAATGAAAATTACTAAAATGACTAATTTCTCACCCTCATGTCGTTCCAAATCTGTAAGACCTTCGTTCATCTTCAGAACACAAATTAAAGGAGTCCAGATACAGATAATTTACTCGCCCCCTTGTCATCCAAGATGTTCGCGTCTTTCTTTCTTCAGTCGATAAGAAATTATGTTTCTTGAGGAAAACATTTCAGTAATTATCTCCATATAATGGATTTCAATGGTGCTCCCAAGTTTGAACTTCTAAAAAGCAGTTAAAATGCAGTTTTTAAATGGCTCTAAATGATCCCAGCTGATGAAGAAGGGTCTTATCTAGCAAAACGATCAGTCATTTTCGAAAAACAAATTGACAATTTATATACTTTTTAACCCTAAATGCTCGTCTTGTCTAAGTCTGCGTGAACTGTTTTTTTTTTCCGGTTCAATGCTGTCACTGCAGTTAGGGTATGTCGAAAAACTCCCGTCTTGTTTTCTTCTTCAACGTCAAAATCGTCCTTCATCGCTGTTTTACGTTTTTTTGTTTTTTTTTTGTAAAGGCAATTTGATCTACTTTGCATGTTCACTTTGTAAACACTGGGTCGGTACTTCTGCAGTGATTTAGGATGATTTTGAAGTTGGGGAAGAAAATGAGATTAGGCTTAGAAAATGAGTATTGGCCTGAAAAAAACAGTTCACGCAGACTTAGACAAGACGAGCGTTTGGGGTTAAAAAGTATATGAATTGTCCATTTGTTTCGAAAATGACCACTCGTTTTGCTAGATAAGACCCTTCTTCATTGGCTGGGAGCCCTTTGAAGCTGCATTTAAACTGCATTTTGGAAGTTCAAACTTGGGGGCACCATTGAAATCCATTATATGGAGATAATTCCTGAAATGTTTTCCTCAAGAAATTTCTTATCGACTGAAGAAAGAAAGACATGAACATCTTGGATGACAAGGGGCTGAGTACATTATCTGTAAATTTTTGTTCTGGAAGTGGACTTCTCCTTTAAGATATTTTTGATAAAATCTGGCAGCGTTTTGACCCTGCATAGACAGCAGTGCAGCTGACACTTCCAACGCCCAGAAAGGTAGTAAGGACATCAATAAAATAGTTCATGAAAGATCTGTGGTTCACCTGTAATGTTATGAAGCTACAATAATACTTTTCGTCCTTCATCGCTGTTTTACGTTTTTTTTTTTTTTTTTTGTAAAGGCAATTTGATCTACTTTGCATGTTCACTTTGTAAACACTGGGTCGGTACTTCTGCAGTGATTTAGGATGATTTTGAAGTTGGGGAAGAAAATGAGATTAGGCTTAGAAAATGAGTATTGGCCTGAAAAAAACAGTTCACGCAGACTTAGACAAGACGAGCGTTTGGGGTTAAAAAGTATATGAATTGTCCATTTGTTTCGAAAATGACCACTCGTTTTGCTAGATAAGACCCTTCTTCATTGGCTGGGAGCCCTTTGAAGCTGCATTTAAACTGCATTTTGGAAGTTCAAACTTGGGGGCACCATTGAAATCCATTATATGGAGATAATTCCTGAAATGTTTTCCTCAAGAAATTTCTTATCGACTGAAGAAAGAAAGACATGAACATCTTGGATGACAAGGGGCTGAGTACATTATCTGTAAATTTTTGTTCTGGAAGTGGACTTCTCCTTTAAGATATTTTTGATAAAATCTGGCAGCGTTTTGACCCTGCATAGACAGCAGTGCAGCTGACACTTCCAACGCCCAGAAAGGTAGTAAGGACATCAATAAAATAGTTCATGAAAGATCTGTGGTTCACCTGTAATGTTATGAAGCTACAATAATACTTTTTGTGCAAAAAAAAAACAACTTTATTCAACAATTTCCTCTCTTGTGTGCAGTCTTGGATGCACATTCATAAGAGTTTTCTTTGTGCACAAAAAGTATTCTCATAGCTTCATAACATTACTGTTAAACCACTGATGTCACATGAACAATTTTACCTTTCTGGGCCTTGAACGTGTCAGTTGTGGTGCTGTCTATGCAGTATCAGAAAGCTCTTGGATTTCATCAAAAAAATCTTAATTTGTGTTCCGCAGATGAATGAGGGTCTTACAGGTTTGGAATGACATGAGGGTGAGTAATTAACTGAACTATCACTTTAAGAAGACTCCAGAGACTCACAGACACACACACAAACACACTCAACCTTCAACCAGTTTTTCTTGCTGCCGGAGTGATTGTTAACAGGTAAGCCCTGGCCTTGGCTAATAAACCGGTGATGTCACAGCTGTTATTTTATGTGTGCATAATCATGTTTAATTATAAATCCTGTGAGCTATCATTTCATTTCAGTTAATGAGCTTGATTGCCTTTCTTGTGTCATATTATTGAACTGTCGACGCCACCCAGACTCAGTTCCATCAGCTTCAGCGTTTGCAAAACACTATCGCAACTGTATTAAACACCCAGACCTTAATAGTGTAACTGCGTATTTGCATACTCATTACAGCAAATTCAAGGAGTGGGAGGGCAACGATTAATTGTCTAAATGAAATTGTTGTGGTTGTATTGAGAGTGTTACTCTATTTTGATACCTGGTTTCGTGCTGACACACGTCCTGGGAAGATTCTGCCATACTGTTTTCTTCTTTACATTTTTTTTTATTATTTACACATCAACAATAAAAATCTTTTCAGAATGAAGAGTTTGAGGTAAAATTCACATTTGTTCTCCTAATCATTTTTAAACAATAATAACAATTGTTATTATTATTAATGATTAATTATTAATACTATAAATTAAATATTAATGGTATTTTGTAATTATAAATTAATATACATGATTAATAATTAATCATTATAATTTGTTATTAATAATAATTGTTTTATAATAATTATTATTGTTGTTATTACAAGAAATAATAATAAAAATAATAACAACTTTATTATTGTATACAAATGAATATCATAAATATAAATATATATGTAAATATAAACAATTTTTAATATTATTATTATTATCATCATCATGATAATATCATTAGTATCATTCTACATTTACAAGTCATCAACAAAAATCTACTATTCATTCTAATCAAAATAAATAATAATTCATATTATTATTAATGATTAATTAATAATAATACAAATTAAATTTTAATTAGTTTTTATAGTTATGAATATACATGATTAATAATTATCATTTTATTAATGTCTACTATTCATTCTAATCAATCTGTTAAATAATGATAGTAATAATTATTATTATTAATAATATTATTATTAAATTAAAAATTAAATTAAATATTATAAATATACATTATCAGCAATTAATTTTACTATTAATGATTGCTTTATAACAATAATAATAATAATAATAATAATAATAATATTAATAGTAATAATAATAATAGTAATTATTATTATTATTATTATTATTATAAATAATATTAATTTGTTTACAATAATAACATTTTGTTATTATTCATTTTGTTATTATTGTTATTATAGGAAATAATAATAATAATAATAATAATAATAATATTTCTTATTATTATTGTAAATAAATTAATATATAAATATAAGTGCAAATATAAACTATTATTATTATTATTATTATTATTATTATAAATGTATAATTCTACATTTCATCATCAACAAAAATCTTTTTATAGTTACATTTTTACTCATATTCATTCTAATCAGTGTTTAATAATAATAATTATTATTAATGCTTAATTAACAATGTAAATTAAATGTTTTATAATTATAAACAAATCTGCTTTATTAATAATTAATATTAATTTAATCTGTCTAAATTAATTTAATATTATTATAATATAATAATATAATATAATTAATATTATTTATTTGATATTATATATATATATATATATTTTTATTATTGTTGTTGGTGTTATAAATGTATAATTCTACAAATGTATAATACAATATTTAAACAAATGCTTCTATTTATTTAGCCATGTTTATATAAATGACTAATTTCTACTATTCCTGAGGGTATTTAAATTACAGGTCACTTGTAGACTGACAAATTACAGTTTCAAAGTGACACTGATGTGTTGGACGTTTAATTGCACCTTTTTGAGTGTCAAAATCGACGGAAGTGTTAGTATCCCCGCAAAACACAGATGATAATGATAGGAAATGCTGCATGCTGAGAGCAGCGTAGCTGCGAGGAACAGAATGGAGTTTGTCTGACCTGTGATCCCTGAATAGGCAACATCACAGAGGAGGCGAACAGCTGGGTAGCTTCACGTGAGAGTAAGAAAGTGCTCCTCAGTGACAGCCACGCGCTCTCCCGTGACCCCCGTGCCAGTCTATGCAAATGTGAGCGGATGGCTACCACAGCGCAGAGTTAATGAGAGAGAGATGGAGAGAAGGAGAGCAAATTAAAACAATCTCTTCCAGGGTTCATATACCAGCGCCATATGTTCCAGGAGCTAGCGAACAATTCGCAACAGTTAAAATTGCCGTGACCTATCACCGCGCCACGAACCGCCGTCGTCTCAGCCCTAGCATAACAGCCAAATGTTCATCATTTAGAAACCGCTTCTCAACATAATTGGATACGGCACAAGGAAATGGCATGCATTTGGAAACAGAATGCTCTACGACAGGGGCATTGTTGCTGCCATGTCTTTTATCAGCTGTCAGGTTCAAAGTAACAATAGAGCTTTAGCATTACAATCTCTGTTGATGATCTCAAAGAGATAAAATACAATCATTTTGCCTCTCTAATCTACTTGAACAGACTTCCGCTGAGGTCCCGACTGTTGACGGAGGCATGAAGCTTTATGCATTTTAAAGTTTCCTCAATAGGCCTGGTACCAGCGCTTTTGAAAAAAATTATAATTGTTTATCTGGCTGATTCCTGACCCTCTCTGACAGAACGACGCACGGCGGAGAGAAAAGTCTGATTTTGTTATTGAATTGGAGATGAGGTGGATGGAAAAAACAATTTAACATCAATTTTAGGTGAATGAAAAACATGCAAATAACACAACATAATGGAAAAGGCTGTATCGCACCGAATGAGGGTCTGATGATAGGGAATCACTCAGACAGATAATTGCATTGGCCGCTATCTTAGCCCTTCACGAATGTGTTAGCACACAGTCACGTGTAAATACACCATCATAATACTTTCGGATGATGTTCAAATGTTGGTTTTCAGGAACCATGATGTTGTTGTTGTTTCGCACTTTCGCTGTTCATAACAGGAACATTTTCGTGCAAGCAAAAGTTCATCTATGCTAAGAGATCCCAATTAAGTCATTGCACTTTCTGTGTTTGCTACTGTTTTGTGAAGTCTTCCAAATTGTGTGTGACTTTTGCGATTGAATAAGTATGCAAAGAATTTGTTGCCATAAGTGACACCCTTAATCAACACTTTATCTACCACTAATAAGCAAGTTTTTCATTAGCCAATTAGCTAGCTTGACTATGTCAGCTTCACAGCTTCACCGTCGCCTCATAGCAGCCTATCTTGGCAGTAAATATGGTTTAAGTAAAACAAACACATCAAAATAAACACATCTGCTATAGGCTGAGCAGACAAACTTTAACTCTATCAAAAGAGAAAAGAGGAGAAAAATATAAATGAAAAATATACATTTTTAAAAAGGACTTTGCGAAAGAAAGAAAGAAAGAAAGAAAGAAAGCAAAAAAGAAAGAAAGAAACTAAATGTATGTGCGAAACAAATAAAAAGAAGGTAACAGTAAGAAAAAAGTATGAAAGACAGATGGTAAGAAAGAAAGAAAGAAAGAAAGAAAGAAAGAAAGAAAGAGAAAAACTAAATATATGTATGAAAGGAAGAAAAAGTTTGAAAAAAATAAGTTCAAAAGAAAGAAAGAAAGAAAAAGAAAAAAGAAAGAAAGAAAAACTAAATGTATGAAACAAAGAAAAAGAAGCTAACAGTAAGGAAAAAGTAAGAAAGAAAGAAAGAATGAAAGAAAAAGGAATAAAAAGAAGGTAAGAGTAAAAAAAGTAAGAAAGAAGTGTGAAAGACTGATAGTAAGAAAGAAAGAAAGAAAGAAAGAAAGAAAGAAAGAAAGAGAAAAACTAAATATATGTATGAAAGGAAGAAAACATTTGAAAAAATAAGTTCAAAAGAAAGAAAGAAGGAAAGAAAGGAAAGAAAGAAAGAAAGAAAGAAAGAAAGAAAAACTAAATGTATGTATGAAACAGAAAAGGAAGCTAACAGTAAGAAAAAAGAAAGAAAAAAGAAAGAAAGAATGAATGAATGAAAGAAAAACTAAGGAATAAAAAGAAGGTAAAAAGTTCGAATAAGTTAGAATAAGAAAAGTTAGAATAAGAAGAAAATAGATGTAAGAAAGAAAGAAAGAAAAAGAAAAACTAAATGTATGAAACAAAGAAAAAGTAACAGTAAGACAAAAGTAAGAAAGAAAGAAAGAAAGAAAAAAGAAAAATTAAATGCATGTATGAAACAGAAAAAGAAGCTAACATTAAGAAAAAAGTAAGAAAGAAAGAAAGAATGAAAGAAAAACTAAGGAATAAAAAGAAGGTAAGAGTAAGAATAAGTTAGAATAAGAATAAAATAGATGTAAGAAAGAAAGAAAGAAAGAAAAACTAAATGTATGAAACAGAAAAAGAAAGTAACAGTAAGACAAAAGTAAGAAAGAAAGAAAGATAGAATAAGAAGAAAATAGATGTAAGAAAGAAGGAAAGAAAGAAAAACTAAATGTCTGAAACAGAAAAAGAAAGTAACAGTAATACAAAAGAAAGAAAGAAAGAAAGAAAGAACAAAAGAAAGAAAGAAAGAAAGAAAGAAAAACTAAGGAGTAAAAGAAGGTAAGAGTAAAAAGTTAGAGTAAGAAGAAAATAGATGTAAGAAAGAAAGAAAGAAAGAGAAAAACTAAATGTGTGTATGAAAAAAAGAAAAAGAAGGTAACAGTAAGAAAAAAGAAAGAAAGTAGTAAGAAAGAAAAGGAAAGAAAGAAAAAAACTAAGGAATAAAAAGAAGGCAAGAGTAAAAAAGTTAGAAACAGTAAGAAAAAAATAGATGTAAGAAAGAAAGAAAGAAAGAAAAACTAAATGTATGTATGAAACAAAAAGAAGGTAACTGTAAGAAAAAAGTAAGAATGAATGAATAACTAAGGAATAAAAAGAAGGTAAGAGTAAAAAGTTAGAATAAGAAGAAAATAGATGAAAGAAATAAAGTAAGAAAGAAAGAGAAAGAAAGAAAGAAAGGAAAAAACTAAGAAATAACAAGAAGGTAAGAGTAAAAAAGTTAGAGAGAGTAAGAAGAAAACAAATAAAAGAAAGAAAGAAAGAAAACTACATATATGTATGAAGGAAGAAAAAGTTTGAAAAAATAAGTTAGAAAGAGAAAAGAAAAATGTAACAAAAGAAAGAAAGAAAGCCTAAATAAGAAAAAAGTAAATATACAAAAGACCAAAAAGTAAGAAAGTCTACGAAAGTAAATAAAGAAAAGAAAAAAAAGAGAGAAAAAGTTTACAAGACAGTTTACACAGTAGAATTTTCAAAAAAAAACAGAAAACTTTTTATGGGTTTTGGCCACTCATTTACACGACAATGGCGTTTTGGGGAATTAAAAAGTGCAAGTTTTTGAAAACAATACAGTTTATGTCTCCATTTAAACTACAAAAATGCAAATGTGTGAAAGTGGTGACATCATGCGCATGCGATTTGCGTAATTTTCTTTACAAAGTGACATCGCCAACTACTGGCTTTGCATGCATAATACAGCATGTTGTACAGGTTTGTCAGTCATTTTGTCTTTGTAATGTGTTTTGCCTGGGGGTGAAAACACATTTTGCAACTGATGGTTCACAGACCATGTCTACAACATTTCCTAGAGGACCTGTAGTGGACAGAATATGATTCAGATGGTTTAGATCATGTAGTATGGACTGGGAGATGCTGTGACAGTGTGTCTACAAAGATTTACACAGTGGACGGTAGGTCAGAACCTGAATTGTTTTCTGTTCTTCCCTGACAACTCTCCGAGCTGTTATATCAGACAGTGACACCGTCGGTAAGAGTGCTCTCACAGGTACATTGGCAGTGCATGCCTCAGAAGACCAGAGAAAAACACAGATGCTGCAGGAATACAGCAAACTCATGACTGGCTCTATACTAGCTGTGTAGCCTACTGGTTTAGAGCCAGAGCCTAGTATTAAGTCGGTTCTTTGTGTTTTGACACCCAAAGCACCAACTCAGCAACTTTCAACACCCAAAGCACCAAAACATTGCTGGTGTAGAAGTAAGAACTGATTGTGTCAGGGGCTGCCCAACAATACCATAGAAGAACTTTTTGGTCTAAATGGGTCCATAAAGAACCTTTAACATCTGAAGAACCTTTCTGTTTCACTAAAGGTTCTTTGTGGCGAAATCTTTACATGGATAAAATAAAATAAGTTCTGATGTTCATTCATGGTTTTTTTCATGCTGTAAGTAAAGACGAACGGTTCATGTGTTGTTGATCTAATAAGGCAATAGAGTGGTCTGTCACAACGCATTAACGAGCCAAGTTACGTTGCATTCCGAGTCTTCTGAAGCCGTACGATATCTTTATGCGAATAACAGAAGGTTTTAATCGCTGAAAATGATCCCGCTCCATTGACACGCTCACATCTCATTAATAAAGATACTCCCAAACATTAAAATGATGCAATCAGTCACAAGACACATAAGAGCCAATGGCATTTCACAACAGCATGTTGCGGTCGGTCACAAGACACCCAAGAGCCAATAGCATTTCACAACCAAGGCTTGCTTCTTCTGGTGGCATGTTTGCATTGAAAAAAAAAAAAATCACACCCCAACATATATGTAATAATAGCTATATTATTACCCAATATATAATTTAATCATAACAATAAAATTCCCAGTGCCTTTCGCATCAGCACATTGACACCAAGGGTTTCTTATGTAAAGTACTGGAGGACCCTGCATGTCGAAAAATTACGCTAAAGGGGAACCCTGAGCGTCAAGAAGTGACGTCAAAGGGGTCTTGACCAACTGTCAATATGTGACGAGTTAGGAGTGAGAATGTGTTGTAAAAACTAACCTCAGAATCAGGGTTTCCAGGTATCCAAAAAAAACCACCCAATTTCTATGGAAAACTAGCCCAAAACTAGACCAATCACGTTTCGGAGGAGGGTCCCTTGGTAAAAATTGTATTCCGGGGAGTAAAATTGTATTGGCGGGGTACCCCCAGTAAAATTCATATTCCAGGGGCTAAATATCACATTATTGGGATCGTTTCAACCCGCGGATAAGAAAAACAGCCAGAGGCAAAAGTGTTACAGTAGCCCAATTCCGCGGGAAAACCGCAGACTTAGCAACACTTCTCAGAATCGATTCCAGAGAGAATCACGACGAATTCGGAATTGATCCACGCATCACAATACATTGATTTATCGCCATGGCCCTAATTTATTCATTTAGGTCAAAAATGTAAAAAATTTGTTAGTGATCTGTAAAGTTGCAAAGATTAAAGTCTCAAACCCAAAGAGATATTCTTTATAAAAGTTAAGACTCAGTCACGCCTTCCTAAAACGGCTCATTCATACACACCCCTACAAATCTACATCATGGTGTGGGAAGATTTGCATAACGCAAAATGTATATGCAAAGAAAGAAGACGTAACTTTTAATCTCGCCGTAGTATTGTTGCCGCTGCCATGTTGTGGAGACGCTGTGTTTCGTTGTGAAAGCGAAAGTACTTTGTTTGGCTTTCCAAATAAGTATACAACTAGAAATCAGTGGTTAAGTTATACACTGACCAAAATTATAAATGCAACACTTTTGTTTTTGCCCCCATTTTTCATGAGCTGAACTCAAAGATCTAAGACTTTTTCTATGTACACAAAAGGCCTATTTCTCTCAAATATTGTTCACAAATCTGTCTAAATCTGTGTTAGTGAGCACTTCTCTTTTGCCGAAATTATCCATCCACCTCACAGGTGTGGCATATCAAGATGCTGATTAGAAAAGCATTATTATTGCACAGGTGTGCCTTAGGCTGGCTACAACAAAAGGCCACTCTAAAATGTTCAGTTTTACTGCAACACATCTCCTTCGTGTAGAGTTGATCAGGTTGTTGACTGTGGGCAGCAGCTCTGGTTCATGGGCCAATTCATGGGCAGCAGCTCTGGTGGACATTCCTGGAGTGGGCATGCCAATTGGACGCTCCCTCAAAACTTGTGACATCTGTGGCACTGTGCTGTGTGATAAAACTACACATTTTAGAGTGCCCCTTTATTGTGGCCAGCCTAAGGCACACCTGTGCAATAATCATGCTGTCTAATCAGCATCTTGATATGCCACACCTGTAAAGTGGATTGATTATCTCGGCAAAGGAGAAGTGCTCACTAACACAGATTTAGACAGATTTGTGAACAATATTTGAGAGAAACAGGCCTTTTGTGTACATAGAAAAAGCCTTAGATCTTTTAGTTCAACTCATAAAAAATGGGGGCAAAAACAAAAGTGTTGCATTTATAATTTTAGTCAGTGTATTTACAACACTGTTAAGTGTGTGCAGCGCATTTTACGGAAGACTGTTTCCTAAACCTAGGAGAGTAGCCTTCAATGCTGGCTGCACAAACTATAGTTGGAAAAAGCAGATTCGTAAGGAAAGTCTGGCACTTCTGATTCACAGCCTGTAAGTACGTTTTCATATTTAAAGAATTTGCTACTGGCTAAACGCAAGTTTTGAGCAGTGTGTGTACAGTGTGTGGAAAATAATGTGTTTTTTGAAACTCAAACCGCATAAACACATTGCATTACACCAAATACACAGAATACATTTTTTTAGCAACATCATATGACCTCTTTAAATTATTTTGGATGCTAAAATACATTTTTAAAACTCACAAACCAAAGCCAGAAAAACAGTTGCAAAACAGTCAAAAACATCACTGTTCAACTTTCAGTACAATAAAAGCGCAGGGCAGTTCTGAGAGAGATCCACAGATCTGCACCAGCAACATTTTGGTGGAAAACGTGTGAGTGTGACACTGTAAGTAGTAAAAAAAATTGTTTTTAGGCTTTTCAATCTTGCTTTCTCCCTTCACTCCGAAAGAAAGGTCAGCAAACAGCAATACGCCAAAGCCTAAGGCATTCTTCTGTTCAATCTGTGACACATCGGAGCCACACACAGAAACCTTACTGAACATAATTTTAGCAATTGAGCGAGCAGTGCATAAATCTAAAAAAATGACCAGTTGCAACCCCTAAATCAGATTCGCAGCTTTCTGAATGATGCCACTGTGCTGGCATTCATTTTCTCTTTCTCTGCGCGTTGTGGGAGAGCTTTACCGTGACAGTAGGTCAGAGTTGTGTTGAGTGCTCCGACAATAAGAGAAGCGGGTGTGCTACGAAATAATGCTTCGCGTGGGCGGTGGGATGCAATTACCCAGAGTGCATCTCTCATCTAAATGTGTATCTACCTTGATAATTACGGGCTTAGGTAAAGCTTTAGTGCATCTTAAATTGTGCTCTGTAACCTCGCGGCGGCTCAGTGTTGACGAGTCGCAGAAACACAAACAATAACGCACCTCCATATATACAAGTTTTCTTTTAGCCTAGCGCTACATTAATTCACCCGCACAAAACATCACCTCAATCTAGTGGCTCTCTTGTGCCCGTGTTAAATTTAGATCAAAGAGTAGAGGTCACTTGTAAAATCATGTATTTTTTTCCAGAAATTAACATTTAGCCTCGACGATTCCCAGAACCGGTGGCACTTCATACTATTTTCCCCCATTGGGCCAATCATCTGAAATCATGTCATGATTACAGAGATAATTATTTTAATGGCCAAATGACTCAGCATGCCCACAGCAGCAGAGTACTAATGCATTTGGACACTCAAATGCAAAGCGTAAAGGAAGGACAGAAGGAACGAGGATGAAAAGGAGAAACAGCCATGTTCTCGACACCTTGCTGTTGAAAATGAAGGCTGGAAGCAGCCCCCATCATCCTTCAGGCTGGAAAAGATGCATTCCCTTCCAAGAAATGGCACAAATAGAGGTGAACGTGCCTTAAACCTTGCAGCCAGTCTCCATTTCAGCCCACTCCTATACTGCAGTGGGCCAAGACCGTGGAGGTTAAAAAGCTCTTCGTGGGAAAAGAGAGGAGGGGAGCGCGAGGATGGGAGGGAAGGAGGCAAAGTGAATGTGAGCCACAGCAGGAGGATTTGGAGCTTTGTTGAGGCAGCCCAGGGCACGGCTGGTACCAGCTGGGTCTGACTCATCTTCACTGGGGAAAAGAAGCTTTCAGTTGTGTCTGGCCTGCATTCCCCTTAAATGGAGATCATGTGGGATGTAAAGGTAAAGTGAGGGAGTCTATCTGAAATGAAAGTGCCGTAAACCCTCACCTATTGCCATGAAAAAGGAAGTGACAGAATATAGAGCAGTGGTTCTCAAACTGTGGTCCAGGAATGTCTAAAAATGGATGAGTAGAATATAAACCAAGAAATAAAATAAAATAAAAATATTCCCTCAAGTTATTTAAAAATGTTAAAAATATATTAAAATATCAAATCTAAAATATACCATATAAACAAATAAGTAAAAATAAATAAACAAATAATGAAATAAATATTCAAGTTATTAAAAAAATTTGAAATATATTAAAATATCAAATATAATATAAAATAAAAACAAATAAGTAAACAAGGAAATAAATAAATATTCCCTTAAATTTAAGTAATTTATTATTTATTTATAGTTCTAAACAGAAATATATTGAAATTTCAAGTATAATATATAATATAATATAAAATATAAGCAAATAAGTAATAAATAAATAAATATTTCCTCAAATGTATTTTAATGAACATATATTAAAAGATTGCACTGAAAATAAAATAAAAAATATAAATAAATAAATAAATTCTATTTAAATAAAAAAAAATATATATATTAAAATATCAGATAAAATATAATATAAAATATAAATAAATAAATAAATATTCCCTGAAATTTATGTTAAAAATATAAAATATATTAAAATATCAAAACTACAACCATGGGAAAACGAATTATAAAATTAAAAAATATTTATAAAAACATTAAAAAATATATAATTTATTATGACAAAACACAATGTATAACAATGAATTAACTAATTGCTAAAGGTATATAAAAATACATTTCAATACTTCTGTTTAATACAGATATAAATCACTGTGATGATTTTACTGTTATTAAAACATTTATAATCATACATTTATTAATACATAAAAATATTAAATATACATAAATGTATTATTTGATACATAAATATTCACTCAAATTTATTTAAAAAAAATAGAAATGTATTAAAATATAGAATCACGACAAAACACAGCTTATAAAACTGAATTTAATATTATCTCAAATGTTTTGAAAAATTTTGAAATATATAGAAATACATTAAAATATCAAATGCTAAATGAATAAATGTAAATGTGAAATATTAAATGTAAAATCATGACAAAACAGCTTATAAAACTGAATTGAATATTATCTCAAATCTATTAAAAATATTTAACTATTTCTTATTATGACAAAACACAACTTATAACAATGAATTAAATAATTGTTAAAGGTAAATAAAAATAATTGATATTTCAATACTTTTATTTAATACAAATATAAATCTGTTGATTTTATTATTAAAATTTTTATAATGATACATTTCTTAATACATAAATGTATTAAATATTGAAAATATCGTATTTAAATATTTATTTATTATTTTTATTTATTTAATATATTGTTATCATCATACATTTCTTAATATAAAAATATTAAATATACATAAAAACATTTGATTAAAACATTACATGAATAAACTGATTAAACCTCAGAACAATTCATTAAATAACTGTGTTTAGATATTTAAATATTTATTATTTATAATCATCATCGATAATAATTTTATTATACAATATCAAATATACTATTTTTATTATTATATTTGTATTTATATAATATTTATTTATTTTAAAATGACACATTTATTAATGCATACTGTGACGAGTCGGCTGCCTCCCCCTACTTATCGGCATCTCCCCGTCCCTTAATCGCCGATCTTCACCAGGCTCCCGACGGGAGTGGGTGTGCGAGAGAGAAGGCGCCGAAAAAGCCTGGTCTGGCGGCGTGTGATGAGGCACACCTGACGCAAATGAAGCCTCGTCACCACCGCTGTTGAAATGCCGAGCGCGCCTCTCCTCGGGAGACCGGTCTCTTCCCCGTGCTTGCACTCTGGTATCCTCGTGGGTCCAGGAAGTGAGCATTGAGAGGAACGAGCGCTGCCGAAGCGACGAGCTGCCGGACCCGCGGTCCGGACGAGTACCGCACCCGTTAGACGGCTGACGGGCGAGGATGCCAGGCCGTTCAAACGCCCAGAAGTGCCTTGAGCCAAGGAGGATGTAGCCACTTAAGGAAGCCGCCGCTCCTGAGAGGGGAGCGCGTGCGGCCGCCGGACTCCGCCCCTTACCTGGACCTTTCCCTTTAGAACACTGCCCCTCCTTCACGGAAGCCCCAGCACGACGAGGACACCAGATCCCCTGCTTATTTTGGACCCTTTATTTACCCCTTTTTGGACACTTGTTTATTTTGTTTAATAAAAGCCTCTCCCGCCACAATACATATATTACACATATTAATGTGTTATCTGACAAATAGCACCAATATTGAATTAATTAATTAGCCCATAACAATATATTAACACATTGTGTTAAAATAAATTTTGGCTCATCTATAGGTTCGTAAATTATCTACTTCATTTAATTAAAAAAATTATTTATTTTTATTTATCCAAAATTATACATTGGTAGTCTATTTTGAAAAATAGGGTTTAATATAATCTTGCACATAATTTGTACTGAGGTTGTTAGGTGGTCCGTATATAGCAGTTGCACACCACATGGAAAAAGTTTGAGAACCACTTTTCTAGATTTATCGAGTGTGCCATGAGAAAAGAGCAAATGGAGGTGAAGTGAGCAAGTGGGACGTGAACCGCTCTTGGTACTGTTGCTCCATTACTATAATGTTACCGTAATATTAAAGTGCTACTCCGTGACGCTGTGTGACTAATAACACGCTGTTAAATCTTGGTCGGTAGCCAAGATTGAGCGATTCCCCGTCGATGGCCATATTGCTGTTGTTGGGTCTTCAAACACGTTGCGTTAATGATAAACACGTTAAAAGCCATGTTTAATCCCGAGCGCGAAAACCCCTACTGATGCCGGCATCATTTGCATCCTTCCGTCCTGACGCCCCTCCATGTGTTCATTATCAGATTGCCTGCCAGCTCCGGAACACCTGAAATGATCTATGATTGCTCCTCATATGAATCACAGGAACATTTCCGGGCCAACGTATATCCACAGTCGCCCATCCACATTAATGTGTCTCAACCTGGAGCTGTGAAGACTCCCGGCGAGATCATTAGTGCGCCTCCAGCAGCGCTCATCAGAAGCTATCAGTAAGACTCCTGCGAGGGAAAAACACATTCATATTCAGTGTCATGGACATCCACCACTTCCAGGGGTGCAAGTGCTACCACCTAATTGTACTCTCAAGTTAAAGTATGAATATGGGGTCACAATTTGACTTCATTAAAAGTCTAACTAGTTCGACTCTTTATTTGTACTCAAGCATTTAAAAGTAAACTCTTCATTAGCTTTTCAAATTGATTGACGAAATCAAGACATTGAGTTAAGGCTTATTATAGTTAACTAAAACCGTAAAAACATTTCAGTTGCTTTAAATAAAAGAACATTAACTGAAATTAAAATAGTAAAAAAATGACAATTATTTTATTCATTTTATATACACAAATAAATATACATAAACACATTATTTGATTAAAAAAAAGAAACCCACATTGATTAAATCTCATAACTCATGTATAGATGTAAGTATTGAAATATTTATTTATTAGCAATTATAAAAAATGTATTATTATTCAAATGTATTATTATTATTATTATTTTGTATATATTTATTCATAAAAATGATGCATTTATTAATGCATACATATATTAAATGTACATATAAATGTATTATTTTAATGTATTATTTATTTATTTTAATTGGAAATATATAAAATATCAAATGTGAAATTGACAAACTGCAACTTTTCAATGATTTTCTCACATCTATCATAAATATTTATAAACATATGAAAATATTAAATATTTATTATGATGTCAAAACAACTTCTGACACAACAATGAATTAACTAATTGTTAAAGGTATAAAATGTATTATTATTATTATTATTATTATTATTCAAATGTATTAATTATTATTATTATATTTATATACTGTTTATGCATAATAATTTAGCCAGTCAAAGCAACATTTCTTATTTTCATTTAGTTTAAGTAGAAGTAATTAAAACTAAAATGAAATAATTTATATAAACAATATAGATTAAAACGCTTATAAAAAACAAAATATTTGAAATTTTTAACTAAAAGTAAACTGAAAACGGAAAATATTAAAATAAAATCAATAACTATAAGATTAAAAACGTTAATTGATATCCAAAGGTACAAAATTTGTCATGTTGACTAAATATGTTTAAAAATATGTTTCTTCTAAATTTTTTTTTTTTAAAAAAGTATAAATAAATAAAACAATGAATCAACTAAATGTTAAATAGTGTATAACAATAACAAATATTTCAATACTTACATTTAATATAAATAAATATAAATAATTATTGCAATATATGTATAATTATATTTATATATAAATGTATTATTTGACAAAAAGCACCAACATTAAATGAATAAACGTATTAATGAACTCAACAAGTATAAGTACCTAAATATTTATTATTTGTATAAATTTAATAAATACATGTAAATTAAAGGGAAACAAGCACTATCTTTTGAAGGTCTAGAATATAAATATATGCATAAATGTATTTGACAAAAATGATCAACATTAAATAAATAAACTAATTGTATCACATATGTATTAAAATATTTATTATTTGTATAAATGTAATATATTATTATTATATTAAAAGTAACTATTAAATTAAAATGAAAGGAGAAAAAAGCACTGTCTTTTAAAGGTCTAGGGGAAGTATGTTTTTAATAGTGCTCAAGTCAAGTAATTATTTCCCAAAATAATAGTTATTATAGTTATATATAGTTATATATAGATAATATAATTAAATACAATTACAGAAGTAGTTCACTTCTCTTTCCTATCCTCTCCTTGAGACACTTCTGAGATTTCAAGCTCCAGTTGCACATCAGTGCAGTTTAAGATGGAAGGAAAAAAAAGAGGTGGTACACAGCTGTACCGGGACACAACTGAGGCTGGTGGGCGACTGGCAATATCTGGAGGGCAGACAGGACAAATTATGGCAAAAACATTTCCTCAAGATACTATATGGAGTCTCTTGATACACTCACAGGGGTTGTATTTGATTAAGGGAACATGATGGTAACCTACAGTGGTCTGGCTATATGGGAATTACAGTCAACAGTGAGACATAAGCCAAATGAACTCTCTGCTGAAGGAAAACAATGGTACATTTTGCCAGCAGAAGGTCAAGTTTGTTATTACAGATTTGATTTTCTCTGTGCGATATCTGAAAAAGACCCATGACCTATTACAGGACACAGCACCTGGTCTACAGTTCAACAGCATGTGTAGATGGCAATGTAGTCTCATACTGAGGCTTACCACTGCTATCACTACTATTAATACATGAGAAAGAAGGGATTAAAGCTATTTTATTTAATAAAAGTACTTGAATAATTCTTAAATCATTTAACTGTTCCAATATTAAAGGTGGAATATACTGTATTTTTTATCGTGTGGAGTCAATAGTTCATTGCTCGTTCACCTAATAAGTAGTAATAAAAGAATATTATGGTTTAGAAAAATGGAAAATAAAGCAAATAAATAACATTTTGTTGTATGCAAAATAATATATAAATGCAATAATCTCAATATACTACTAATGTATTTGTCTGAAAAAGAAAAACTTTGATATAAGTAATTTGATATGATGTATTGAAAAGGATCACACTGTATTTTCCACTGTATTTTCAGCACATATATATATATATATGCTGTGTATGCTGTGTGTATTTTGCTATATATATCTATTTTTTATATACATATCTATAAATGTGTGTGTGTGTGTGTGTGTGTGTGTGTGCACATATATACTACTGTATATATTTTTGTCCATATATATTTTGTAATAGATATTTTTGCTATATATCTACTTATCTATATAACTATCTATATGTGTGCGTGTATTTTGGCTATAATTTACTTTGCTATATATATCTATTTACTTATATACATATCTATAAATATGTGTGTGTGTGTGTGTGTGTGTGTGTGTTTTGACTATAAATTATTTTGCTATATATATATCTATGTATCTATATATCTATCTATTTGTGTGCGTATTTTGCTCTATATATGTATATATCTGTGTGTGTGTGTGTGTGTGTGTGTGTGTGTGTATTTTGGCTATAAATTATTTTGCTATATATATCTATTAATCTGTATATCTATCTATTTGTGTGTTTGTATGTATTTTTGCTATATATATCTATTTATTTATATACACATCTATAGATATGTGTGTGTGTGTGTGTGTTTGCTATATATATCTACATATCTATCTGTATATCTATTTTTACAGCTATATGTATTTTTTGCTATATATCTGTTTATCTATATATATATATATATATATATATATCGTCTATGTGTGTGTATTTTGCTGTATATATCTATTTATATACATATTTATAGATATGTGTGTGTGTGTGTGTGTGTGTGTGTGTGTGTGTTTATATATATTATATATATATATATATTTATCTGTATATCCATATGTGTGTGTGTGTGTGTGTGTGTATTTTATTTTTGCTATATATGTCTGCATCACTATATATGCTATATATCTATTTATCTACATATATATATATATGTGTGTGTGTGTGTGTGCATTTTATTTTTGCTATATATGTCCGCATAACTATCTATGTATCTATCTCTATCTTTTTTTGGGCTATATGCATTTTTTGCTATATGTCTGTTTATCTATATATCTACCATCTATGTGTGTGTGTGTGTATTTTTATTTTGTTGTTTTTTGGCTATATATTTTTTGCTATATAGATCTGTTAGGGCTGTCAGTCGATTCAAATTTTTTATCTAATTAATTACATGATGTTTTGATTAATTAATCTAATTAATCGCAAAATTAATTTGACTCTGAAAATACCCACAAAAGTTTTTTTTTTTTTTTTTTAAAGCTATATTTGTGTTTACTGAGAAAGTTTCAAGTAGACATTACAAATTCTAGCTTTAGAAAGAAATATTTAATTTGATTTAACACAAAATGTATTACTCATAAACATTTGGACTTGCAACAGCACATTGTAAACTATGCAACATAAAAGAAGATAATTTGAGAAACATCTCAATATTTTTTGTTCATACAATGAAAGTCACTGGTAACCAAAACATCGTTACCAACAGTCAAAATTCCATCTTTTACGTTCCATGAAAGAAAGGTTTGAAACAACATGAAGGTGGGTAAATTATGACAGAATTAACATTTTTTGGGTGAACCATCCCTTTAATGTTTTTATTTTTATTATTATTCTTTTTTTTTTTTTAATGAAATGATACTCTAAATAAGAAACTAAATCTGCCAGTAAGTGGCGGTAAATGTCTATATGAGTCATTCATTCATTCATTCAATTCATTCAAACGGCTGATTCATTCAGGAATTAAGTAAATGGCTCTCTTTATGAATGGACCTTTGAATCAGTGGTTCATATTATTTGTTCAAAAGCGGATTCATTCAGAAACACTGCTGTGTTGCTCGGAGATGCACAACAATTACATAATATTGTGTTTAAAATATAACACAATGTCAACTTTTTTACTGAACTGTTGTTTAAAAGCTCGTGATAGATCAGCACTCGTGCCATATTGCTCTTGCTGCCCCTGTGATATCATGTGATATGTATAAATATATGAGACAAAACACAGGGCCTTTTTTTGTGCACCAATATCTTGAATTTTAGGGCATAACTGCATTTATGGAGTTGTTGCCCTGCATCATATTTGTCAACAGTCCCCTATATAAAATATAAGATGACGTACAGGTCTGGAGGCGGGGCCAGCGTGTTAATTGCGTAAAAATATTTTAATCGCATATATTTTTCATTACTAATTAATTGAGTTAATGGGTTAAACTAACAGCCCCAATATCTATTCATCTATATCTTTATCTATTTGTGTGTGTGTGTGTGTGTGTTTATTTATTAATAGAGGAATAGGAATAAAATCCCCTTTCTGTCAACATCCTGTAGCACATCTGAATCAAATTCACACTCTGAAGTGAAAGTGAGCCAATTCTTAAATTCACCCTGCATTCCAACCAAGTCACATGACTTTCAAGGTCAGACCACACAGTTGTTTCTCAATGGCTTATAGCTTAAAACCCAATCCATCAGCTGTCCAACATTTTCTCAGTAGCTACAAAATTGATGTACAGAGGCAGCCATGTTCCTAAATGGCTGGGAGATGATAGAATGCCAACGAACGCTAACATGCTACATGCTCCTCCATCGCCGCAGAAATGATGTACACTCAAAATCCTGCAGTCCAATTACTGTCACAGGGGCTCTTCTCAAGATGAATGTCCCCATAGTGGGCCATATCTCTCTCCTTCTCTCTCACTTTTCTTTCACACACCTAAAGAGGGGGAAGGCTGATTTCATTGAGTTGTAATGTGACAGACCAACGGCTACGGAAGCCTTTAAGAGCCCTTAAGAGGTGACGGCACAGGCTAAGAGGACAGCACCCAAGAGCCTAATAACGTAGCCTAAGGATGAGAGGCTAACTGATTGTCCCATTAACACTGCCTATTAGCCAGCCCTCTTGACATCCCGCCGTTCTAGAAGGCCTATCGCACGGGATTACGGCCCTCCTCAGTTGACTACATTAGTCTTGGCCCAAAGGGACAGGTAGAACCAAAATCGTGCTGAAGGCGAACCATCATCTATTATTAGCCATCAATTATAACAAGGCCATTGGACCTTCAGAATTCCCTGTACCCATCCTTATCCACAGGCTGAGTGAAGAGGCTGTGTGTCAGCCCTTAATTTTAGCCAGAGCCCCATGAGAGCAGACACTGTCACCTCCTCGAATTTCCTGCTAGTTGCTTGGCAGCTATCTCGTTTAGAGATGTAACCTCAGTCCTTAGCGGTGGCTAAATGTTATCTCAAGACAGAACACTAGTGACCCTACAGACCCAAAGGAAGCCATCAAGTCAATTCAACAATTTATTCTGTCTGTTATATCTGTGAATGACAGCTCTCTATCCTTTTTTTTTTTTCAGGCATTTTCACAAAGATTTCTTAAAAGGGATAGTTCACTCAAAAATGAAAATTACCCCAGGATTTACTCACCCTCAAGCCATCCGAAGTGTGTTTGACTTTCTTCTTTCAGATGAATACAGTTGGAGTTATATTACAAAAATCTCCTGGCTCTTCCAAGTTTTATAATGCCAGTGAATGGGTGTCGAGATTTTGAAGCACAATAAAGTGCATCCGTCCATCATAAAAAGTGCTCCACACAGCTCCGGGAGGTTAATAAAGGCCATTCACTGCCATTTTTAATGTAACTCCAACTGTTTTCATCATAAAGAAGAAAGTCGGCTTGAAGGTAAGTAAATCATAGGGTAATTTTAATTTTTTGTGTGAATTATCCCTTTAAGATTAAAAAAAAAATAATAATAATAATAATAGCTATATTTTTATACATATATATTTTTATAATAATAATAATAATAATAATTTTGTATAATGTTTTTATATAATTTATATAATTATCTAAATTATATATATATATATATATATATATATATATATATACACATATACACACATACACTACCGCTCAAAAGTTTGGGATCAGTAAGACTTGTAATGTTTTTTAAAGAAGTCTCTTATGCTCATCAAGACTGCATTTATTTGATCAAAAATACAGAAATAAAACAATAATACTGCAAAATGTTATTTATTTATTTTTTTAATATAATTTATTCCTGTGATGCAAAGCTGAATTTTCATCAGCTGTTAATCCAGTCTTAAGTGTCACATGATCCTTCAGAACTCATTCTAATATGCTGATTTATTATTAGAATTATCAATGCTGGAAACAGTTGTGGTGCCAAATATTTTTTTGGAACCTGTGATTCTTTTTTTCAGGATTCTTTGATGAATAAGTTAAAAGGAACAACATTTGTTCAAGATATAAATCTTTTCTAACAATGTAAATCTATGCTATCACATTTTATTAATTTAATACATCCTTGGTGAATAAAAGTATTAATTAAAAAAGAAAGAATAAAAATTTACTGACCCCAAACTTTTGAACAGTTGTGTATATTGTTAGAAAGATTTCTATTTTAAATAAATACTGTTCTTTTTAACTTTTTATTCATCAAAGAATCCTGAAAAAAAAGTACCACAGGTTCAAAAAAAAAAAAAAAAAAAAATTAAGCAACACAACTGTGCCCAGCACTGATAATAAATCAGCATATTAGAATGATTTCTAAAGGATCATGTGACACTGAATACTGAAAAATTCAGGTCTGATCACAGAAATAAATTTGATTTTAATGTATATTAAAATAGAAGAACATTGTTTTACATTGTAATTATATTTCACAATATAACATTTTTCTGTATTTTTGATCAAATAAATGCAGCCTTGATGAGCATTAGAAACTTATTTAAAATACATTTCTGTTTATTTTTGCCAGTTCGACTGGTTATACAATAAATCATTTACCTTAGCACTTAAGCCTATACCTATGGGTGAGACTTTATTATCTGCTATAGGAAAATAAAATACATCAATTTGCGGATGAGACCAGAAGCCTGACCCATTAAATTAACAAATGGCTGCGCCCACTCTTACAAGGAAGAAAAAGGTGGATAACCTTCAGAAGTTTTGGTTACCTGAACATTCAGTGGAAGGACAGAAATCTCTCAGATTTCATTAAAAACAACTCAATTTGTGCTTTGAAGATTAATCAAAGAGCTTGGAACGACAGTAAATGATGACAGAATTTAAATTTTTGGGTGAACTATCCCTTCAAAACTCTATTAAACCATTTACCATAAGCCAATTTGAGATCAAACACAGTTGCAGGACCCCCACAGTACCAATCCACTGCTGGCAGTCCAGACCAGTTCGCAAAAGAATGATTTATTCTCCAACCAGACACTTTTTATGCAAGTCAAGTTGATGGGAAACTGCTGACACACTCATTATATAAAACTTAACTGCCCTAATTGAAATTAGCACGTTATTCACAACCCTGCTTAATTTTTATCACCAGCATCATTGCAAATGTATTGTTGCAACTGTATTGCACCTTACTACACTTCTGAAGATGTCCTGAGTCAAAGCAGGAAGCAGACAGGGAGAAACAAAGTGAGAAATGATCCTAAAAAGAATATTACAGACAAAAAGACCGCGATAAGCAACAGAGGAAGTTTAGAAGAGGGAGAGATAAAGAGAAGAGAGGAGAGAGATCAGATGTTGGATCTTACAGTGGGAGCGTGCTGAGACAAAGGGAGAGAGAGATAGAGTGGATCTATACAGCCCAGATCAAATGATGCAGATTTGAGAGAGAGGGAATTCAAGTGGAGATAAAATGACAACACAAGCTTTTTCCATCGACCTTGGGCATGGAAGCCAGGCCATGAGTGGGCAAAAGGAACTAACGTGTCACATAGTATGTGATAAGACATTTTGAGTGTAATCGGACCCCACTCGCAAAGCACTCTGTAGGTCAAAAAGTAAGCCAGGCTTGGTTAAGACTCCAGAACTATTAGTGACAGACTACAACGACCTAGAAATCAGCTGTATAGGGGCTTCAAATCTCCTTTTGCATACTATACATATAAAGTGAATCACACATATGAATGCTCATATCTTTGTCACAGTACAACTCCTTTACCAGTAAGGTTTTTCTTGGTCTCAAAATATATAAAAAATTCAGTATTCACGCAGCAACAATTCATCCAAACAGAACAAAAAAAAGTAACAGTTAAGTAAATACTTAAACATAAAATTGCTGCTCCATTAACTCAAGTAGTTATTTAATAACATTTGTTTTTTAGAGCCTCTTAATTAAGACTGCTATGAACAAACAGTGTATTTGCAATGTTAGTACAAGCATTTTTAGCAAATGAATCTTCATTATGATTAGAGTTTTTCTGACAAATAATTTTCTTTTACTTACTGACTGTTACATCCCCATTGAACTCTCATTTGGTTTCTCCCAGTGTCTCCCCCTGTCATCCTGTTTACTTTGGTTTTGCCCTCGTTATTGTCATCCCATTCACCTGTCCTTGTAATTAGTCACCCTTTAAAAGCCTGTTTGTATCCTGAGTTTTCGGTCGGTCTTTAATGTTGTTTGAGGTTTCTACGTGTGTGGATTTTCCTGCCTGTTCCTGCTTGTACTACCAAAGGATTATAGTAAATCATTTCGCTTGTTATCTCGTCTCTCGTCTCGTTCCATCCAGCACGCAGCTACTAACCGTTACAGAAAGACCGACCTACAACAGTTTTTTTCCGGCATTATTCCCCTGCGTTTATTTTCTCGTCTTGTTTCTCAGTGTTTTCCTTTTTGATTTTCTAGTATGGACCCTACTGTTCTCCTCATCCTCCTGAAGCAGGGGGAACGCTCTCTTGAGGACCACACCCGAGACTACATCTTCCTCGCGGAACACTCCCACTTTCCGGATAGCAGCCTTTGCACTTTCTACCGTGCAGGACTGAACACCACCGCAAAGGGGCTGCTATCCGGGGAGGGTCCTCGAGAGAGCCTGCCGGACTACATCGAGTGGGTGCTGGCGTCCTGTGGATCGTCATGGACTATTGACTTCGTCAAGGAGGACGTCAGCCCCACTCCAGACCCAGAACCCAGCCAACCCTCACCCCGACATGCGGAGCATGAGCCCGAGCCCACCGCGGATGACGAGCCAGAGCCACGAGCAACCGAGCAAAGGATCACTCAAGAGCCAGAGCCCAACACGTCCGACCAGGTGCGAGAGCCGGCTGCGACTACCGCTACGGTGGAGTGCTGCGTGGAGCAAGAGAGGGCTATGGAGAGCCCTGCCCACTGCACCACCGCTGGGGGTGAGCTTGAACTGAACTCTGGGGACTTGATGGACTTCTTTACGGAAGTTCTGGAAACTCACTCTGGGGATTTAATAGACTTTTCTACGGATATACCTACCTGTCATGATCTACCTGTCGGTATGGAATTCCCACCCACCCCCCCTCTTCTGTCTGTCTGGTCACCGCTGTCCCCTGACAGCCCCTCTGCTCACCCTCAGCCCACCACCTGTGCAGTGGGCTCGCCGCGGGTCTGCCAGCTTCCATCGGCGTCATGGCTGGAGGATCCCTCAGCTCCGCCTCCAGCCTCAGAGTCCAGAACTCCGCCTCGGCCCTCCGACCCTGCGGCTCCACCACGGCTCTCAGCTCCCTCATCTCCACCGTCGCCCGTCGGCCCACCAGCTCCACCGGGCTCCCTCGTCCCTCCGGCTCCGCCTTGGTCGGTCGTCGTCCCGCCATCGCCTCAGGACTCCACTCCTCCGGCTTTGCCTCGTCGCTCCGTCCCGCCGGCTCCGTTGGGCTCCTCCCTCCCTCCGGCTCCACCTCAGTCCTCTGTCGCTCCGGCTCCGCTGCGGACCTCCGGATCTCCGCTTCCGCCTCGGTCGCCAGAGCCTTGGGCTCCGCCTTGGCCCTCCGGATCCTCGGTGTCGCCCTGGATCTTTGGCTCTCCGTCTCCGCCTCGGGCTCCACCTCCACCTGCTCCGCCGCCGTCGGTCGGCCCCCTGGAGTTGTCAGCCCTTCCTCCACCATGGCTCCTCCCTCCGTCGGCTCCACCGTGGGCTTACATCATGGCTGCGGTCTGGGTCTCTACCGGCTTCTCCTGCTTCGGGTCCCTCCTGTTTCTTCCCTGGCTCCTCCCACCTTCGTCGCCCCCATGGACTCTAAGGACTCTGTTTTTTGTTTTCCGTCCTCCGCCGAAGCCTCCCCCCACATGGACTCTGTTTTGCTGCAGTTTTTTCGCCCCTCTTGTTTATTTTGTTTTTTGTTTTCTACGGCGCGAGGTCGCGCCTATTCGGAGGGGGGAGTAATGTTACATCCCCATTGAACTCTCATTTGGTTTCTCCCAGTGTCTCCCCCTGTCATCCTGTTTACTTTGGTTTTGCCCTCGTTATTGTCATCCCATTCACCTGTCCTTGTAATTAGTCACCCTTTAAAAGCCTGTTTGTATCCTGAGTTTTCGGTCGGTCTTTAATGTTGTTTGAGGTTTCTACGTGTGTGGATTTTCCTGCCTGTTCCTGCTTGTACTACCAAAGGATTATAGTAAATCATTTCGCTTGTTATCTCGTCTCTCGTCTCGTTCCATCCAGCACGCAGCTACTAACCGTTACACTGACAGTGATAGAAGAACTACTTATTTAATCATACTGAACAAAACCAAATGACAGACTAGTACTTAAATAGGGAGGCACATGACGATAATTAATGGAACACAGGTGAACAGAATGACACAATCAGACATGAGGGAAAACTAAGTCTAGGAACACATGAGGGAAGAAAACAAACTAAAAAAAGTCCTAGCGGTGTGACAGTTCTTCAGGATCTTCAGGATCAGAAGATGGTGGATGAATGGCAAAAGGCTTGCACAGGCAGACAGGAGGAGGTTCTGGAATTGACCAGATGACCGGGAGGAGGATAACCAACAGAGATCAGGGTGGTAGTGATGGAAGGAGGAGCCAGAGAGGAGCCCGGAGGAACCACTGCGGTCCAGACAGAGGAAGAAGCCAGGACGGAGACAGAAGGAGATAAGGCAGATCAGACGGAGGGAGGATCCAGGGAGAAGCCAGGAGGGACTTGAAGCAGGAAAAGCCAGGTAGGACCCAGGCCACAGCCATGAAGGCGACTCATGATGGAGCCAACGGAGGGAGGAGCCATGCTGGAGGAAGGGCTGACGACTCCAGGGGAGAAGGAGAGTTGATGATCCAGAGGGCCAAGGCGGAGCAGATGGCTCAGGTGACTGAGGCGGAGGTAGGGAATCCAGAACGGCACGGTGGAGACGGAGTGACAGAGGACCAAGGCGGAGCCAGAGGGACAAGCGTGCCCGGCGGAGCTGGTGGACTAACGGGCCACGGTGAAGAGGAGGGAGCCAGGAGACATGGTGGAGCCATGGGTCAAATGGTAGATCCAGGGTAAACCCACTGCACAAATAAAGAGCTGAGGGTGAACTGAGGGGCTGACAGGAAGCAGCGGTGGTGGAGCTGAAGATGCAGGGATGACAGGAGGAGGCAGTAGAGGGAAGGTGGGTGGGTATTTGTGAGCATCAGGGCTTTCTGGGATGGTGTGTGCTGCCCACACACACCAGATTGTGACTCACAACGCTGGGAGCGCAGCGGAGAGGGGAACGACCTCTGTGGTCGCGACAGGACAGACAGACAGTTCAGGGCAGACTGAGAGTTCATAAGATTGTGGGAGGAGAATGGGCATGTCCACATATAAATCCAAATTGGAGTAAATAAAGTCCTCAGAGTCCACTACCAGTCCACTTTGAGCAGTGGTGCAGTGAGCAGGGCTTTCCTCCAAGCCCTTGCGTTCCCTTGCTTTATTCAATGGCACATGCTCAGTTGCCGGCTCTCGCACCTGGTCAGACGGGTCAGGCTCTGGCTCCGGGCCGATCCTCAGCTCTGTCGCTCTCTCTGGCGATGGTCATCAGTTGCGGTGGGCTTTGGCTCTCCGTCAGCGGTGGGTTCAGTCTCTGCGCAGCAGGGAGATGGTGGGCTGGGCTCTGGGTCGAGCTGTGTTCTGGATCGGAGCCAGACACTTTTCAGACACCGGATGTGTCTGGGAGATCAACGGGGTGATGGGAACTAGCCCCAATCCAGAATAGGGACTTCAGTTTCTCATCATCGAAGGTGGTGGCAAGACGGTTCCTAGCGAAATCCTCCAGATCCTGCTCCTCTGAGCCAGAGCAGTGAATCTCGCGACGAGCTCCATAATAAAAAAAGAAAAACTTTAAAAACAAAATAAAACGCAGGGAAAACATGTCACGTTACTTTCACTTTTTTTGGTCCGATATTCTGTCACAAGAATGATGTCTAATAAACACGCACAAAGAAGATGAAGGCAAATAGTCTTTAATAATCCACATACAGGTAAATCCACAGGCTGACAGATGACACACGTAGTACTTAGACTTATATTGCCTGACAAGGGAACACAGGACAGACTAGAACTTAAACAGGGAGGCACATGAGGATAATTAATGGAACACAGGTGAACAGAATGACACAATCAAGCATGAGGGAAAACTAGGTCAAGGAACACATGAGGGAAGAAAACAAACTAAAAAAGTCCCAATAATGTGACAGCAGTATTATTAATATCTAAGATTTGTAATATTTTGACGCACACCACTGTTCAACAAGGTATTTTTAATGTGTTTGTCTATCATGCTTACCAAGGCTCCATTTACTCGATCAAAAACGCAGTAAAAATAGGAAAATTGTAAAATAGTACAATTTTAAATAACTATTTCTATTTTAATACATTTTAACTTTAAACTTCAGTGTCTTTAGTGTCACATGGTCCCTATAGAAATCAGCTGTGACAATCCGACCTCCATTGTTTCAATGCCGGAGCAGGGATGTAAGTTAGACAAGAATATCTCCGATTGAGCAACTGAGATGTTGTGTTGCTGGATGTAATGATGAACATAGTGGTCGTCATTTACTCCAGACATCTGAGCCACTGAAGATGCAGTGGATTACGTATGTTTGTGAAGGGAATGCGCCTCCCGAACTACATAAATGCATCTATGCTCGCGCAAATCATTCGTGATCCAGCCTCACCTACAGCAGAAGTGAGTATAAAGGTTTTTTTTATAAATCTCTGCAATCACCTTTCCTCATAACATGCTAGTTAGCAAGTTTCGTGGTGAAACGCGCCAAATGCGGCTAAAGTAAACAACCTCTCAGAGCACAGCTCGTCACTCCTCAGAGAGAAGAGAGGGGCGGGGCGAGCAGAGCTCATTTGCATTTAAAGGAATAATCCATCAGAATGGGTTGATTTTTGCAGAGCTCATTTTGACACGGTAAAAAGGGTGTTGTTTCACACTGTCATTGAGAATTTTTAACCAAAGTATATTATGGTCTTCTCATTAAGACCCTAAAGAATCATATCAACTTGTAGAAAATGGGCATCCCATGACCCCTTTAATATTTTTGTAGAAACAGTACATTACTTTCAGGATTCTTTGATGAATAGAATCTTCAAAAGAACAGCATTCGTTTGAAAGAGAAAGATTTTGTGACATTTCTAATTGTCATTTTTGATCACTTTAACACATCCTTACTGAATAACAGTATTTCTATTTAAAAAATTATTACAGACCACAAACTTTTGAACAGTAGTGTACTTAGCTAAAAAAAAAGTATAATTGTTGTTTTTGTTGGCATATAGTGTTTTGGGAGAGGGGAAAAAACTTTAAAGCGCTATTCTCAACTGAAAGTGGTCACCCTTATATGTGTTAGACACTAGGGCTGGGATTTCTCAATGTTGATCGATTCTCATTTTTACGAAACAACATTGATGTCTAGCCTGTTTTCAGTTAATGAAAGGAACACTGTAGCGCATCTCCCATCCAAAAAAAAAAATTAAAAAATCGCAATAAGCTTTGTGCTTAGTTACAGCTGATAAGAAACACCAAAACAAAAACAAAGAAACCAAGTCTCAGATTTTAAATTCTGCCTATTTTATTGCAGTATTCAAACAATAAATGCCATTTTGGCGGTTTAATGTGGAGTGACAGATCGCTGTATCGCCTCAAGAGAAGCAGCACATTAATTGATTATCTCCTCAGCTTTAATACCAGTTTCAGCATGAAAAAAAACATCAGAAGGTATGTTATAAAAAAAGAGTACGACATACCAAAATCTGTATCTGTCTCATGTAATCATTTAATCAGTGTTTCAGCCATGCAAATATGTCAATAATAGCTTGTAAACTATATGTCACGTAACATAACATTTATCTCAGAATATTCGGTGACCATAAACTCAGTAATTTTAACCTTATAGTAATGTACCAACTGACATGTGTATATTTTACAGCATTAGTTGAGAGATTTTTTTTTTCCTTGAGAAAATTTTGCATGTACTGTACCTGATATATATCCAAAATAAACCGTATCAAATCGAATCGATTCTGAAACTGAATCGCAAGCTTGTGAATCAGAATCAAATTGTGAAATGTGTGTCAAAACCCAGTCCTATTAGACACTCAGTAAAAATAAATTCAGGGTGACAATTCCTGTGCTAGCCGACCTAAGAAATCACAGGAGTTTTAGATCTGAGATGTGCTGAGTAGATCTAAATAGTTAATTGTTGATAACTTCTCTTTCAATGCTACTGTAGGGAAGAATAGACTGAACTGGATTCTAAGCAGCAATAGTCATGCAAATCCAATAGTTGTCATTTACAAGCAAATGACAGCTTTGTCTCAAGGAACCAATCTGTTCGATGCATGAAAAGCAGATTTTTGAGCAGATCGAAAAAAGTGTTGCTGGCAGGCATCACTCTCAAGACTCATGCAGTGTGTAATTAGAGATTGTACTGACAGCCGTCTAATGGAGGAACATCTCAGAATTGCAGCAATGGAATAAGGCACAATACGTTCTGGAGAGCAAGCGGCATGATGCAAATATTAGTGTCTTTAACTCACAGTGATATACAGTACAAAAATCACTCTTTGCCACTCTTTTAGTAAAAGTAACCTCCTTAAAAGAAAATTTGGTACTAGTGTCTGCTAAAGGATAAAGGTCAGTCACTGCCCTGAAAGCTGTTCTGTGAGTACATCGGTGAGCGAATTTAACTGCTACAGCTTCAGTAAAGTTTCTGACCTTTTTAAAACACCCCGTCTGCAGCACTTCCCTGCTCTCGCTCAGAAATCACCGAATGAATTCAGCAGTTCATTTCCATACTCTTTGTTCAGCAGAGACTTCCTAAGCAAAAAATAAGTTATAGTATTTAATAAGGGCAATTAAATGCTACAGAGTATTGCAGCGCACTAGTAAGAAAGTCTTAGGGGTTTTTGATAACCACATTCAGCCGTTTACATGGCTGAAATGATTGTCAAAGGAGTTTTTCTTAAAAAATAAGCACTGTATGTACTGCACATGTAATTTAAATGTGATTATTTTATTTTGTTATATTGTCTTCAGCTTTTTTCTTTAATAACAGCACGAGTTAAGCTCAAAAAAATCAACAAGTTTAAGTAAAATCTGAAGATCATGTGATCCAGCATGATATGATCTAAAAAGAACATCAAGAAAATCTGAATGTCTGTACAAGGGTGCTTAACAATCAATGTCACAAATTTTATTAGTGACCTAGAAATGGCAGAATCTTAAATATTTCTTCATTTTACATCATAACATTTGATTAAATGTTTATAGGAATGAAACTGCCCTAGATTTTCAACATGGTCTCAGCCTATATGTGTGTGTGTTTAGTATTACGAGATCATCGCAAGCATCATAAAACAGCTCATATCAAATAAAATTGACTACAGCTGCTCTGAAACAGAGGATGATTAATAACAACTGCACATGTTGATGCAACAATCACCAGTGCATTCAAAGCCACATCTTCACCAACATGAATTACCAGTGCTCTGTTGTGATTAAAAGTCCTCACCAGGGTTAATTCGCCTCTCGCAAACAAGATGAACAGTGCGATGCTGGCCAGCTGTGATATAACTGGATCTGAGACTGCTAGAGAGGATTTTACAAGCTGCTCTTAAAAAAAAAATAAATAAATAATACAGTAACGTATCAGCAGATGGCAGTTTTTATTAAAAAGCGCGCATATAAATGAAACCCAATTATCTGATTAGCATCTAGTTAAATGCATATATCTCTGTCTTCAGTGTCACATGATCCTTCAGAAATCATTCTAATTTGCAGCTCAAGAAATATTTCTTATTATCTGCAATGCTGAAAACTATGGAAGCCCGTTTCCACCACTAAATAAAAAATGTTAAAAAAAAAAGGTTATTGCGACTTTTTACCTCACAATTCTGACTTTTCTCACAATTATGTGATATAAATTCGCAGTTGCAAGTTATAAAGTCAGAACTATATGACAGAAACTTGCAATTGCGAGTTATAAAGTCAGAGTTGCGAGATATAAACTTACAATTCTGACTTTTTTCTCAGAACTGCATGATATAAACATACAATTGCAAGAAAGTCAGAATCTCACAATTTCTTGCAATTGGATGTTTATATCTCGCAATTCTGACAGTTTTTCTCAGAATTGAGAGATCTAAACTTGCAATTGTGAGTTATGAAGTCAAACTTTGAGGGAGGAAAAAAGACTGATGTTCTTAGAATTGAGTTTATATCTCACAATTCTGACTTTATAACTCGCAATTCTGAAAAAAAAAGTCACAATTGCGTGATATAAACTTGCAATTCTGGGGGAAAAAGTAAGAACTGTGAGTTCATATCGCAAGTTTGCCTTTATTTCTCAGAATTGAGAATTTTTTTTCTTAGAATTGCAGGTCTATATCATGCAATTTTGAGAAAAAAAATCAGAATTGTGAGTTTATATCTCGCAGTTCTGAGAAAAAAAGTGATAACTGTGAGATGTAAACTCACAATTATGAGAAAAAAGTCAGAATTGTGAGATAAAATTAACAAATTTTATTCAGTGGCGGAAACTGGCTTCCACAGAAAACAGCCGAAGCAGTTAGAAAGCTGTTGAAAACTGCTTCATATTTTTGTGAAAATTAAAAAATATTAATTAAAAACATGTCTAAATAATGTATTATTATTATAAATAATATTATTATATATAAAATTATTATTGTTTTATTTCATCATCATTATTATTATTATTATTATTATTTTATTTTATTTTTTTCAGAAATACTGTGTTGTGTATTTACATTTTTCTGGTAAATATTCCTTTAAAAGTTATAATAATAATTTTATTAGTAGTAGTAATACTATCATTACATTAAGTAATATATTTCTGTCACAGTTTCTTCAAGTTAAACCAAACTTTTATTTTGACGGGTTGCTGTGAAGACCTTTAGGTTTCTTTTTGTATATAATACGATGATAGTTTTTCTCAAAAGAAATGGTAAAATGTTCATGAAGTGACTTTCAGAGCAGTTCTAACGATTATATTCATGTGTTCAAGTACTCAGATATTGAGGTGGGAGAAGCTGAAAACAAAGCGAGTGTCATGTTCGCTTCAGTATGTTTGTAGTAAACATAACCCTACGTCTGTGCCATTCATTTACACAGAGATACACAAAAGACACAGGATTCATATTTAAATAGTATTTTTGTAGCTTAAAATTCACAGACACTTGTCCATATCATGTTTTGATTTAAATGTACTGACCTACATTCAGTTTATTCATCCAGAATTTGGCAAATTCCATGACATTTTGCATTATACAGTAAATTCCATTTTTAATGACAAGATTCTGCCATTCCGTACGTTTTCAGCATCTTGCAAATCTTAGAGCCCTAAGTAAATGCAGCCTTGGTGAGCATGAGGCTTTATTCCAAAAATCTTGATTACTTAACATTTTTAACTGCCAGTGTGTGTGTGTATACTGTATAATAATAAATACTGGCCAAACAGCCCACAGTGATTAAGAAGGCGAAAGCGGATTTCAAAACAAAGCAACTGTCATTTTGCTATATCGCAAGACTGAAGTCGGGAGCTGGCTATCTAGATATCCTGACAGGTGTTACAACCAAGCAGGGGAAACTGTCAGGTTTTACAACGGAGACTGGAGTGAACAGTCACTTCAAAAAAAACCCTGACAAAACCTGAGCTATCTGGCTTTTCTTTCAAAATCCATTTTAAAGATGGTTAAAAACTGACTTAAGAATCCCATCTGTTTGTGTATTCCCACAGCTCCTTCTTAAGGCGGCATGTGGCCATTCAGAAAAAGATTATTTGCTTAGAGAAACTGATTGCAATTCATTCCGAGCCCTACATGACTGAAAATAGTGTTTACATTGTGAAGAAGCAGCAGGCTTGTGTGGAAGTTAAAAACCGCAGACCTAAAAAAAAAAAACACTGAGACACGTACAGAGTGTAAAGTTTTAGATATAAATAGTAATTTAAAAAGGGGTAAATTATGCACATCATATCAGTGGCCTAATAAAAGCTGATCTACTGTATTGTACGTCCTAAGTACCTACACTCTTAAAAATAAACGTGCTTTAAAAGGTTCTTCACAGAGATGCCATAGAAGAACATTTTTGGTTCCACAAAGAACCATTCAGTCAAAGGTTCTTTAAAGAACCATCTTTTTCTTACCTTTTTATAACCTGAAGAACCTTCTTTCACCACAAAAAACCTTTTGTAAAACAGAAAGGTTCTTCAGTTGTTAAAGATTCTTTATGGGACCATTTAGACAAAAAAGGTTCGTCTATGGCATCATGAAGCACCTTTATTTTTAAGAGTGTAAGCTGGTACTTTTGACAACACTGTTTCCAACCAGAACTGATAAACCGATATTTATTTGTCTAATGGCAAATAAACTCCCAACAAAAATAGCCAATATTAAAATCTAATCTTCAGAGAAAAATGAAATAACGTTAGTATATAAAAGAAAATTAAAACACTAAAAAATACATACTGTTACATGCAGCAACTCACTCGACATTAAATATTAACAGGACAGCACTGTTTAAGAAATAAAAACTCTCTTTTAAAAAATACATTTTATAAAATAAGACACTGATAAAAAATGCCGAAACGAGATAAAATCGCATTAGGACTATATGGTTATCCAGAATAGCAAAAAAGGCAAGAAAAGTGAAGTTAGTTAAAGGATTAGTTCACTTCCAGAGCAAAAAAAATAAATAAAAAAATACAGATAATGTACTCACCCCCTTGTCATCCAAGATGTTCATGTCTTTCTTTCTTCAGTCGTAAAGAAATTATGTTTTTTGAGGAAAACATTTCAGGATTTCTCTCTGTAATGGACTTATGTGGTGCCTCCAAATTTGAACTTTCAAAATGCGGTTTAAATGCAGCTTTAAAGGGCTCTAAACCATCTCAGACGAGGAATAAGGGTCTTATCTAGCGAAACGATCGGTTATTTTTAATTTTTTTAAATTACAATTTATATAACTTTTAATCTCAAACGCTCGTCTTGTCTAGCTCTACGTGAACTTTTTTCCGGGCATGACAGTTAGGGTACGTCTAAAAACTCCCGTCTCATTTTCTCCTCCAACTTCAAAATCGTCCTACATCGCTGCAGAAGTACTAACCTAGAGTTTACAAAGTGCATAAACATGCAAAGAAGATCAAACACCCTTTACAACAAAGTAAAAACGGCGATGTAGGACGATTTTAAAGTTGGAGGAGAAACGGGAGTTTTTAGAGACGGGAATTTTTAGATGTACCCTAACCGTCACGAACGGAAAAGCCTTCAAACAGAGCTAGAGAAGACGAGCGTTTGAGAATAAAAAGTATATAAACAAAGAAAGAAAGACACGAACATCTTGGATGACAAGGGGGTGAGTACATTATCTGTACATTTTTGTTCTGGAAGTGAACTAATCGTTTAATGCAGAAGTTCAGTGTAGTTTATTTGCAGATGTCACATGGCCACTTTTTTGCTATGCAGTGAAATTCACGTATATTTTTTAATTGCACACAAAGTGTCCAAATACTTGTATATTTGGGGCATTGCAACATGTAATTATCAGAGAAAGAATAAAAATGGTATTTGTTTAGAGTCATGTTATTACTGTGATAAGCAATTAAAGTGCACTGCACCAGTTAAAAATCAAATGATGAATATGTTTCCATGGGAACACTCTTTTAACACTCCTTTCACAGTTGCATGTTGTCTCGATGTACTCCTCTTCACTACCTCTCCCTCTGGCTTTCATGAAATGTGGAGACAAAGAGAATCACTAAGTAGATATAAAAATTAATATGCCCAGTCTTTCCATTAGTAGCGTGTTCTGAATTCAGCTCCTTTCAATCCCAAACTCAAGCTATATTTCATAAGCTACTTCAGTCTGTTTAGTGGTCTTTTGTGATCTTTATGAATGAATTGCATAATGAAAAGTGTACCCACAAACAAATATAGACCCAAACTCTGACTGCCAATCTGTCTGTAAACTGCAATGAATTGTGGTTAGTCAGTAAGTTGGTTTTGGGTGAAGTGGTTTGTGTTCAGAGCTCAGGGAACATAATTAGCCTGGCAAGAACAAGAGATAGATTACATTCGTGTGTGTGTGAGAGAGAGAAAATAGAGAAGAGAGAGAAAGAGTGCTGACCAAAGGTGCAGAACATCATCTTTGATAGCAGTGGTTCCTCTGTTCCTGTATTGCTACAAAAGACAGATAAACAATTTTGACAGCAAAGCTTTGTGTTGTATCGCAGGATAATCATGTACTTGGATGCTTGTTTGCCTGCTGTCAGGGACTTTGATACTTTCAAAATGTTCAATTTTTTTATAAGCACTGCAATGCATCAGATCAGGGTTGCACCAAAATACTGCAGAGGAAAACTGAGATAACATGAAGCGGAAGAATTTTCAATGTCGATTAGGATCAAAGTAATGGCATTTTCTATCTGAAACCTACGAAATAGTGCAGATTCTTCTCATTTAACAAATAAATAAATAACTTTTTTACCCCATCTAAAAATGAATGGTATTTATAATACATTTTAAATAAATAAGTATAAATATAATTCCAATTTTGATCTCATATGTTACTGAAAATAAATCAAATATTTATAATATAAATATTTAAAAATTCAAAATAAATAAAATTTCCACATTTAACTAAACAAAAATACATTTCAAATATGAGAATAAATAAATACATACATAAATAAATAATCGTTATATTTATTAACTAAAAATAAATAATACATTTCAATAATAAATCAATACAATTCCAATTTTGACACTATTTAATAACTAAAAATAAATAAATAATGCATTTAAAATAAAAAATACACAATTATGATTTTATCTATTTTTCTGAATACATCCGTTCTTTTCTATTTTGATCCCATATTTATTAATAAGCAAAATATTTATGAAATAAATGTATATAAAAAATATATATAAATATATATAAAATAAATAAATAAATAAATAACAATAAATACATTTAAAACAAATGAGAATAAATACAATTTCAAAATACAATTTTTTTTGATCCTGTATGTAACTAAAAATGTATCAAATTTATATATTTATGAATAAATTAAAATAAATAAAATGTCCAATTTTGAACCCATATTTAACGAAACAAATATATATTTAAAATATGAGAATAAATAAATAAATAATCGACCGCATATTTATTAACTAAAAATGAATAACACAATACATTTTATAATAAATAATAAATTAAATCAAATTCCAATTTTGACCCTATATTTATTAATAAGCTAAATATTTATAATATAAATATTTAAAAAAATAAAAATAAATTAAATTCCAATTAGACCCCATATATATATATATATAATATATATATATATATATATATATAAATACACATACATACACACACACACACACACACATTTAAAACAAATAAGAATGAATACAATTACAGTTTTGAGCCAGTATGTAACTAAAAATGAATAAAATATTTATAAATATAAAAAATGAAAATAAATAAAATCTCCAATATTTAACCAATATTTAACAAAACAAAAATTAATTAAAAATATGAGAAATAGACCCAATATTTATTAACAAAAAATAAACAAAATAATACATTTAAAAGAAATAATAAATTAATACAATTCCAATTTTGACCTCATATTTAAGTGCAAATAAATAAATAATGCATTTTTTGAATACATTCATTTTTTCCATTTTGATCCGATATTTATTAATAAGCCAAATATTTTTCATATAAATATTTAAACAAATAAAAATACATAAAATTCCAATTTTGACCCCATATATAATAATAATAATAATAATAATAATAATAATAATAATAATAATAAATAATCAACCCCATATTTATTAACTACAAATAAATAATGCATTTAAAATAGCAATACACAATTCCGATTTCACCAGTTTTTTTTAAACTTTTTTCCATTTTGATCCCATTTATTAATAAGCAAAATAAATACAATTTAATACATTTAAAATAAATAAGAATAAACACCAGTTTTGACCCCATATTTATTAACTAAAAACCAAAATATTTGGAATATATTTTAATTATTTTGTATTATGAAGATTTAATTATTTTCAAACATAATAAAATAAAATCCTAATTTAGCTTTTTTAAATTCTGGCACTGTTTATTTTTTTTTTTTCAAACTTCATAGTTGAATAAAAAGAGCACTTAAATGCACGTGCATGTTTATGCATGTACTGATTTGCAAACACTTGGGTTTATTTGATCACAGCATATTCTCCAGTGTAGGTGGGAGGTTACACCCCTGTGGTTTCCGAGTAAATTGGAATTCAGCTTCTCTACATTTTGCCAAAATCTAACCTTTTAAATTCCTAGTCTTAAGCTTTGTAGATCTCCAGCTGAGCGTGTACCGGCAGTACAGAGAGCAGCTCTGTAAAGGTAGACCAGCAAGATACCTCACACACCCCATCAATGAGCTTTGCTACCCATACAATAATTTCCATTTAGCAAACTTCCTTCAAGGTATCCTGAGGGGTAGAATCCATTACCTCGCTTACACTGTGCAACACCTGATCAGAAGTCAGAGTCAATCCAGAGTCCTACAGAATTCACCTGCTTAGACAGAACAATGAGTGGGCCTAAAAACCAGTGTGCTGCATCATAAAACAGCCTGCTTCTTCATCTTGGTGCTTTTTTTTGGTGTGTTGACAGCTTGAAGTTAACATCAGAGATGGAGTCAGCCTCTTTGATATATAAATATACAAATTGAGAATCTGTTTAGGAGTTTCTCACGAAAAGATGACACGTTATTGAATCGTTTGTTCTGCTCTCCGAGGGATAAGAGTCATTTTGCCCCTTTGAAAGGCTGAAAGTGGGTCATATGTTGGGATGAACAGAAATGGACCCATTTACACTTACGCAAAATTTTATCCATTTTGGATAAACTTCCATAGTACTTTTCATGGAAGCCTAAAAATGACTGTTTAAATGTTCAACTGAGGTTCCACCCTGGCTTTCTACACTCTTAAAAATAAAGGTGCTTCACGATGCCATAGAAGAACTTTTTTGTCTAAATGGTTCCATAAAGAACCTTAAACATCTGAGGAACCTTTCTGTTTTACAAAAGGTTCTTTGTAGCAAAAAAAAGGTTCTTCACTTATAAAATGGTAAGAAAGAGATGGTTCTTTAAAGAACCTTTGACTGAATGTTTTTTTGTAGAACCAAAAATGGTTCTTCTATGGCATCGCTTGAAGAACCTTTAAAAGCACCTTTATTTTTAAGAATGTAACTAGCAAGAGCTTTGCATGGCATTGAGTTCATACTGGTCTATAATTGGCTTTTCACAATCAGGTTAATTAACCGAGTTCTAATCTGTCTGCATATTATCAAGCAGAATGAACGGAGGGAAAAAAAACTCTCTCTTGACATTATAACAACGATCGATGATATGAGAAAGATATGCCAACATGATCCAGGTGCACATACAGGCTTGCTCATCTGCTCCACAGTTACAGACCACCAGACACAAGCACACACATATTAAGCAGGGATGTTAGAGACCCTCCAAGCACCCTTAATGATCAACTTTGTAGTCCGATCATTTTTTTTTTTTTTTTTTTTACATTAGTAAAGTATGCAGATGCTAATAAGCTCCAGCTGAGACCTTGTTAAGGTCAAATTCACTGACAATTCAGCAAGGGGTTTCCATATGTACAAGTGCTGTCAAACAATTAATTGTGGTTAATCGCATCCAAAATAAAAGTTTTTGTTCTGTGTATATTTATTATGCATTTATTTGATCCAAAATACAGCAAAAGCAGTAATATTGTGAAATATTTTACTATTTAAAATAACTGCTTTCTATTTGAATATATTTTAAAATGTAATTTATTCCTGTGATCTAAGCTAAATTTTCAGCATCATTACTTCAGTCTTCATGTGATCCTTTAGAAATCATTCTGATATGCTGGTTTGCTGTTCAAGAAACATTTTTGTTATTATTATTATTAATATTTAAACAGTTGAGTTCTGAGTATTGAGTAAAAGTGTTTTTTTTTTTTTTTTAGAAAGAAATTCTAGAAATTAATTAGAGCTGTCTAACGATTAATCACGGTTAATTGCATACAAAATAAACGTTTGGGTTTGCCTAATATACGTGTGTGTAATGTGTGAAATTATTAGGTATATATAAATACAAACACATTCATGTATATATTTAAGAAATATTTAGAAGTATACATATTTATTATAATTCTTTATATAATTTTTATTATATATAAATAAAATATTTTGTACATAACATATTTCTCTTAAATATATACATTCATTTGTGTGTATTTATATATACATAATAATTGCACACAGTATACACACATATATTAGGCAAACTCAACTTTTATTTTGGATGCAATTAATCGTTTGACAGCCCTAAAATGAATACTTTTATTTAGCAAGGATGTTTTAAATTGATCAAAAGTGATAATAAAGATATTTATAAAATATATCTATGTTACAAAAGATTTCATCAAAGAAACCTGAAAAAATCTGTTTTCAACCTAATAATAATAGTAGTAAATGTTTTTAAGCAGCAAATCAGAATATTACTGTGATTTCTGAAGGATCTTGTGGGTGGAGTAATGATGCTAAAAATTCAGCTATGAAACCACAGGAATAAATTACATTTTAAAATATATTCAAATAGAAAACAGTTATTTTAAATAGTAAAAATATTTCAAAATATTACTGGTCTTGCTGTACTTTGGATAAAATAAATGCAGGCGTGGTGAGCAGAAGACAATTCTTTAAAAACATTAAAAATCTTGCTGTTCAAAAACTTTTGACTGGTAGTGTATATAATATTTACATGTATTTACATATACAACATTAATATACACAGTACATGCACATATATTATGTAAACAAAAACTTTTATTTTGGATGTGATTAATCGCGATTAATTGTTTGACAGCACTAACATTTCTTATGGTGAGAAAGAACAAGGATCAAGTACACTGCTTCAAGTTAAAAGAATTCAAAGATTTAGAAAGACACTTGTGTGATATACAATTTCTGCAATTAAATTTTTAAGGCATCAGTTTTAGTGCACATAAAAAGTAATGGACTATTTGCACTGAGCCTCGTGACGCACTTCCGTTTTGAAATCTTAGGGCTCAGTTATTTCCGTTATGTACATTTTCAATGCGCTGTAATCATCTAGTTGACTTAAACGCCTAATAAAATGAGAGTTTGCAGGATGATTTCAAATTCGGAAATTTTCAGGGACAGGAGAAGACATATTCTATTGATTACTGTGTACAGAATTTTCCAAACTCAGCGGAACATTAAGTTTTAATCCAACATAAACCGATCTGAGAAAGCCGTGGCTGGTAATCATACGTGATTGTTCACCACAGGGTGTCAGTGCTCTATAATGGCCTAAGCGCGACGCTACATTTTGTGAGATGTGATAAATAAGATCATGATGAACCTTTATTTATCTGTATTAAATATATTAGTCACTATTCTGTCATTATTTCACTGTATGTAGCTATTGCCAAAATATGAATATTCAATAGTCGCACTGTCAGCGTGTTACTGTTAAAAAGTATTTAAATGATTTTAAATTTAACTTCGTTAAATAAGGCAGTTACCGCACATTCATTCAGCCATTTTAAACGACGGAATAAGCAATATGGACTCGGAATAAGAGCTCCAACGCACACAAACAAATTAGCTATGGTTTTACTGCAAATAAAACCAAAAATTGCAGTTGAACCATATAACCACAAATTACTACACTGTCCATAGTTTAACGATGGTAGGCTATTTGTAGTAAAAGTGTTGTATACAAATGATAAAAATGAAGAAAAAAAAAACCAAAACGGCACTTTTACTATAGTAAAACTATGGTTAATTTTCGTAACGGTGTTTATTAGTCAAACTAATTTAAAACTGTACATTCATCAGGTATGAAATATGTAAATCAGTAAAAGAAAATACTTATAAAAAAACAAAAAGGCTGGTTAGAGGGGAAATATATTTATTAATTATTTAGAATGCACATACTGAAGGGAAATATATTTATAGTAACATTTCAGCAGGTTGAAGATGATTCATGTTAATGCAGAGAATATGATTAATTTTTTCATTTTTTTATTTTTTAAAGAAAATCCAGCCCTAAAATGTAGTAATAATCTGCATTTCGTGTAGTTTTCGAATGAACAACTCACTTCCGAGTTGACTCACTGAACTTAGAACCGATTTGTTATGCGCTGAATCATTCGAAACTGAACAAGGACGGTAAACACACTTAAATTCGTTGTGTGCCTACGTTTAGTTTTAGATGTTTAAAGCATGTAATATTCCACCCCAAGATACGTTTTAGCAGCCACGATGACGCAATAGAACGACCGATTCTTTTGAACCGGTTCTTTAAAGGAACTGAGTTGAATGTTCCACTACATCATTTAAATGGCCGTAATTTAGTTTTTCCTTGTAATGGAAAGTAAAGTTGCCGTTTAGAGCAAGATATTGTGGAAACATCGTTCTGGTATCCATGGAAACAGTACCTGAGGCCATATCAATGGTGGAGCCATTGGCAAAAAACATGAAGATTCACCTTAATGTGTATGTGGAGCAGTTACAATTAAGCCCTTTTGATTACTTTAGTTAAAATCCAGCATAGCTCAAAGCCCTTTTGAGACTCATTGTGGTGTGCAGCACGCAATCTCCAAATCTGCTGCAGCACTCATGGCAGACAGCACAAGCCCTGCTCTTTCATGCCTGGATGATTTCATTCGTGACTCAGGTAAGAGTAGCCCTGGACTTCAGGCTACTTGCTGCCCGAGGACAAACCCGTCGCCAGATGGTCATCGCCTTGCTGTTCTCGGCAGGTTTCCTTTCTCGTCTCATCAGCTCAGCATACGGTTCCGGGAAGACTGGATTTAACGATGCACTGCTGCCACCTACCGGTAGAAGCGGCGGGAGCGCTGAGTGCTTACAGTAGGCAAGAGACCGGGCAAGGTTGTTAGACATTTTCGTCTGTAACTCAACTTTCGTGTTTTGTGGAGGTATGTGTCTCAAACTTTGATATAATATTCATATATTTATTGTCTTCAAATTTAAATTGCTTAAAAATGTACAACTTCTCCATTTATTGTGTAAATTACTGTCAAACACAAAGACTGTTATTATTTGAACAGAGTAAGTGGGTATTTAAAATGCTAAAACCAAATTTACTTATTAAAATAAAATGATATACATGATAAAATAACAATAATAAATAAAAATTGTGGTTATTACTCTAATAATAATAATAATAGTAATTTATATATTTATAATTATGTCTAAGTAGTAGAATTTTCCATTGTATCAGGGTTCTAGTAGAATAATAAAATACATTCTAATAGTTAATTAATTAGTTGTATATATTTATTATTATTATTATACATTTTTTGGCTTTTTTTTATTATTATTATAACTATAATTATTAAAAATAATAGTAAAATATATATTTATAATTAATGTATTAGTAGTAGTAGTAGTAGTAGTAGTGGAATATTCTATAGTAAATAAATAAATAAACATTTTAAATATCTACAGGGTTCCAGTAGAATAATAAAATACATTCTAATAATTAATTAATTAATTAATTAGTTGTATAAAAATATACCTAATAATACTTATAATAATAATAATAAGTATATATTTATAAAACTAATTAATTATTAGAATGTATTTTATTACTCCACTGGAAGCCTGATAGTAACATTGATATTTAAAAAAAAAAAAGAAAATGTTATTTTATTTTATTATATATATATATATATATATATATATATATATATATATATATATATTAGAGTAATAATAATAATAAAATGCAAAAAAAAAAAAACCTACTACTAATAATAATAATACTACTATTGTTGTTGTTGTTGCTTTACAGATTTGTTTTTTACATTTGTTTTTGGCATTTCAGATATCAATGTCTTTATTAGTGTTGCAACAGAATAATATAATATTACAATATATAAATTAAATGTATATTATAATAAATTAATTGATTTAATATATTGTTGCTATTTTATCATTTCTTTTATTTTATTTCAATAAGGTAAATTTGATATTGGCACTTAATTAAAGCACAACATTTTGTTTATATATATGACCAGACCTCTACTTCATTTTAATTGTACTGTCACCCCATGTGAGTGTCATGACCCTGTAGCTCACTTTTAATTAGTGAAAATGATGGTCTTACAACTCAACTTGTGCACAACACTGTTCAGTCTACAGAGCATTTGTTGTCATGGAGAGGAGCTCTAAATAAAAATTCTTTCTGTAAATTTCCCACAGTCAGTTCCTAACACTGAGTCCCTTTAGAATCTGCAGGCAGTGCTGCATGTTAAAAAAAAAAAGCTTCTTTTTTGTTAAACACATAAGTGCAGGAGAAACCTTTAGGCCAAAACCACTGTTAGTAGGAGGGTTTTTTTTTTATGTTTTGGAGGATTTAAAACACTTTTGTGTTCTAACATCATCCTCAGAATAGGAAATGTTTCAGTGTTATTAAAGCCAGCAGTGATGAATCTCACTGCAAGGATAGTATCATATGATTTTTTACAAAAGAAAAACTTAATTAACAGATTCACTGCCATCAAAGTAGAACGAGATAGATGGATATAAAATACAACAGTTCTATTTTATCCACACATCTATTCATTGAAAGTGCATGCCTTTCATTTTTAATATTTAATCAAAACAGACAAAACGACTTAAGAGTCCTTGTGCCTGTAAGTCTGTGCCTAGGACAGCAGAAGAGGCCAATACAAACACGGCTGCTTTATTTGTACCCATTCTCCATAACTGTCTGCACAATAACAGAGTGAAGAAATTACAGATATAGACACAGAGTCATGTAGGTGTGAACAAACATTCTCAATGTATCTCGTCACAAGTCGTGACTTTTCCCAGTTCTTTTCTAAGACACTTCACATTACGTTCCAAATAGCCTGCTGTTTAAATGTTACCTCAAATACCACTTCATATCGCCTTTAATCCTCTACAGTTAAAAAAGCTCTGTCAAAATTGTATTGACATTCAGTCAGTTGGGTTGTTCTTTCAGAGCATAGTGCAGTTCTTATCAAAGGCCTCTGTATGGATGGTTTCATGGGCTGAATTAATTCCAGAGCATGTCCCTGAGCAGCCCAAGGGGGGGAGATGAGGTATAATCGCTGTAATCTTTGAACTACTAACAGATCTCAGAACTAATTTGCAGCACCTCAGTTTTCTGATGCAATATATACACCTGGAACTTTTACCTTGCGTTTTGTGCCATAACATATTTACACATTAAAGGAGACCTATTATGCCTCTTTTTACAATATGTAATATAAGTCTCAGGTGTCCCCAGAATGTGTGTGTGAAGATTCAACTCAAAATACCCCACAGATCATTTATTATATCATTTTAAAAATGCCTATTTTGAGTGGAAGCAGAAACACACTGTTTTCGTGCATATCTCTTTAAATCCAAATGAGCTTTTCCATTTTAAAACATCTGATATATGGTTTTCTGAGCACAGCATGCGCACAGAAAGCTGTTGCCACATGGCATGTGAGTACTAAACTAAGTTCTCTTTAATGTCTTATTGCACTTAAACTATCAAATACACACAAGTTTATGTTAAAAACACATGAGTTACAAAAACAGTCAGTTATGTCTGTGAAAGCAAACAGCTGGGAAAGCGGCATAATATGCAGTAAGTAAATAAATCAATAAATCCACCTCTCTCTTGTCTCCTCTGAGGCTGGGATGCTAAATAGTGTTCTCGTCTGTGCAGCCAACGACAGAACAGTTAGCATGCTCTGGTCAAACTTCCGCCATGGCGTTAGAACTGGTACACCGCTGTCACTTGCGAAAACAAAATGTGGTGCTGTGAGAGGAAACTTGCAGATTATGGGTCGGTAATATTATAACTAGATGAGTAAAGTTTGAGAACGAACTTTGAGTTGACTTGAGAAAGCCTAGCCTGAAAGTTTGAAACAGTTGTAAAAGTATGAAAATTGATGTTGATATCATGATTTAGCACATTACTTACATGATTTAACATGTTGTTAGCATGTTTTAGCATGATTAGCTTGTTGTTTGCATTTTTATAGGCTGATTAGAATGTTGTTAACATGATTAGTATGTTAATAGCATGATTCTAGTATGATTACCAAGTTACTAGCATGTTTATAGCCTGATTAGCATGTAGCTAGCATGTTTCTAACACGATTAACATGTTACTAGCATGTTTCTTAAACGATTAGCATGTTTCTAGCATGTTTTTAACATGATTAGCATGTTACTAGCATGTCATTAGCATGATTAGCCATTTACTACCATGATTACCAAGTTATTAGAATGTTGTTACCATGATTAACAAGTTACTAGGATTTTGTTAGCATGATTAACAAGTTACTAGGATGTTGCTAGCATGATTAACAAGTTACTAGCATGCCGTTAGCGTGGTTAGCCATTTACTACCATGATTAGCAAGTTAATAGCATGATCAGCATGTTACTAGCATGTTGTTAGCAATGATTAGCAAGTTACTAGCAAGTCGCTAGCATGTTTGATTAACAAGTTTCTAGGATGTTGCTAGCATGATTAACAAGTTACTAGGATGTTGCTAGCATGATTAACAAGTTATTAGCATGTCGCTAGCATGGTTAGACATTTACCACCATGATTAGCAAGTTAATAGCATGATTAGCATGTTACTAGCATGTTGTTAGCAATGATTAGCAAGTTACTAGAATGTTGGTAGCATGATTGATTAACAAGTTACTAGGATGTTGCTACCATGATTAGCAAGTTACTAACATGCTGCTAGCATGTTACTAGCTTGTTGATAGCATGATTATTATATTACTTACATGTTAGCATGTCACTAGCATGTTTCTAACATAATTAACATGTTACTAGCATGCTGTGAACATGATTAGCAAGTTACTAGCATGTTGTTAGCATGTTTCTAACATGGTTAGTAAGTTATTAACAGTTGTTAGCATGATTACAAGTTACTAGTATGTTGCTAGCATGTTTCTAACATGGTTAGTAAGTTACTAACAGTTGTTAGCATGATTACAAGTTACTACCATGTTGTTAGCATGTTTCTAACATGGTTAGTAAGTTACTAACAGTTTTTAGCATGATTACAAGTTACTAGTATGTTGCTAGCATGTTTTTAGCATAATTAGCATGTTAATAGCATGTTGCCAATGTGATTAGCAAGTTACTAGCATGTTGTTAGCACAATTAACATGTTTCTAGCATGATTAACATGTTTAAACCAGCTAAAACCAGTTGATTCAGTAAAAACCTGGTTGTCTAGTTTTAGCTGGTTTAAGCTGAAAATAGCTGGTTTAATTTGGCTGGTCTTTTAGCAGCTCTCACAGCTTAGCCAGCTAATACCAGCCTGACCAGAAAAGTAGCTAAAACCACTTTAAAACCAGCCTGGGAGACCAGCCATTCAACTTAGGCTGGTTTTAGTTGTTTTTTTAAGTAGGGAGTTGTTAAGCTTTGCTATAGCAATAAACAGTTTAGATGCACCATAGGTCTCTTTGTATAAAAGTTTTCACCCCCTCAATGAAAATCTAAGGGATTTAGGTGGATTTGATAGCCTGGTTTTGGGAAACCGTAAGCTGGATCAGTTAGAGAAGATATAGCAACTAACTGCAGACCAGTTTGAAGGTCTGACCGGAGTTTGGTGGTTGTAGCTTTAAAGCTCAAGGAGGAGATACTGACTCAGAAGAAGTTTATATAGCAGATCAGTATGTTGGCTCAAGCCAACTAAATAAGATTCTATAAGTCCCCAACCCTGTTCCTGGAGGCCCCCCAAAATTTAGCATGTCTCTTTAATTAAACACAACTGATTCAACTCATCAGCTCATTAGTAGAGGCTCCTGAAATGTGTTTGTCATAGCAGAAGGATCCAAAATGCTCTCTTGGGGGGCCTCCAGGAACAGGGCTGCAATGTGTTCCTTATTTTCATGTTTGTTAACACAATCAATATGCTTGGATGCAAGTCAACAGGAGGGAGGTCACAGAAACCATATCAACTATAGGAGAGCACAGACTACAAACTATAAAGCTAACTTAAGAGCAAATGCATTAAAAGATGATAGTATTAATTGAGTGGAGCATTGAGGTTGTGTATTCAGTTAAAGCTCGCTGATATTTCAAGCACATCTTTTTCTCAAGGTGTCTAATCTTAGCCAGATACATAAGAGAAAGTTCTAGGTCTCTAATGTCAGATAGCTATTAGATCATAGTAGAACATAGCTCACACAGAGAACAGTTCATACTTTAAGGACCAGAATTGGGCAGGCATTTAAATGAACCCACCATTAGTTTCATACAATAATTAGCAAGTTGTAAAAAAAGATTAGATTACTGGAAAATGCAGTTCAATGCAATATTAAGTCCTTAACAGTGAACACTGGCGGACATACTATAAGAGCGGGCGCAGCCATTTGTACATTTTATGGGCGTGGCTTCCGGTCTTATCCGCGTCTAGCTATTTTTAGCTGTACAAAATAGTTCATTTTGCTGCTTGATATTAAAATAGTGTGTCTTACCATATTATTTTAATGTATTATCTTAATTATGAACACACTGGTTTGTAGTGCAAACAGTTTTACCGTTCACTGCACGTTGTTATTCTTCTCGTTATTTCCCTATAGCGGCAAATGAACCGGAATTTTCGCCTATATGCTTACTTCCGCATTAAAGAATAAGGTGGATATCCCAAGCATATATTCAGTACTTTGCTGCTAAACCAAAATACTTAAATCGTACCCTTACCAGTCTTAATATCTCATACACACAGTCCTCTTAAAGAAAGCCTTTATATCAGCAATTTGGAATAAAAGGGTTTCATAATGTGCAAAACACTGCAATTTCCCAAGACACAATACACTTTTTCATATATTTATAAAGCAATGAGACAGGCTAGCACTGGAAGCAAACACCTATATTAATAATAACCCTAACATTAAATGTGAAATATAAAACTAACTCATTTATTATGACTAAATGCATCATATTACACACATAATATGCAATTCAGAGAGCCATTATATTATATTAAATAATAGCAAAAAGGTTTTTGCTTAAAAAAAAAAAAAGAAAATAAAAAGAAATAGGGACACATATTAAATGTTAATATGTGAGTGGTAATGTACAGCCAGCAATCATTACTGTAAAATAAACACCATCAGGTTGATCAGGTCTTGTTTCACCTTAAAGATTTTTACAGGTCTTATTATTTTAATAACATGTGGACATGAAATAGAGTAAAAAAAAAATATTTTATAAGAAGAAATAAATCAAATATAGCTGCAAGCATCGATTACCAGGGTTCAAGTGCTTTAAGGCATTTAAGCACATTTGAAAAAATACATTACATTTTATTTATCAAGCCTGTAACAATCTAAATCAATAAATTTAAAAAAAAGCATTTTTTTTATTAAAATTTTTTTATTAAAAATAAAACACTGAAATAAGTACATTGCATAAGTATTCATACACTTAACTCAGTACTTAGTTGAAGTGGCAAATCCAGGTAATTTACCATAGAAATATGATGTTTTTTTTAACGTTTATGACCGTTATAGCGACAGCTGTGGTCTGATCTCCCTAAAACTTTGCATGCTTGTTTAGAATCACCTGTCGCATGTGCTCATCTGGTGAGTTTTTATTTAGGCTTTATAGGCTTTTGGGTATATTTGGACAGGCCCCTTTTCTAAACAAGCCTGTTACAGCTTCCCAAAGGGTAAATTAAAAAAAAAAAAAAATCTTAATTATTGACCTAGACAGTACTGCAGTGTTTTTTCCAGACTGAACGAAAAACCTAGGACTAGTTCGCAAAAGTAGATTTTACACATTTTTCACACAACGGTTTGATTGACAGCTGTGGTTATAGAGGCAAAATTGTTCAGAACGAGGAGGTCTATTGTTTAATACAAATATCATGTGTATGTGTGAAAAACTACGTAATATACAATCATTTATTCCCCTTAAAAACGCTGTATCGACCCTCAGTGGCCATTTGTTTCAAATTTTTAAGGCTCACCGAGCTTCGTTCCGATTAGCCTCTGTTAACCTTGTCTAATAGGTGCTTAAAGTTCATGGGCCTATGGCGGTCATGTTTTTTGAGATACGCAAATGTCCTTATAGAAGTTTGTGACACTTTGGACCAAGACTGTGCATACCGATTTTCACATCGATAGGACAAAGGGTTGCGTAGGTATAGCGATTTTTATGTTTTTTCCCTCTTATAGCGCCACCAAGTGGCCAAGTTCTGCAACTTTTTTCATGTGACCTCAGATTCAGCTCTTACATACGTGTTGTGAGTTTGGTAAAGATATCTCATTCCGTTCAAAAGTTGTAGCCGTTTTAGTATTCAAATGTTTTAGCATCCCTTTGCAATGGAAAGTTGAAAGTTCAACTTTTATTGATAATTATTCATACTCACTCTCCAGAGAATCTTCCTGCACTGGTTTGGTTCTGATCGGGAAAAACCTAGGACTAGTTCGCAAAAGTAAGTTTTTCAAATGCAAATGCAAAATACCCAAAAACTTCACCAAGGATTCCAACGACTCAAGACACTTGACCCTGCGACAAGCGAGCCTGGGGCGAGCCTGGGTCACGTTGCGGTGTGAGTACTACCATCCCTCCAAGTTTCAAGTCTCTCTGACTTATGGTCTGGTCTGCACAATCAGTTTTACGTGGAGATTGCTGATCCTTGGCCACTCTAACAATTACAATAGGATTTCACCACTACGCACCTGAACCCCTAATAAAAATAATAATCCCATTTGATGCCACATACATGCTTGCAAGCTGCTTGCAAAAAAAGTTAGTAAACACAGCTACTTTTGAAATGCTGTCAGTTGAGAAAGGAGCTGTTTGCCCCCAGAATGGTTTAATTATGAGTCAAACCTTGACACCTTGCATAGATCAATAAAGAAGATGTATTTTCAGTATTATCTGCCATGAGACATATTGGCCTTCCTGGAATACCACAGGAAGAGACTTGAGCGCTGGGACTTGTTACCAGCCACTCTATTCACTCTATTTTTGGAAAGATATTAGACTAAGTAACATTAAGCACATGAAATAGTGGGTTAAATACCATAGGGAAATATATCAAGAGCTTGTGTGTTGGCAAACATCCACAATGTCATAATGCTGGAGTGTATGAGACTGGTGCCACAAGTCATTGTGTTTCTAGGACAAAAAAAAACCATAGTGTATTATTTAACTTTATTATGAAAATAGAATTTTAGACACTCCAGGCTTGTGACCATCATGTGGCGCAAATACTTTCCAGAATAAAAAACATCTGCCCTGTGTTTCATACACTTGCCAGACTTCACAGCTGGTTAAATGCCCATACATTTCCACAAACCTAAAATATTCATTTAAAAAAATGTAAGGTAGCCATAATCACTCTTGTCACGGACTCCATATTCCAGTCACTGCCTGTGAGGCTACATTCCACACGGTGAGAAAAAAGTATTATACAGATTGTTGTGCACCAAACCCATTCAGAACCGGATTTAAGAAACACATACAGTGCCTTGCGAAAGTATTTATACCCCTTCATTTTTTTTTTTTTTTTTTTTTTTCACAGTTTGTTACGTTGCTGCCTTATGTTAAACTGCTTTAAATTACTTATTTCCACATCAATCTACATTCCATACACCATAATGACAAAGCAAAAACAAAATTGTCACAACTTAGTAAATTTATAAAAAAAAAAAAAACTTAAAAAAGTACTTTGCATAAGTATTCATACCCTTAACTCAGTACTTAGCTGAAGCACCTTTAAAGCCTCAAGTGTTTTTGGGTATGATGCAACAAGCTTTGCTCATCAGCCACACTTGCCACACTGCCATAAAGCAAGCAATATGAATGCTCCTGAGCTAAATTTCAAGTGTCCCAGATAAGGGTGTGAATACTTATGCAATGCAATCATTTAAGTTTTTTATTTTGAATAAATTTGCAAAGATGTTAAAAACCTGTTTTTTTTTTTTGTTTTTTGTTTTTTTTTTTGTTTTGCCATTATGGTGTATGGAGTGTATATTGATGTGGAAAAAAAAAGTTATTCAAAGCAGTTTAACCTAAGGCATCACCTTAACAAAATGTAAAAAAATTAAGGGGTATGAATACTTTCGCAAGGCACTGTATATTTGAAGCAGAAGAACCTCTTCCCTGTTCCACTCCTGGTTGTTTCAAACTTCTTTCATTAAGGGTAATGGAGACTACATGCTTCTGTGAACCTTCAATGCAGCAGAATTGTTTCTGAACTCTTCCCCAGACGTGTGGCTTGATGCAACCCTGTTTCTGAGCTCTACAGGCAGGTTTTTTGACCTCAGGGCTTGGTTTTTGCTCTGATATGCATTTTCAGCTGTTAGATCTTTTAAGTTGTGTGTGCCTTTCCAAATCATACCCATTCAAATTAATTTGCCACAAGATAACTTCACTCAAAATGTAGTAACATCTACAAGCAATATGAATGCTCCTGAGCTAAATTTCAAGTGCCCCAGACAAGGGTGTGAATACTTATGCAATGAAATCATTTAAGTTGTTTATTTTTAATAAATTTGCAAATACGTTAAAAGATGTTTTTTGCTTTGCCATTATGGTTTATGGAGTGTAGATTGATGTGGGGAAAAAAGTTATTCAAAGCAGTTTAACCTAAGGCATCAACTTAACAAAATGTAAAAAAAATGAAGGGGTATGAATACTTTCGCAAGGCACTGTATATTTGAAGCAGAAGAACCTCTTCCCTTTTCCATTCCTCACACACACACACACACATTCATAACAAAAAAGTTGGACATGAAAAAAAGAACAAGGGAATTTGTGTGTAACTGCGATGGGAAGAGGCAGGGATGGAGGGAGGGAAAAAGTTGTAGGAATGCTGTTTTTGGTTTTTTATTGACTGAGGGCGGGACATTCAGAAGCACATATAGAGCCTGAACTCAGCAGGAAAAGTTGTATAGGAACACTTACCCAGCAGCCGCAGTCTGCCCTTCATCATCATCATCATCACAATTTAAATACTCGTTAATCATCATCTTTAAACTAACCTAAAACATTATGGGAAGACAAAAGGTGATTCTGGAAAAGATGGCACGGATCTTTCAGATTCGGAACGTGCTGATGCGGCAGGCGCTGGCAGAATGCCTGGGCACTCTCATTCTAGTGGTGAGACATTTCTGTTGTTTTTATCATCGATGAGTTAGTGATGAGACACTGATTTCAGATATGCAGTCTTAGTTTCCTTATTGTAAAGCTGTTGAATCATTTTGAACAAACTGTTTGTGAACAATTCTGATTAATTAAAATGTTTTACCATTCAGAAATGTGGTTAAATATGATTTGCAGCTATTGTGGTTTGGGTATATTTATCTTATCATAGAAACATTTTCTATAATTGTGTTTTTAAAACTTCAGAATGTACAAAAGGCTCTTCCATGTTTAAAAAATCAGTCATAGATAATTAGTTTGTTAGAAAATACTACATTGATTGTGCTTAGCTTGATATATGCATGATGATGCAAAGATTGATTTACTGTCTATCTTTGATAAAAATGAGGAGAGGATACATACTAGATATCAAACATAATCACAAAGCTCTCATCTGCTGAAAAGGTTGAAATTTCCATTCAGATACACCTGAGGGGAGTTTTTTTTCCCCTCATTTTGCAAATGATTCACTGAGAGTTTTTTCTAATGTTCCTTTTATCTAACCTACTGAAAAGTATGTTTTTTATATTTTATACTTACACTTTGCATTTATACTTTAACATTTTTTCTAAGCTTTCGCCAATAATTGTTATTACGAGATGGAATTAAATGAATGTTTAAAGCTAAAATAGGTTTTAATTTACTAAATTTGTAGAAAAATGTCTTGACATGAGATGACATAATGGGAGCTGATAGCCAATTAGCATTTACCCATTTCATATCCTAGATACAATCAATCCAAATTTTATTTAGACACTTTCAACATGTCTCACATTATCAGTTTATTTGCAATAGTTTAGAAAATGGTAATAAAATATGACAAGAACTCAGAGATAAACTGTGTCAGAACAAATTCATCTTGATAATGCCATCCTTCTGTTAGACTGTCTCACAAATGAATTAGGTTGAATAGCTGTCAGCAGTCAGCTGTTAAATTTATGTACACAATTATATAATACCAATTTAGGTCAACCATTTACTAAGCAATGCTTAATTTTGTTCAGCATTTAACCCTTAACTGTCACCGTCCACCCTGTGGGATGTTTACTTCACCATATTACAAATAAATCCTAATCTAATCATGACAAACTATACATTGTTGGAAAGGTCTAAGACTCCTAAACAGATATTTTACCATATTTTTGTGTTACAAATTATGTAGGAAAAGTATTAGATTAATATATGTCAAGAGTGCAACTTAAAAAATTTACATCATAACATGGGTTCTGACCTTTGTCACAAAAGACTTTCGTTGCCTTTTTCCTTTCACACTTTAGAAATCATAAGAAATTATATATCAGCTCAAAACTTAAAATCTCAAAATTCATCCTTTGAAAGGCATTTTAAAATCAGACATTGCATTACCACAGAAAATTTACATCAAAATCATATTACAAAATGTTTTCATTCATGAATTATAAAAATGTAAGTCTGGATAGTGCATTTTTTATGTCTGTGTTCAAAAATGGTAGTGACAGTTAAAGGGTTAAAGAAAAAAACACTTAAGCAAAATATGGTCAGGTCAAAGTGTCTGAATAATTTTTGGTCCCCAGAACTAGTATCAGAAATTATATCTGGTGTATTTTTGGTTTGACTGTATATTCTTCAGTGAAATGAACACACGGCAACTAAGTTGTAACTAAAATAACTAAGATGGTTTATCACTGAAACTGCTTAAACAGGCTCTAAAAAATAAGAAGCAATAAATTATAATGTAATATTAATGGGTAAGCCAAATCAGTCACAAGACATTGTTGAGGTCATGTGGTCAAAAAAAAAAAAATCTCTAATTCAAAAAGCAAAACAGTATGGTGTTTTGTTATTATCAGCCACCTCTGATTGTAGCTGTTAATTTGTTGCTCTTCTGTTAAACCTCAGGAGAAAAGTTGTAGCTACCAAGAGTAATTTTCACTTCAACAAAATAATACAAACATTACTAGACGCTGTCTTGAAATTAATGAAATATTCCATGTCGGACACATCTCGTATTGGTGTACTGTTTTTTGACATTTAGCCTATACAACATAATTAGCAGGTAAGCACAAACAACAGGCGCTGGGCTACAACCAGGTCTATAATCCCGAATTCAAGACAGCCTATATCCGGAATAAATTTGACACACCACAGGGGGATCACAGGTTAAACCATATCTCATCATCTGTTTTCAATGGAAACTAAGACTCCAGAGCAGCAATATCTGGAGAAAAATAGAGTTCCCCCAATGCCCATCTGTTGTTTTCTGATGGTACTGTGCGGTCTGCGAGCCCCCCATCCAGAGGCTGATCATGCGGCTCAATAACGGCTGGCAAACACAGACAGGCTAGAGGGCATCGCACAATGGGAGAGAGAGCAAGTACACACACACACAGTCATACGCACACTATCTATCAAATCCACATGGTGCCTATAACGTTTCACATTCTTCAAATGCAGTCCTCAAACAAAAAAACAGGTACATGAAGTCAAGGATGTCTAGCTCTGACAGTCATAATACATCAAAGTAAAACCCGCAATCATTCAGTGAGATTTATTTGATGAAAATGCCACTTATTTCATCTAGAGCTTAATTTAACTTTGGTTCGGTATCTAGCCAAGCTCTGCCAACAGACATCGCAAATGTGTTTGACACTCAAGTGTCAGAGTTAAGCAACTGGTTAATTGCATTCCATTCTTGATTTCTCTAATTATAGATGTTTGGATGTGGTGCCGTCGCCCAGTTGATTCTAAGCGGTGGCTCTCATGGAATGTTTCTGACGGTGAATTTCGCATTTGGCTTCGCTGCTACATTGGGAATCCTAATTTGTGGGCAAGTCTCAGGTAACGTTGATCTCAAAACTGTCATATTTTTTTATTTTCCTGTGAGAACACAGGAAATTTCAGAGTTCAGATGTGGCATTTCACTTTGGTGAGTCACATACAGGTCAGAACCAGATATTAAAATGTCAAGGCTTTCGCCCAAACATTCACCAGATGGGTTCAAACTGGTAAAATTACACTGCATTCTTTCCTACTTTTAGAACATTTTATTTTCAGGTATTATTGGCTGGATTGCCTCATAGTTAAAGTTCACTTGATGAATGTACTGTACCTGGAGGCTTTTGATGAAAAAACAAGACAATATCAGACAACATCAAATGGAAGTTGGAAAGACAAATGGAAGACAAACAGTGCAAATTAATGAGTGTTTGGTAGAGATGTGCCTGAATCCGATTAGAGGGTTTGCATTTACGTCACAATTTGGTCATTTACCCGGATTGCATGGTTAATGTACATAACAACATAATATGTTGTTCTTCTAATTTATGATGTCTTAACCACGGGAAGCTGCTAAATCATAAAGAGAAGTACTTAGTAAGCAGGAAAGGGTGTAATATTTTGACAAACTAAAGAGGTAAAGATACTTATGAGCAGTATTAATTAAGAAATTAGCCTAATATTTCACCTACCTGACCAAAAATGATAAGAACAAATACGTGCCGTCAAGATTTTTGCCCTGGAAATCCTGGTTCAGTTTGACCAACCACAAATGCCATTTGTTCCTCAGACAGTTTTTTTTTTTTGCACTCTTCTCCTTGATTTGTTATAACTTTTGGGAGTCTGTAGTACTCCAAATGTTTTTTTTCCCAGTCCGAACGATTTGTACATCCCAAAACAGACAATAATTGACCATTTTCAGCAGCAATAATCTGCAAAATATGGGAGTTTCGTTCTCTTCAGGGCATTGTTTACATTTCTTGCCGCCAATATGAGGGATTGATGACGCGTTGTGAAAACACTTTCTGAGATGGGAGGAAAATATATTTTAGTGCTTTCACCCGCAATTATATAGTTGGGTAGTTGTACTGTACATAAATTGCGGACATCTGGGAGCTGCTATTAATATGAGAGGCATTAAAATCGGTTTTTACTTTCACTTTGGAGATTCGCGATCACGCGTACGGTACTCTGTGTAGCTCCGCCCCTTTTTAGCGCTGCTTTTGCTGTCTTCTGTCTTCCATTTGTATATCCACAGTGATCTGACGGATTTATGAATGAACCGCTCGTTTTAAAATCTTCCTGGTCTACTGATATTTGCTTTAAACATTACAGTGCTCACGATAACTTTAGTTAACTCTGTAATACATAAATCCACTTTACCAGCTAAATTACTCTTAGACAGCGATGCTATAGAAATATACAGAGCTACTGCACAAAGACAATATTCTAATACCACACCTTCTACAAGATTAGATGTTTGTCAGTGGTGCTCAGGATCTGCAAATCATCAGTCATCTCTCTTTACTCGTTTATGTGGTAAGTGAAATTTACTGTACTGTAATGTAACAAGCTACCGCTAGCAAACGGCTAATCATTTATAATTCGTTTTCTGTGCCTTTCCGAATACAGATTCACTATTTGGGCACATCCCTAGTGTTTGGGCTATAAGTGAAGTCTTGAACAAGAAGGAAGTGGCAGACAGTTGAAAAACAAAGTTCCTAGACATAGATTAAGCCTAATCCATGGCTAAAAAGGTTATGAAAAAGTTTAAGTTGAAATGTTTTGAAGTTTAATCCTGGTTTAGGCTTAATCAGCATGTACCAAACCAGCCCTAAAAGTGTAAAGTGAATGTTTATGGTATATACTTTCATTTTTATTGTGTTCTGTGATGATTTTATTTCAAATATACCCTTCAACTTATTAAGAAAAGCATGTTTGTGTTTTATAGGAGGTCACATAAACCCTACTGTGACCTTTTCTCTTTGCTTGCTGGGGAGAGAGCCCTGGAGGAAATTTCCCGTGTACTTCCTGGCCCAGACTCTGGGGGCTTTTCTTGGCGCAGGAATAATATTTGGCATGTATATTGGTGAGCTTTAAGACTTTATTTTAGTTGTCAATAATCCACATTTTTCCCAGTCCACATCCTGGGTCAGTCAGTCGCAGCCAAAAATGAAACTGCTCAGTTTATGAGGATTGTGGTTGTGAACTGAGAGCTTTTAAAGATCTAAAAGAGCTTTTTTCCCACTTTATGTTACTTGATGTTTTGCAGATGCAATTTGGGATTATGGACATGGTTCTCTAGTTGTTGTAGGGGACAATGCAACAGCTGGAATCTTTGCTACATACCCTTCTAAACACCTTACTTTGCTAAATGGCTTCTTTGATCAGGTAAGACAACAAAATCAACATTCATTGAAGATATTTATAACAATGTTTTTTGTCCATATAACGAAAGTGTTGTTTTGGACCCCATTGAATTTCATTGCGTTGGACAACAACAGTTTAAACATCTTTAGAATACCATCTTTTGTGTTGCATGATCATTGTGTGAACTAGCCATTATTTTTCACAGATGATTGGCACGGCAGCTCTCATAGTTTGTATCCTAGCCATTGTCGACCCCTACAACAACCCCATCCCACAAGGCCTGGAGGCCTTCACTGTGGGCTTTGTAGTTCTGGTGATCGGTCAGTCCATGGGTTTCAACTCAGGTTATGCTGTAAACCCAGCCAGAGACTTGGGACCTCGGATCTTCACCGCACTTGCTGGATGGGGCCCAGAGGTGTTCTCGTAAGTTACATTTGCGTTACTGTATACATTTTACTATTGATATCATCTCTAACATTGTTTTTTGTTCCATCTACCACAGAGCAAACTCTTACTGGTCCTTTGTGCCCATCTTTGCCCCATTCATTGGTGCCATGTTTGGTGTGTTGGTGTACCAGCTGATGGTGGGATACCATGTGGAAGGAGAAGCAAGAGATAAAAGACAAGCGGAGGAAAGAGAAGAAAAGGAAAGACTCAAACTCTCTGCTGTTTCTGAAAAAGAGACAGTGTAAGTCTGGGATCAAATGGAGTTGCTTTCCACAGTTTCGTTCAGCTTCTAAAATTAAATTTAGCTCTCATGACAATATAGTAGCAATATTGTGTATCGTGTACCCACATTAAATCATAACTTTCTGACATTCACCAGACAGCTGTACCCTCGACATCATGATTAGACTCAAACTAATTAGTTGTATTTTTTCTGTACTGTGTGTGCAATTATTTGATGTCCAAACAATTTAATTGATGAATCATAATTTGCATTTTACTTTAATTACCCTGACCAGAACCTCTGTGTTTTATACATAAACTTACTAGTTAAACTTTGCAATTTATTCCAAAAAATGGCCAATCACAGCCAAATTAATTCATCCAATCTGCTAACAAGTCAGTTGTTGTCACCCGTTCATTTATCTCTAATGCTTCTGTCTGCATAATTAATAAGGGATATCATTTATAAAAACCTTCACCCTTATGAATACTGCATCAAAGTCATAAAAGAACCTGTTTCACTAATATTCACCAACATCATTATAAGTGAATATTATTGAGTGCTGTAATTATGCAGTGAGAAATCCAGTTCTATTTACATTGTTTGCTTTTTGCCTGTTTGGGAATATAATTGTTTTGCAAGTTTATGTTTTGATATATTACATGCCTTCATGTCTTCAGAGTTTACACTGACTATGCATATAATATATTGTGTTCATTTATACTGTGCTCTATAAAAATAAACTGCATTTTTGGTAAGGCATTAGGATTCTGACAGATGTATATGAAAAACATCATGAACAGAATTTAACTGCAGGTAATGCTTTTGATGTCTATTCATGTACTTGCTCAGCATCATTCAGTCCAGTAAAACATCAGGGTTTCTAAAGAAGAATCAAGGTTCCTTTGCTAGTAATACAGTTGAGGTCAAAAGTGTACACACACCTTGCAGAATCTGCAAAATGTTAATTATTTTACCAAAATATGAGGGATCGTACAAAATGCATGTTATTTTTTATTTAGTACTGACCTGAATAAGATATTTCACATAAAAGACTTTTACAAATAGTCCACAAGAGAAAATAGTAGTTGAATTTATACAAATGACCCCATTCAAAATTTTACATACGCTTCATTTTTAATACTATGTTGTTATCTGAATGATCCACAGCTGTGTTTTTGTTGTTGTCGTTGTTGTTGTTTAGTGATAGTTGCTCATGATTCGCTTGTTTGTCCTGAACAATTAAACTACCCAACTGTTCAGAAAAATCCTTCAGGTTTCACAAATTCTTTGGATTTTTTAGCATTTTTGTGTATTTGAACCCTTTCCAACAATGGTTGTATGTTTTTGAGATCCATCTTTTCACACTGAGGACAACTGAGGGACTCATATGGAACTATTACAGAAGGTTCAAACGCTCACTGATGCTTCAGAAGTGCATAAAGAGCTGGGGGTGAATACTTTTGAACGGAATGATGATGTGTACATTTTTCTTATTTTGCCTAAATATCATATTTTTTTTAATTTAGTACTGCCCTTCAGAAGCTACAGAAGATAATTACATGTTTCCCAGAAGACAAAATAAGTTAAATTTAACCCAACCTTCAAATTCCAAAAGTTTTCACCCCCTCTCAATGCATTGTGTAATGCAACATTTTGCAGATTCTGCAAGTTGTACGTAAACTTTTGACCTTGACTGTAAATAGCATTGCAGATTATTGCAAATGTGTGTATAGATGTATACAAATTCATCTGTGCACTCAAGTTTGCAATTGCATTTTGGAACAAATCAAGAAGTGTCTGTCCACAAATAGGTGTATACCAAACAATCTTTTCTGTTTTCTTCAGTCTGAGTGGGCAGGTTAAAGTGAATTGTCACAAACCGCTGCTTGGATTCATGGCAATAAACAATATGGGTAAAACAAAAGAGCTGTAATTTAGTTTTAAACTGCAGACACAATTTATACTTGATTGAAATCGCACTGTAAACAACAAACTTTATGTATGACTCAGACTTACTGGCATTACAAAGAATAAAACTCTGCTTATGAAACACTTTCAAATGAGTTAAATTCAAATTTACCTATTGAGGAAATAATTTCTTGATTTACACTGAATGAAACATATTTTAAGCCTCCAGAGGAGGGGATCTGCCACATCCCTAAATTACATTTACCTGAACAAAAAGTTGTTTAAATTTGTACCTTATTTGTGTACTGTAATAGATGTTGCAATCTAATAAAAGTTAAGCCAACACATTCTTAGGTAAATCACGTAAAAGAATGCAAATTGTAAAATCTTATATGCATTGATCACAGCTCACTCTCATGTAAATATTCCAAATGGAAAGGAAAGATTGCAGTGCCTGTTTAGCTCAGTGAAGGGGAAAATAGAGAATGAAAATAAGAGATGTGTTTATTGGCATGAGATGGACGGAGATAACCCAGACCATGAATCTTAAATCAATGAGCACACACAGAGTCGGATCGTAGGTTTGTAGAAAATGAATGCAGACGTTAAGAAGAATGTTTGTGGAATTGAGTTTGGGAATTCGGGATGAGACTTGAGGCAAGCTAATCGAGGCTTTTGAAACCATTAAACCAATTTTCCTGTCGGCTTTGGATTTCTGGGTTCGGAACAGCAATAGGCTCCGTCCACAAATGTACAAAATTCTTGAGGTTTTTTCGGATGTGTCAAAACACAACTTAAAATGCAAGTCATTTTCCACATATACCACACATATACATTTCACCACACTTCCTTTAGAAAGTCCACAGTAGAGAGTAGAGAGATTTAATAAATATGATTTTGTTTACTGATTAACATTCATCAGTCATTCTTTAATCATTCTATTATAGTCTGTATATCAAAACACATGAAACCTCTGTGACTATTATCTTTCTTGAGTTCACATGAGGTTCCCATGACAACTGTTGTTCCTGTTAATTGCATTACTCGTCCACATCAAGTGCACTAGACAGTATCATGAAAAGAAACAGAGACAAAATTGCTCGTTATGCCCTTAAACCAGAAACGGAAAAAGACTGACAGTACAAACTGAAAGGTCTATATATATATATATATATATATATATATATATGCAGTACTGTGCAAAAGTCTTAGGCCACTACTATTTTCATCAGCTAAAAAATGGTTTAAAGTCAGTTAAAGTCGGTCTTTTGCTGTAGTGTGTCAGTAGGAAATATCAGTTTACATTTCTAAACATTCATTTTGCCATTAATTATAATAATCCAGTGAGATTTTTGTATGGAGCACAGGCTGTTGTCAGACTCCTTGTGCAAACAGAGATCTGATCTCTCCATCGTTCAATCCAGTCTGTCTTAAGAAACAGAAAAAACGGAGACAGGCTAAATCCAGAAGAACTGTGGCAACATCTCCAAGATGCTTTAAGAGTCCTATACCTACAAAGCTACAGTACTGCTACAATTTTTAGGCAGTTAGGCACATAAAATGAGGATGCTGTCAAAAACAATGTCATAAACAGATTTTCTTTATCAGTGAACTTCTATTAACTAAAATAAATAAGCATACTTGAAACATCTTGGAGTTCTTTTGGATTTAGTCTGTCTCAGTTTTTCTGTTTCTTCATGTCATTCCAGACAGACTGGATGATGGTGAGATCAGATCTCTGTGTGGAGCACTGGCTGTTGTCAGACTCCTTGTGCAAACAAAAATCTCACTAGATTATTACAATTAATGGCAAACAGAATGTTTGGAAATGTTTACCGATATTTTTTACTGACACACTACAGCAAATGATAGAAATAACTTACTTTAAACCATTTTTTAGCTGGTGAAAATACTAGTGGCCTAAGACTTTTGCACAGTACTGTATATATATATATCTGCTCTTGATTTAAATGGAATATAGCTTGGGTGATGTTACCTTAGTACACTCTAAAAAATGCTGTTTTGCTTGTTTTTTTTTTAACCCAAATGCTGGGTTCAGTCCGTCTGGTAATTTTATTGGGTTATTTTTAAATTTGTAACTTTACTGTGCTGAAAATTGTATTATTTTATGCATCGCAACATAAGGACAAGATGTCAGTCAGCAGCAGCTGTTTCGCCTGCAGGATGGAAAAGTATTTGCCTTGCATAAAATAAATGTTTTTTTTTTGTTTTCGTTTTTTTTTTGTTTGTTTTTGTTTGGTTTCGTTATTGTACTGAGTTTAATTTAATTTGATGTTAAAATATGTCAGTACTGTTTGTTTATGGGCAGGTTTTGGAGTCAGTTATGGCATCTTTGAGCTAAAAGTGAAATGCGAGATCTGAAACAGCCCGTCACCGGCCACCAGCTCAGATTTCTGTGACACACCGGCACGAGAATTAGCGCTATTCCAGTAAAAACTGATTACAGTGAGCAGTTGAAGACATTAAAATTAAAATGCTACTTTTAAATGGCACATTTTTATGTCTAAAATGCTTGTTAAACGAGTTTAAATGTATGTAATATTGTAAACTATGCTGTATTCACCCAAATTACTTCATTTTGTCTTGTATTTTGTCCATGTGTTTTTGCTGAATAATAAATGTTCATCTTTTGATTATTGCTGTTGCCTCTAGTAATTCTGTGTGTGTTTTTATAAGTTCCAGTCCATTTTAAGCCAGCAATATAATAATTTTTAAACAGCATGTTTGGTAAAAACATTTAACCCAACCAGCTGGGTCAAAATAACCCTGCATGTGTTCTGTCAAATATATACCGAGCACTGGGTTGTTTTTAACCCAGCATTTTGTAGGGTTTATATAGCTACAGTTTATTATTTTTGGTATGTGATATACTCCATCCTTCTGCTTAAAATAATGAGAGGCTGTTTAAAATATGAACTTCAAAATAGAGAATAGTAACCAATGTAGCATGAAAGAAAATTACAACTAAAATTTTGAAGGGTTACTGCTGTCAGAAATTAGTAGGAGGTGTAGAGGCCATTGCTTTGAAAGTCATTAGCACATCTGCGGCCGCAGGACATCACTAATTTCTCTCACTGTGCTGGTGTGAGCTTGTCCACTCTTCTTTCACTCTTTACCATAGTTTGGTGACTGTAGTAGGTTTCTTAGCCATAATTTAAGAGATTTTCAATTGGGTTTAGATCAGGACTCTAGCCCTCCATTTCATTATTTCAGTGTTTTTAGATTCAAGGAGCAGTTTTACCCATTTTGCAGTGTGACAAAAGTATTGTCTTGCATGAAAATTGCAGGCTGATTGGGAGATGCTTGCAAGGAAGGAACAGCATGTTGCTGAAGGAGGTTCTTACCATGTAGTTGTATAAGAGGCCCAACTCCTGCTGCAGAAAACATCCCCCAAACTATGACACTATGACACTTACTGGCTTCAGTCTTTCCCCAGTTTGATGCTGAACAAAATGTTTCCCATCAGACCCAAATAAATTAAACCTGCTCTCATCATTAAAGTGAACTTTGTACCAGTTCTTCTCTCTCCACACAACATGTTCCTCAGCAAAGGTGAGCATAGCATTTTGATTCTCTCTGCTAATGAGAGGCTTCATCATTGCAAAGTGCACTTTCAGTCTGACTTCTCTTAAATGTCCTGAGACAGATCCTTAAACTGCAAGCAATTCCAGCTGCAGTGTTGAACCTATTCCCAATTGAGAGTCTTCGCATTATCTTGTCTTCTCGTGCATTTGTCTTACATGGATGACCAGCCTTTTTGAGGGACTTGAATAAATTAGGGTCATTATAAAGCTGCAATATTCAAGAAATTACAGATTTAGAACGGTCAGCTTCTCTTGCATTGGCTGAAAGTGTCATCCCTTTGGACTTCATCTGGACAAAAATTAGCACCAGGTGCTGGGTTAACACCAATAACTTGAAAGTATCTGAAAATGTAAGTTTTTTTAATTAAAACTGCCATTCTACTTCTGTTAGGATGCTTTCAAATAGGACTAATAGTTTTTTTGTTTGTTTTTTTGAGAAATCCACTATTGTGGATCAAGGGAATGTTATGTAGAAACGATTACACAAACAAGTTTGAAGTGTAAAATCTAGGAACATTCTGATCATATTAGGAAAAAAATCACTGTTTCTCATGCACACATAGCATTTCAGAAAGTGCTGGGCTTGACTAACAATTTTATGTCATTCACTTAAGCAATCAGGAAACTACTTGTGGGTGCTTAGTTCTGACGATAGTGAAAAAATCTGAGAAATTGTAACCACAATTTTTAAATATATATTTACAGTTGAATCCATATTGTAAATCCTTCACAGCCACCATTAGTCAGAACCATTCCTATTCTTTCACCACAAACAGCTGCGCAGAAAAATCTCTCTCGGAGATTTGAACTAAATGTCGGTGGTGACATAAATTGTCGATGAGAAACTGCTTTTCTGGTCCCCACCCACTGCTCAAACTTCAGAGAGGCGCTTGACATTTGGAATTCCTAAACGACGTGGCCTTTCAGTGACGTGGATTCCCAAACAGATCTAATGTCAATCAAACACCCAGCATCCCAGGCCCCCAACCATGGCATTCTGAAAATATGCCTACTGAGGAGTAATGGCTGTAGCCTGACAATAAGGCACACATTAAAAAAATAATTACTAATCAATCCCTTTATGTAAACCAGTTCATGCTGAAATGTGACCTGTAAAGCAGTACTACCTGTACATATACTGCAGGTGGTACACCAGTTTTGATTTTGCTTTATTAAACATATAAATCAAAATGTATGGCTTTAGTGTGACTAACTAGATGATTTTCAGTTTCATGTTTAGGGAATATAATGTGTGTAAAGAAGGAGTTTACCCAAAATTGAACATTCATGTTGAACAATGTTATCTTTTGTTTATCATCATGTCATTATAAACGCAAGTGACTTAGTTAATCCAGTTTATATGATCTAAATGATTCATTTGTGACATTTTTATTGAATAATGTGGTCTGTTGGGCATGCAAAGCTATAGCTCAAAAAGCCCATACTTTTATGGTACTTTCATCCTTCAGGTCTCATTAATTTTTCAAAATTTCTTCTTTTTGCATTCTACTAAAGAAATGTATATATAGGTTTGGAACGACATGAGGATGAGAAAAAGTATTCATTTGAAACATATTTCTGTATTTCTAAAAATGTAAAAATTGATCATCTAAGTAAATATTTTAATAATATGTATGCTGAGGCAAACAGAGGGTCACATGTCAGTCAACGACAAAGTGGCTCAATCAAAATCTAAGAACTTAAAAAAATAATAATAATAATAAATTAATTTAAAAAAAAAAAAAAAGCTTTTGAGATGTAGTTGGTATTTGTATGTCATTCAAATATAGGGCTAAACATAATTCATCCAGAGTAAGGCTTTGAATCCATTTAGGAATTAAAGATATGTATATACCTGTAGATACCTGCATTGAACATTTGTATTTACAAAGACATTTAAGAGATGTCATAAAACTGAGTGAGACAAACTTATCTGCTTCCTTGAGCAAACAGTGACACTATGAGGTCAAATGGTGAATAACTAAAATGAGTCATATACCCTAGTAAAACTTTAACCACTTGCTTTGGGGTCTCATGGGGTCCCTGTTTCCTCACCACAGGCCTAAACTGTGGTCGATGAGTCAGTGTTTTAAGGTTGAGAGACTTAAATGAAACTCATTTTTTCAGCTCTTTAGGGAATTAAGGCCTTGGAAGCAATTGTGCCCTTAGATAATGAGAGGTTGGCTTTCTTTGAGTTTTCTTTGCCTATGTGTGGGGTTTTGATTAAGGCTGGCTTTCTTTGGGTCTTGTGAATAATTCTGTAGCATCACTCTATTATTTATGTTGGTATTTTGTGTTATGTAGATCTATCTATCTATCTATCTATCTATCTATCTATCTGTCTATCATCTTTTATTCCTGTTGCCAGATTATTACACGTTGGATAACCATAACGTATGTGGTATAACTTATGCTATAGATAAATAAAAGAACCAAAACTAACCATGATATATATCAAGGACAGTGGTGAGATATTGAGACAGATATAGAGAGTCTTAAGTAGCATGGGTATATTTGTAGCAATAGCCAAAAATACCTTGTAATGGTCAAAATTATTGATTTTTTATGCCAAAATCATTAGGATATTAAGTAAAGATCATGTTCCATGATGATATTTTGTAAATGTTCTACCGTAAATATATCAAAACCTCATTTTTGATTAGTAATTTGCATTGCTAAGAACTTCATTTGGACAACTTTAACAAACCATACATCAATGGAAAGCTTGTTTATTCCGCTTTCAGTGATGTATCTCAATTTCAAAAAACTGGCCCTTATGACTGATTTTGTAGTCCAGGGTCACAAATCTTACAGTATAAACAGACAGATTAATGTTAAATTAAGCGAATTTACAGCTCATCTGTCTATGTATCCTAATGTAGTAAAATATAGAATAACATTATAAATGCAGGGTTAGTTTTTAGTTAATACATGGAGAAGCTGGGTAAAACGGGTATATTCTCAGTAACTAAAGTGAGTCAAAACTGAGTCAAAATCAAACTACGAGCTTCAACTGTGTTTACAACGTTGGTTTTCCAAAGCCCCGTCATAATTTTTCCTTATGTTGCACTGACACCTAGCGGCAAAATATAAACGCAAACATTTTCATTCAAAATAAGTTTCATGAATGGTTCACAACTTACCACTATGTAGTAGCTAATGCTTCTATACATCAATTATTGAGCAAAAATGTATTAATTCATAAACTGTAGACAAAGACTAAATTATTAAGTAAATGTAGCCTATGGAATGTAGATATTCTCCACTGAACGTGATTCACTGTTTGCTAACACCAAACATCTTGCTTACATATTAGACGTTTTTTTTCTGTATACCTTACTTTCGATTAGCTATATTTTCATACATTGTATTTTCAACTATGACTAACCAGTTTTCTCTTAAAAATTCTTGCAGAATTCCCGGAACTGATTAGTAGGTGCGAAAAAGATGAGAGACAGCTTCGCCTCAGAGATATTTTAATGCACCCATGGCTAAGAAAACAATTAGTCTCAGACACAAAAGAATGAAAAACAGAAAAATAAAGTCACACATATAGCAAAGGTTTGGAGACGAGCTGAAACCAATGGGAGTAGCAGTCAGTGAAAGCCAGGTAAGAGGGGCACACAGAATGTCAAGACAGGCACAGTCTGATAGCACAGAATGATACCACCCAGACAGCACACGTACATCTGCAAGATGTCTGTTAAAGATCACTTGATGTGGAAAGCATCTGCTGTGTACAAACATCTGACAGATGTCTGTAAGATGTCAGTTTTACATACATTCTAAATCATAAACATCTTAAAGACATCTAATAGATGTCTCATTGACATCTGATAGGAAACATCCTAGACGTATTGCAAATGAGCAAACAATCTAAACAATACGTCTTGCAGATGTAAATGCAGACGTCAAATAGACGTCTCCGAGATGTATGTGTGCTATCAGGGCAGCTTAGAAGCTATCTGAGAAAAGCAAAAAAAAAAAAAAAAGAAAAAGAAAAAATGTTTACATCCCTGTGTTCTCTGATTGCCCAAATAGCTAACGTACATCTGCAAGATGTCTGTTAAAGATCACTTGATCTGGAAAGCATTTGCTGTGTACAAATGTCTGACAAGCATCTGTAAGATGTCAGTTTTACAACCATTCTAAATCATACACATCTTAAAGACATCTAATAGACGTCTATTTGACATCTGATAGGAAACATCCTATAAATGTATTGCAGATGAGCAAACACTATAAATATGTCTTCCAAATGTACATGCAGATGTCAAGTAGACGTCTCAGGGTTGCTTACTATTTGGGTTGCTTAGGGTTCATAATGGTAATGATTATGAGTCTGGTGCGTAGTGCTGTATGCGTAATTAGACTAACAATCTGATGTTTAGTTAAACTAATGTGTTCATTACATTAATAAGATAGAATGAATGGCAGTTACTTTAAGGGTCTGAAATGGGAAGTGACCGTTGTTGGCTCTTGAATGTATTCACGCAGTTCAGTGCTGTGAAAAAAGTTGAAGAGAACAATAAAAAGCAAAGCAAGCTGGAAAGTAATTTTGTTCCTCTCTCTGACAGTACCACAAGGCTTCGCTCACTTACCAGCAGGTTTCTGGAGGGGATGCAAACTTGTAGGAGTGAGTGGAGGTAGAAGGGTAAAGAGCCCATTGATGTTCTCTGTGCAAGCATCAGTGTCTTGAATTTTGCAGCTATAACAGCTCTCATTTTTCTAGGAAGCTTTCGTGAGATTTTGGAGTGTTTCTGTGGCAATTTTTGCCCATTCATCCAGTAGAGCATTTGTGAGGTTAGACTTTTCCAGTTCATCCCAAAGGTGTTTAATGGGTCAGTCAAGTTCTTCCAAACCAAACTCATCTAAGCAAGTCTTTATGGACTTTGCTTTGTGTACTGGGGTACAGTCATGCTGGAACAGAAAAGGCCTTACCTAAACTGTTACCACAAAGTTGGAAGCATAGCAATGTCTACAATGTCCTGGTATAAAAACATTAAGATTTCCTTTTACTGGAAGTAAGGAGCCATTATGACAAGTTCACTCCAGCTCACCAAGAAAAAGTGAGCAAATGAACTTGAGAAATCCCCAAAAAACAGTATAATGAACAGCTGTGTCCATGCTGCTACAACAAACAATGAATTATATTGGCATGGAACTCGGCATTTGAACATTTTATGGGTCTGGCTTCTGGTCACATCCATGTCCAGCTATTTTTAGCTGTACAAAACAACTTGTTTTGCTGCGTGATATTGCAGATTTCTGTGTCTTACCATATTATTTTAATGTATTACATTAATTATGAGCACACTGCTTTGTAGTGCAAATAGTTTTACTGTTTTCTGCACGTTATTATTCTTTGTTACTTCCCTATAGCGGCTAATTAACCGGAAGTCTCGCCCCTAGATTTACAGTATTTTGGATGAACAACGTACTGTATTTGGAGCCATACCCAACATTTTTGACTGTTTTATGAGAGAAAACTTATGGACCATGGATTTTTTAGTGACCACAGTCTCAGTCCGATCAGTCTCAGTCTGTTTTTTTTTAATTATTTAAATTATTTACAAAATTACTGCTGTTTTATAATTGTTCATTACATTATAGACGACAACATGACATAATATGGTGCCTTTACACTAATGCAGATCTGTTTCAACATATCAGATGTGTTCCGTATGTTTACCATCACTTATATATGTGACTTTAATTTTACATCATACAAGTATTTTTAGGTATATTGAACCGCAGTCAACTCGCCTCATCGACAGCATTGTAAAATTAGAAACGCTCTAGATTCCGATTGAAGTGGCTTTATTGGTATTGTAAAAAGGAAAACATTAAATTATAGACATACGCATTTACATAACCTACAATAAAAAATGTTTAATAAACTGGATGTTCCACCGAGTAATTTTCTCATGTGTATATATATTTGCGCCAGATGGCGCTGTCGTTCTTTCGCCTTGCTGAAGTGTGTTGCCAGGTTCTCTTTTTATAAGCTAATTTTTTACAAGCTTGCTTGTTTTTTCTCGCGTGATCTGGCAACATTGAGTTCCTGGCCTTACGAGTCAACATCAGCTTCCTGAGCTCCGTTTCAAACACGCAGCTGGACAAAAATGGTATGTGTTCATTTATCAGAACCGGTTTCCTTATCAGAAAATAGTCGTCCGTTTTAACTTAGTATTAAAACCGTACGTCCGAGTGGATATTTAAGCTGCTTTCCCAAGAAACTAGCATTTTAGGACTGAAGGGTCACATGACAGCAGCGAGCTAGCGCCGCCTGAGTAATTCAACCCATGTTCGAAACAGTATCGAGTTAGGATGTAGTCAGTCAGCCTTTTTAAACAGATTTATCAAACACACTCGAAATATATTCTTTGCTACATGAACTAATTATGCTTATCAGTGTTGCGATACTTGGTATGGCGTGTTAATACTGAATGCTGAGTCCAGTAAGTTTGCTAGCCTACAGTGGCTAACATAAAACTGTTATTCTAGTATATTATATATAACAAGCATATGTCTGGAAAATTAAATACATGGCTTTTGTATTGTCCGTGCAGCCAAAGCTAGGTGTTAGGTGTATAAACCTTTAGAGAAACGTTTTAGAATGTATGTGCACTGCAATAAATATCGTTCCAAATCAGTTTTACATTGAATAGTGCTTTCAAATCGAATCGTTGTCATTGAAATGCTTTTGAAAATGATACTGTGATCTTATGGGAAGCCTCAGCAGCTCTCACCCCAAGCTTCACACTAACCGCCTGCAAGTGCCATCCATTCACCATCCACAATCAGCTAACATTTAATCCAATTTATGTTGAGTTTCCAGTTGATATAATTTATCCACTTTGTTTCAGTTTTCTTCCTGTCTTTCATCTTTTGTATGTTGTTTTTGTTGTGATTATGCATCCACATCCCCTCCCTCACACCCTTCCTCACCCACTGTTCCCCATCCTGACCTCTGCATCGTATTCAGGCTGGTCACAGAGTAAGTGCCTCTCCAGACCTCACGTGCTCACCGTCTTTTCAGTTTTAGACTAGTGCTGCTTTTTCCTCTGGGCTGCTGGATCTAGCACGATTTCTCTCATCCTCAGTCTTGCTCTCTGTTTGCATTGCTCTGGGTTTACAATGTTCTTCATCAAGCTTAACTAATTTCTGGGATCATCAAGTAGTGAATTATCTAATTAGCTTGCAGAATACTCTTCCACCTGGCCATTTTGAGAATATATTGTCTTGTTTTTAAGCATTACAGGAAGTTTTTGTGTGTTCTGCATATTTTTTAAACATTGTGATGTATATTTTAAACACAAGCTTAATAGAGTGAGGCTTGGTCAAACATCCTGGTTTCAAAAATATTGGCATATGTTTGGAATGGGATACTAATGCACTGTGTACAGTGCAGTATAAGCTGAATAGTTCCTACTGTTTTATCTAAAGTATGTGAAATGGTATGCAACAATGAACATTTGTAATTGCAAGACATAGGCTGATGGGTCCTTAAGGCAAACTGATGATATTCACAGCATCAAACTACTTGACACAAGCTGATTGGTTCATGTTGCATACGCAGCCAATGAGCTTGCTGCTTTACATTTAAATGGTTGGTAAGTATTTACTAGAGCATTTCGCAGCACACTTTCAGAGTTCGTCTGAAACCCTCCACCTCCCCAGCTCCACCTGTATAGATCTGCTAGATCTGCTATGTATTAGCAGTAGCATGTTTCTGTACTTGCTTTGCAGCAGCAGCAGCAGCAATAATCAACAGCAGCAGCATTGCAGATGTATTCCGGCATAACTAAATTCATTACCATTGTCATATTCATTACCATGCTACAATCTTCCAAGAGTGCCATGATAGAAATGCATTAATGCCACCTCTGAGTAGCATTAAACAGTATGTAAAGACACCCAAATGGCACTTCAGAAGCTTTTCACTACCACCTTTGCAGGGTAAATTTGGTATTAAAAAACGGCAGTTTGCATCCAGTTTTGTGTCCGAATGTCATAACTTAGGGCAGTCAAATAATAAAATATTGCATGGTACATACACTACAAGTCAAATGTTTTTGAACAGTAAGATTTTTAATGTTTTTTTTTTTTTTTAAAGAAGTCTCTTCTGCTCACCAAGCCTGCATTTATTTGATCCAAAGTACAGCAAAAACAGTAATATTTTGAAATGTTTTTACTATTTACATTAACTGCTTTCTATTTGAATATATTTTAAAATGTCATTTATTCCTGTGATTTCAAAGCTGAATTTTTAGCATCATTACTCCAGTCACATGATCCTTCAGAAGTCATTCTAATATTCTGATTTGCTTTTAAAAAACATTTATTATTATTATTATGTTGAAAACAGCTGAGTAGAATTGTTTTTTTTAGGTTTCTTTGATGAATAGAAGTTCAGAAGAACAGCATTTATCTGAAACAGAAATATTTGTAACATTATAAATGTCTTTATCATCACTTTTGATCAATTTAAAGCATCCTTGCTAAATACAAGTATTAATCTCCCCCAAATAATAGATAAAGATTATACTGACTCCAAGCTTTTGAATGGTATAGTGTATAATGTAACAAAAGCTTTTTATTTCAGACAAATGCTGATCTTTGGATCTTTCTATTCATCAGTGAATCCTGAAAAAATGTACTCAACTGTTTAAATATTGATAACAATAGTAATAATAAAAATGTTTTTTGAACAGCAAATCAGCATATTAGAATGATTTCTGAAGGACCACGTGACACTGAAGACTGGAGTAATGATGCTGAAAATTTAGCTTTGATCACAGGAATAAATTACATTTTAAAAAATATTAAAATCGAAAGCACTTATTTTAAATAGTAAAAGTATTTCACAAGATTTCTGTTTTTGCTTTATTTTGGGTAAAATAAATGCAGGCTTTGTAATCAGAAGAGAAGTCTTCAAAAAACATTAAAATCTTACTGTTCAAAAACTTTTGACTGGTATTGTACATAAAATGTCATATTGCTACACACTACAGAAATAATAAGGCTGCATCTGAAATGGCAGTAGGTGCTTCCTTTTTTGCAACCATTAAAAAGTGTTCTAGTATGAATTTATTCTAGACATGCTGAATTGGCCATTTTGTGTCAATCGTGCCAAATGTATCTCTTCACTGCAATTCACAAATCCTCTCTCGTGGCCTTAAATATATATTCCGTTAAATGCATACTTTCAAAGTTATGTCATCTTGGATACTTTTTCACTTTTTCGTCCCACGACTCTTTTCGCATACTGTTTTTGCCCACGATATCGTAGGGAAGTATGTGATTTCTGATGCAGCCACAGTTAGTATGCTATTCCAAACATAGCCATGTTGTTTTCAAATGTTCACCTGTGTTATGATGTAAGATCTCAGTTTTCTATAATATAAAAGATTTGATTCTGCTGTGTTCATTTAGGCTTGTATGTGAGCGGATTGATCTCGTCCTGTTGTAGGTCCAGTGTTAGAATCGGCTCTCTCGCGCTCAGCTTTGACTTGATTGCTGTCTGAAGAAAATTTGACATATTAATGCTTCCAAATTGATTCCAAAACATTCTCTCCCAAATGTTTTAATTAAAGATTTAATTCAGACAGCAATGCTTTGCTTTTGACTCCAGTATTCCTTCACTTTTAGTGTCCGTCAACTAAGATTTGTACGCTAACAAGTTTTATTTCGGCATTAGCTGGTCCTTGTGTTAGGTGACCTTCACATTCCCCACCGATGCAACACCCTGCCTGCCAAATTCAAGAAATTGCTAGTGCCTGGCAAGATTCAGCACATCCTCTGCACGGGAAACCTTTGCACAAAGGAGAGCTACGACTACCTGAAAACACTCGCTGGAGACGTGCACATTGTCAGAGGAGACTTCGATGAGGTTGACTTTTAGTTCCTATTTCTGTTTTACGTAGTTGCTCATGCACTCTCTTAACCATTTGCATTGCTTGTTTTCAAACGACAGAACTTGAATTATCCAGAGCAGAAGGTGGTGACGGTGGGGCAGTTTAAAATCGGCCTGATCCACGGACACCAAGTGATCCCGTGGGGCGACATGGCGAGCTTGGCGCTGCTTCAAAGGCAGCTGGATGTGGATATCCTCATTTCTGGTCACACACACAAATTTGAGGCTTTTGAGAATGAAAATAAATTTTATATAAACCCCGGATCTGCCACAGGGGCCTATAGCGCACTGGAAAGGTATAACATTTACTTTTAGATTCTTCCCATCATGTTATACGCACTTGTTTACATGGATTGTCTTTTTACAGCAACATCACACCATCGTTTGTTTTGATGGACATTCAAGCATCTACGGTGGTAACGTATGTCTATCAGCTCATCGGAGACGACGTCAAAGTCGAGAGAATCGAATACAAAAAGTCTTAAAGAGCACGGATACTCTCAGCTGCCTTCTATCAGGATGCTAATCTTGTCATTCCCTCTCACCTGAACGTCACAAATGCTGTATCATAACGTTACGCTATATTTTAATGTAATATATAATACTGTTTATATGTCACCAGAATGTCAGCGTTGTGGTTTCAGCAGATGGTTGTTGAGGATGCAATAATGCTGCATTATTTGCATAATGTTAGTGCGAATTAGTCTTCTAAATATGTTATGTGCCCTATTAATTTTTTCAAGGCCCTTGTTAAGTCATCTTTCATAAAATAAAACCCCACATCACATGAGCAGTGTAATCGTTTCTTATTTTTAAGAAAACACAAAATTAAACACATTATTAAAACAACTATTTTGAAATGTCTGGAACAGCCTTTTACTTGAAACAAGAATGTGTTGGGTGTATGATCCTGTTAGATGTTTTTCATAAATGACAAATAAAATAGATCGATGTGTTAGGTAAGAAATAGAAAGTCCTCATCGTCATCTTCCGAATCATTGAAAGACAAGCCACTCATGTGTCCAGCAAGATACGAATCCATTTCAGTCACCTCCCATTCAAACTCTTCTTCCCATGGATGTGATCCTGGAAATTTAAGTCTGTTTTTTTTAAATGTTAAATGCAGCTACACTACCAGTCAAAAGTTTTTGAACAGTAAAAATTTTTAAAGGTTTTTTTTTTTTTTTTTAAGAAGTCTCTTCTACTCACCAAGCCTGCATTTATTAGTAACATTTTGATATATTTTTACTATTTAAAATAACTTTTTTCTATATGAATATATTTTAAAATGTAATTTATTTCTGTGATTTCAAAGCTGAATTTTTAGCATCATTACTCCAGTCTCATGATCCTTCAGAAATCATTAATATTCTGATTTGCTGCTCAAAAAACATTTACTATTATTATTATTATGTTGAAAACAGCTAAGTAGATTTTTTTTCAGTTTTTTTTTTTTTTTTGAGGAATAAAAAATTCAGAAGAACAGCATTTATCTGAAATAGAAATCTTTTGTAGCATTATAAATGTTTTTATTATCACTTCTGATTAATTTAAAGCATCCTTGATAAACAAAATGAAATTAATTTTCCAAAAAAAATAAAAAATAAATAAATAAAAATTATACTGACTCTAAGCTTTTAAATGGTATAGTGTATAATGTTACTTTTTATTTCAGATAAATGCTGATCTTTGGATCTTTCTGTTCATCAAAGAATGCTGAAAAAATGTACTCAACTGTTTTAAATATTGATAATCAAAATGATAAAAAAAAAATGTTTATTGAACACCAAATCAGCATATTAGAATGATCTGGAGTAATGATGACTGGGAGTAACAATGCTGAAAATTTAGCTTTGATCACAGGAATAAATTACATTTTATAATATATTCAAATAGAAAGCAGTTATTTTAAATAGTAAAAAGAAATTCACAATATTACTGTTTTTGCTGTATTTTGGATCAAATAAATGCAGGCTTGGTGAGCAGAGGAGAATTATTTAAAAAACATTAAAAATCTTACTGTTCAAAAACTTTTGACTGGTAGTGTATATGCTTTAAATAAGCTCAAGTTTTCATCATATCAAAATCATAGCAAATCCTGTATATTATAGTATTTATAGTCTGTAAAGTAACAAACCTACCACGTGAAGAAGCATGTTTTGCAATGGTCGTCCTTGTCTTTCCTAAATGCATCGTGTTTGATTTTGCAAATCCGGAAGATGCTCTGTATAGAGTTAAATATTAGGATCAGCTATTTCTTTCAATGGTGTTTGAGTATTTTTTGCAGGTGACATTATTTTCTTACCTTTGGTGATTGATGATTTTAGGTAAAGTTGTTTTCTTGACTTTATCTGAAGTTGAAGATCTCTTTCCACTTTCTTTTGCCTTTCTCGTAGATGTACTTTGAGAGTTTGTCGTGTGCTCTTCTTGTGTGGTGTATGTTGACATCTGCCACTTCACGTTTAGATTCACGTTCTCATCTGGCACTAAATATGAAGTATATTAAATTATATATTATTATATATAAAAGGTATTGCTAATACAGGCAAATATGCTTATGTTATAAAGGGTGATGGTTCACCTGTCCTGATACAGCGGTGTAATACATTCATATAGTGCTGACATATTAACTGACGCATGTGCTCTTTACTGTACGCCTCTGCGATACTGTAAAGAAAACGCTTCTGTCCGGGTGTCAAGCCTGGGTGCTGAAAATGAAAATGAGAGTGAATGTAAATTTTGAGGTACTTGGCATAAGTTTCTTAATAGCTGCCGAGCCAGTGCTAAAATAGTCATTTTGTGATATATCAGATGTTTTTATCAATTGATTGAAAGAAAAAAAAAGTAAAACTCTTGATTTTTTTTTTTTTTTTGTAAGTCTTTTATGCTCACCAAGGCTGCATTTATTTGATTAAAAATACAGTAACAACAGCAATATTATGAAATATTATTACAATTTTACATAACTCTTTTCTATTTGAATATATTTTAAAATGTAATTTATTCCAGTGATGACAAAGCTAAATTTTCAGCAGCCAAAAATTCAGATGTCACCACAACAATAAATGTCATTTACAAATGTATTCAAATAAAAAACACAGTTCTTTTAAATTGTAATTATACTTTTCAATATTACTGTTTTAACTGTCATTTTAATGAAATAAATGCATAAGAGACTTCTTTTGCAAAAAAACATTTTAAAAACAAAATTTCTGATTATCGCAGACTTTTGACCAGTAGTGTATATTTTCATGAAATACCTGTAAAAATGGAGCAGCAGTTATGGTCTTTGGGATAAGAATAGTTTTAATGCCCCGATCTTGTTCTGGCACTTGTACAGTTGCAGGTCTTTGTATTTTATGTCCAAATACTGAGTTTGTTTTGCCTGGATAAGGAGAAAAAATTAAGTCCTTCAATTAGTTACAGTTTAAATAATGAATATTAATAAAGTAATAATTTCCATATAATAGTTTGGAAATAGCTACATATGACAGCCATCTGTCTTAAGAAGATTTTTGGATGCCTGTTTGCTCCCACTCAATTGGGTCAGAGACTCTAGTTACTCTGTCTAAATTATACAGGTGTAATGTTTCTGTAATTTACACAGATTGAACATGCTACTGTAGCCCATGGAAAAAAACTGTCAGGTTGCTAGGGAGTTAAAATGGTTGTGTTTTGAGTTCAAATTTACTGTACATGCTATTGCAGATGCATATGCTGTATTTACAGATGTATATACAACAGGAGAGTGCTGTGGAAATGCAGTGGTGTGAATCGGAAACAATTTTAGGACAGTACAACGTGCGAAATAATGCATGTAAGTTATGTAAATTATACAAAAATACTTTAAGGCTTGTCTGAGTTTGCAATAAATTTATAGAAATTGGAAAATTAGCTGACATGCATATAATTTTGACTGCGAATCATCTTAAGTCTTTTTTCAAACAGAAATTGTGTGCATTTTAAGCTATAAAACACAAAAACTTTAGGTTGTATATTTACATTATATAGGCTACACAGTATGTGAATATCTAGGTCATATTAGCAGTAATAATTAAATAAGGGGGAAAAAAAACTTACCAGTTTGCACATGGTTAAGACCAGATGGCCTGTCAAGACAGTATATCATAGAAAATACATAATTCACGTGACAACAACACAATAATTTGCATAGCCGTTGTATGATATTCTGAGGCTTACCTTGGCAAAAACGACTTTTTGTGGTACACACGGCTTTTATCGTTGTTTTCAAGGAATTTCACGTGCTTTTTCATGCCGGAGTGTTACCTGAACTGAGACTTGTAGAATATTTACAAGTGATATAAGGCGACCTGTAATCCCATCCGATACTGCGTGGTGTATGCGTGAGTGCGTTTCGGGTGTTTTGTCCTCAGCGGGCTTCCGTAGGTGACGGAAAACAGCATGGCTACTCTAGGTAATGTAAGTTGAACACATTGCTGAGGCAAATAACGTTTTTTGGTAAAATAAGTGAAAACGACATACCATCTAGTGCTGTTGGAGCTGGAGAATTAACAATGCCTCGATACGCGCAACTAGTGATGGGTCCTGCCGGAAGTGGAAAGGTAATTCAGTATCAGGACTAGTTGGGTTAACAAAATGATACATGATACTTAGTGTTTATGATTTTTGTTTTGTTGTGTACATATTTATGCTTACTTTTTAAATCGAAAACATCAGTCTGATGTGCCTTGATCGTATTTATTTTAGTCTGGGTACAAGACTTGTCTTGAACCATTAATATATCGTTGCTTACTATGAGGTATAGTGATTTTTTTTTTACATTAAATCCGAGTTTTTTTCTCTGTTTTTCAGAGTACTTACTGTGCCACAATGTTAGAACATTGTCAGGCCCTCAACCGATCTGTACAGGTGGTGAATCTGGATCCAGCTGCAGAGCATTTTGGGTATCCTGTCATGGCAGGTCAGGAATTAATATATATATATATATATATATATATATATATATATATATATATATATATATATATATATATATATATATATATACACTAAATATATTTAGGATCGTGATAAATAAATATAGTCAACAGTTCTCAAACTTTTCACTGGTAGACTCTGTAATGTGCAGACAGTAATTGTCATTATTAAAAGTGTTATAAATTATTTACATTCAGAAAAACATGATGTCAAGTTAAAAAAAAAACATAAATAAAAATTACATGATTTTGGTATTTATTATTTGTAAGTAAGATAAAAAAAAATCAAATAATAATTGAAATGACATTTTTATGAACTATCACAATGGCAAAAAAGAAAAACACACAGTGCCTTGCGAAAGTATTCATACCCCTTCATTTTTTCAAGTTTTATGTTGTAGCCTTATGTTAAACTGCTTTAAATAACTTCTTTCCCCACAACAATCTACTCTCCATACACCATAATAACAGAACAGATTTGTGACAACTTTACAAATTTATTAAAAATAAAATGCTGAAATAAGTACATTGCATAAGTATTCATAAAAAAGGTTGCAGCATAACAAAACTTTAAAAAAATAAATAAATAAAGGGGTATGAATACTTTTGCAAGGCACTGTACATGGATGAATCATTTACAATAAGACGTATCATATGCATTTAGAAAATAGATAGGTGATGAATTAAGTTAAGAGGTCAGTCTTCTAATAACTACTTATACATTGCATATTTTAAACATTCAAAAGACATACAATTTTTATTACTAGGGTTGCAACTGCCCTCAAAGCCAGGGTGGCCTTTATTGACAGTAATAGCATTTGACATTAATTTAAAAAAACATCCTGAAAATAAAACTGCATATAAGTTTACTTTCAAAGGTGTTTTTTGCTAAAAAATTCAGTCACACTCTCTTTTCTCAGGCAGAGGAGGAGCTCTATTGTACAATGAGTTAATTTATTGAGTTCAATTAATGTTATTTCTGTTACATGCTTATTTTTAAAGACATTTAATGTGTTACAATTTTCTCCGCACGCAGATATTCGAGAACTAATCCAGGTAGATGATGTTATGGAGGATGACTCTCTGAGATTTGGCCCCAATGGAGGACTGATCTTCTGTATGGAGTACTTCGCTAACAACTTTGACTGGCTGGAGGAGAGTCTTGGTCATGTGGAGGATGACTACATACTGTTTGATTGCCCTGGTAAGAGGTGCTGTACCAGATGTGTGTTGATGTTGAGGACTGGCATGGAATGATACAGAGCAATGTGTCTTTTGGACTGCAGGTCAGATCGAGCTGTACACGCATCTGCCTGTAATGAAGCAGCTTGTGGAGCAGCTACAGCAGTGGGAGTTTCGTGTGTGTGGAGTCTTCCTGGTTGACTCACAATTTATGGTTGAAACCTTCAAGGTAACGTTTGGCACCTGGCATTGACAAAAAAATTTATATTACCGTTTTAGAAAGTGGAAATGAGGTCTGTTTTGGGCTGGATTTTTTGCAATTTTCGGCTGTTAAACAATTAATCGCGATTAATCGCAATTAATCTCATGCAAAATAAAAGTATGTGTTTACATAAAATATATGTACTGTGTACATTATGAATATATAAATACACACACATACATGCATGTAATTTAAAAATATTTATTTGTATATATATTTATATTATTTACATCCAATGTATATTATATGTACATATAAATATTTTGTTTATAAATATAACATTTTTCTTAAATATATATACATGCATCTGTGTGTATTTATATATACATAATAAATATACACAGTACACACACATATATTCGGTAAACACAAACTTTTATTTTGTATGCGATTAATCACGATTAATCGTTTGACAGGCCGAAAAAACCTAACTTTTTTCTCTGTACATTTTTACGTAGTTTATCTCTGGAGTTATGGCTGCTTTGAGTGCTATGGTGACACTAGAAATCCCACACGTCAACATAATGACCAAAATGGATCTACTCAGTCCAAAGGCTAAAAAGGAAATAGAGAAGTATGTTCATGTAATGCAGATTATTTGTAATTCACTTCAGCCTAGATTTGGATGACACAACAGGTTTTTTTAATTTTATTTGCAGGTATCTGGACCCAGATATGTACTCGATGATGGAGGACAACTCTGTATCTTTGAGAAGCAAGAAATTCAAGAAATTAACCAAGGCCATATGTGGTTTGGTAAGTTACATTGACAAAGATTCTGCCTTCTGTTGAGGCACTGATAAATATGATAGAAATTGATAAAAATAATATGATAAAAAAAAAAAAAAAAGAGTTTTAGGTTTACTGTGCTTGTTTGCTGGACTGCACAGTTTGCAAAATTACTAAGATGGCACTGTTTCCTTTAGATTGATGACTACAGTATGGTTCGTTTTGTGCCCTTTGACCGCACTGATGAGGAAGGCATCAACATTGTCCTGCAGCACATTGATTTCTCCATACAGTATGGTGAAGACCTAGAGTTTAAAGAGCCCAAGGTTTGTGCATAAGATTACTATCATATGCTATGAACTGATGATTGATTCAAAGATATATTTATAGTGCCTGTTCATTATATATGCTTTTTTTTTACCTCAGGAAGTTGATGGGGAACCCAGTAACACAAATTTTGATGAGCTCTTCCAAGACAGAGATGATTCCTGAGCAAAGACAAAGATCATACTGTGAAGCCAGACTTGTTCCACTAATCAAGACTTTCATTTATTTAAAATATATTTTGTCACTTTCATTCATGTCATTAGTTGAAGGATGCAACCATAACCTGTGCTATGCCTCAATCTTAGGAGAGTTTTATTAAATGTAATCCATTTTTTTAAAAGTGTATATTTATTTTTGCAATAAAAATATGGAAATGACAAATGTGTTTTTTATAATTTTGTTTAAAAATTCAGCCAGTATATATGTCGTTATGAATTCAGTAGCGGACTGTTAAACTTGTAACTTACACAACTGAGGTCAAAAGTTTACATACACCTTGCAGAATCTGCAAAATGTTAATTATTTTACCAAAATAAGAGGGATCATACAAAATGCATGTTATTTTTTTATTTGGTACTGATCTGAATAAGATATTTCACATAAAAGAAGTTTACATATAGTCCATAAGAGAAAATAATAGTTGAATTTATAAAAATGACCTTGTTTAAAAGTTTACATATGCTTGATTCATAATACCGTGTTACACCCCTGGCTCTTAACGCATCGTTTTTTCTTCTGGAGCATCAGTGAGCATTTGAACCTTCTGTAATAGTTGCATACAAGTCCCTCAGTTATCCTCAGTGTGAAAAGATGGATCTCAAAAACATACAGTCATTGTTGGAAAGGGTGCAAATATACAAAAATGCTGAAAAACCAAAGAATTTGTGGGACCTGAAGGATTTTTCTGAAGAACAGCAGGCAGTTTAACTGTTTAGGACAAACAAGGGACTCTTGACTAAAATGGCTATCACTAAAAAACAAAAACACAACTGTGGATCATATAGGTAACAACACAGTTATAACACTATATGTAAACATCTTTTATGTGAAATATCTTATTCAGGTCAGTATTAAATTAAAAATAACATGCATTTTGTATGATATTTCTTATTTTGGTAAAATAATTAACATTTTGCAAGGTGGATGTAAACTTTTGACCTCAACTGTATATTTGTCCCCAGTCATGAATATTACTATGTTGTCTGTCGTGACTTCAGAATGGTGTGGACAGTTTTTTAAATGACACATGTAACATATTTAGACTACTTAAAATAAGTGATATGAAAAAAATGTAAAGAAATTTTGCGAAAAAAAAGAGAAAACAGAACTGAGGTAAAGCTGGTATTCTTCGGCGCCCCCCAGTGGTTTTGGCGGGATATTGTACTGGAAACTTCCTGTATCGGTGTAGGGTGGGACAGCGGAAGCGGTGGCTCACAGCGCTGACATATTCATTTTTGCCTGCTAGATTTGGGACATATTGTACCAAAATGCCGGTAAGAAATCATTTAATAAATCAATTTAGACGATGAATGTGAGTTTGAGCAGTTTGTCGTGCCACGTTTTAGAGCAGCGGCGAACTAGAAAAAATATTTTAGCGTTATTAGCCATAGAGCTAACCTGCACATCATCATACTATGGCCATTTTTCTACAAATTTAACAGTTTCACAAATACAGATTGTATTATGTGTTTGATTTTTATCCATTATTGTCAAATATTTCTATGTAAGTGTCAGAAATATGTTGTTAGAAACAGTTTGTGCATCTGTCCATGATGCAAACAACTGGATTTCCTCATTTGCATTCAGCTTACTTAGATTTTCTTTAAACACTGCTCATTTTAAAACATATTTGCTGTGTTAAAGAAATAATATATGGTTTTTGCATTTTTATGTAACGTAATTATCCGCTTTTTTCAGGCTTACCACTCAAGCCTGATGGATTCAGACACCAAACTGGTGGGGAATATGGCAATGCTGCCCCTCAAAACACAGTTTAAAGGTCCTGCTCCTAAAGAAAGTAAGAAATTTAGCTTGTTTCTAAGCAGTCCTATGAGATCAGAGTTGTGTGTGCTTCTTCCTTAAATGGCCACTGCTGGTAAAGGGTATTTGACAAATCAACTCTTCCTTCCTGTTTCTATATTCAGCTAAAGACACAGACATTATCGATGAGGCCATCTACTACTTCAAAGCCAATGTTTTTTTCAAGAACTATGAAATTAAGGTAAGGCGAATGACCATACAGCAGGCTGTGCAGGAGCCTGAAAAATGCCTTGCGTGCCTAAACATGCATTCATAGTTCTGTCCTGAGAGAGAAGAATACATATTTCCACTGTATCTCACTGTATTTAAACTCTTTACATATGCATATGCACAGTTTTTGTACTTAATTTTTGAGAGTTTGTCGTGAAATATTCACTCTTTTGCTTTTAATAGAATGAGGCAGATCGAACTTTGATTTACACAACTCTTTACATCTCTGAATGCCTCAAGAAGCTCCAGAAGGTAACTATTAAAGAATTAAAGCTTAATTTTTTTCATAGTTTATGCTTCAAGTGTAACCAACTACAATCTCCTAAATGATTTATAGTGCAGTTCAAGAGGTCAGGGAGAGAAGGAGATGTACACGCTGGGAATTACCAACTTTCCCATCCCTGGAGAACCTGGCTTCCCTCTGAATGCCATGTATGTCAAACCCTCTAGCAAACAGGAGGAAGGTATGGCACAGTGAATTCAAAACTCAGTCTGGTTGATTTGCACATCCACTAAGATGTTTAGATGTGTTATTGAAATGAAGATTACAGAAAAAAATCTAGATACCATGTTTTTCTCCTGCACAGAAACGATGAGGGGTTACCTGCAACAGATCCGACAGGAGACAGGACTGAGACTGTGCGACCGCGTGTTCGACCCTCAGACAGACAAACCAAGCAAGGTGGGGCATATTGAAATATTTTCATTCGCAAGAGAGGTTTTTATAGTTTTAATTAATTTATTGTAATTATTATTTTTTTAACTTTTATATATTTTCTTTTATTTTATGTATTGATTTATTTATACATTTTGCATTGCGGCATTTTATTGACAGTTAAGCAGTTTTCCTTCAAAGTCTTGTTACTGTATCACAAAAATAAACTTTAATTGTAAGACAAGTTTTTTAGGATTGGTTTAAAGTTTTTTTGCATTGCGTTTTCTCAAGTCTATAATTTTTAATACAAACTAAAAAAAAAAGTTAATTGTGAAAAAATGTTAATTGTAAAAAAGCAAGAGTTTTTTTATTTTATTTTATTTTTATTTTTTTAGATTTTTTATGTTTTTTTTTAAAGAAGACTCTTCTGCTCATCAAGTCTGCATTTATTTGATCCAGAGTACAGGAAAAAACCAGTAACATTTTGAAACATTTTTACTATTTAAAATTGATTTCTGTTTGAAAATATTTTTAAATGTAATTTATTCCTGTGATCAAAGCTAAATTTACTCCATCATTACATCATTACTTTAGTCTTCAGTGTCACATGATCCTTCAGAAATCATTCTAATATGCTGATTTTCTGTCAAGAAAGATTTATTTTTATTATTATCAATATTTAAAACAGTTAAGTGTTTTTTCAGGATTCTTCGATGAATAGAAGGATCCAAAGATCAGCATTTATCTGAAATAAAAAGCTTTTTTAACATTATACACTATACCATTCAAAAGCTTGGGGAATTGTATAAATTATTACTTTTATTTAGCAAGGATGCTTTAAATTTATCAAAAGTGATGATAAAGACATTTATAATGTTATGAAGGATTTCTATTGCAGATAAATGCTGTTCTTCTGAACTTTTGATTCATCAAAGAGACCTGAAAAAATTCTACTCAGCTTTTTTCAACATAATAATAATAATAAATGTTTTTGAGCAGCAAATCAGAATATTACAATGATTTCTGAAGGATCATGTGACTGGAGTAATGATGATAAAAATTCAGCTTTAAAATCACAGGAATAAATTACATTTTAAAATGTATTCAAATAGAAAATGGTTATTTTAAATAGTAAAAATATTTCAGATTTTTACTGATTTTGCTATACTTTGGATCAAATAAATGCAGGCTTGGTGAGCAGAGGAGAATTATTTAAAAAACATTAAAAATCTTACTGTTCAAAAACTTTTGACTGTTAGTAAGCATAAATAAATTGAGAAATACAAAAAAGAGTTTTTTTCTTTCCATGACAATTAAGCACATTGCTTGCAAGAAACCTGGGCAGTTCTTAACCTTATTATTATTATTCTTTTTTTTTTTTTTTTTTGAGATTAACCAAAACATAAGTATCTTACATTAAAGGAGAACTCCACTTCCAGAACAATTTACAAATAATTTACTCACCCACTTGTTATCCAAGATGTTCATGTCTTTCTTCCTTCAGTCGTAAACAAATGTTTTTTGAGGAAAACATTTCACCATTTTTCTCCATATAATGGACCGTTATGGTGCCCTGATTTTGAACTTCCGAAATGCAGTTTAAATATGGCTTCAAACGATCCCACCCGAGAAAGAAGGGTCTTATCTAGCGTAACGATTGGTTATTTTAATAAAAATAAAGGCAAGACGAGCGTTTGAGATTAAAAAGTATTTAAATTGTATTTTTTTTTAATGAAAATAACCGATCGTTTCGCTAGATAAGACGCTTCTTCCTCGGCTGGGATCATTTACAACGGCATTTGGGATCGTTTGAAGCCGCATTTAAACTGCCTTTTGGAAGTTCAAAATCAGGGCACCATATCAGTCCATTATATGGAGAAAAATCCTGAAACGTTTTCCTCAAAAAACAATTTCTTTATGACTGAAGAAAGAAAGACATGAACATCTTGGATTATATGTGAATCCTTGTCTTGAAAGTGGACTTCTCCTTTAAGTCTTTCAAATTCATATTAAACTAGATTCTAATCAAATGTTAATAATCATTCCAACATCTATTTCTTCTCCAGTGGTGGGTGTGCTTTGTGAAGAAACAATTCATGAACAAAAGTCTATCTGCACCTGGCCAGTAAGAAACCGCTCAGGATCTCTCTTGGTATTTCTGCGTGGGATATGGATGCATTTTTTTTTCCATTGACATCTGTTTTTTCTTTAATGTGTGTGCAAGTGTGTTTACCCCAGTTCTGTTGGAAATTTTTTACTGGTGATATCAAGTAAATTTGATTTTTGGCCTGCCATGAAAGAGGAGCCGATCAAATAAAAATCTTATTAAAAAGAAACATCTGCGTGAGTGAATGAAAACATAAGAAAATTGAAAATGAAAATTGTCATTTACTCACCCTTAAGCACATAAGAAGATATTTCAAAAATGGTTGGTAAATAAACAGTTGACGGTAGCCGTTGACTTTAATAGTATGGATAATACTATGGAAGTCAATGGCTACCATTAACTTCATTGTAAAATAAAGTTTTTAATCTAATATTCAATATCTAATATTTTGTTACAGACTGATTTCATTTGACAAAAACGATTTTTAATAGTTTCAGGTATCAATAACAACACTGCTTGGTGTGTAGTGAGTTCATAATAATTGTTTTATTTATCCGAACTTATTAAAGAGCATAAATGATTGCAAAAAGAAATGACATTCCTCCATATTTAGTGCTCAAAAGCCAATATTCAGCCAAGGACCACACAAACTGGAAAAAAGTGAGTTTCACACCACTGAATCAATCAAAACGTGACCGAGACCAACTGAAAATGCACAACTTATTGCTTAAAATTGTTTTCTGTCTTTTAAACAACAAATTACATTTGCATTAGTACACAACACCAAACAAACCTCACTCAGACAAGATCCTAAAAGATGTGTTGCCAAGAATCGTATGCACCTTTAGAAGTTGAGGTAACTGCTTTTGACAACTGACGTAAGACATAAACGAGACAAAGGCAAGACTAAAAGAAAAAAAAACATAAGGACAAACACTAGATATGTAAGACAAATGCTACATTTTAATGAGCAATTATATGATGGGGCCTTCGGGGAACAGAAGAGTGAAGAGGATACAGTCAAAAATGAGATTACAAAACTACATGTGGTGTTGGGGGAAACGTCACAAACAAATGACTGATAGAGCTATGGTACAATACATCGTATTTACATACACAAAAAATACAGCTTTTGAGCTTACCATTTATACAAAAAATATTCTCTGTCTCTCATGCAAATATCTAACTTTTTGGTTTGTCCAAAAGAGGATTCCAGCTCAAAAACTGACTAGACGTTGAAACGGACTTGACATCACGGAATACAATTTTCCTTTCCAATAGGAGAACAACTTAAGGCAGCAGAGAAAGAGATGGCCCTTTGAGAGACATCTGCGGTATTGTTTTGTTGTTTTTTTTAAGGGAACAGGGCTGTCCGACATGTCAGTGAGAAGGGAAATCAGCATCGATTCTGACCATCAGCCTCTACTAGTACCATAAATGCACAAAACACGCCAGAATTGCATAAAAGACTTTGTTCAAAGTTGATGGCTCAGTGGCAGATAAAAAAGCGAGTCAAAACACAAGTGTCATGCAGTACATTTCATCATAATTAAGATAATAAATAATTCAGACACACTAGAGGGTGGAGGGTAATCGACATTAAAGAAACGTGCTGTAACTCACACATACAGAAAAAAAAAAAAAAAAAAAAAAAGATTATTCTATGGTGGCTTTGTTCTGATATCCCTAAAATGGTGCAAACCCAAATACCTGGTGACTAAAATAAAGGTGATCGCCTATTAAAGTTTGCAATATTGGCATATCTAGAGGGCTGGTTAGAATTTAATACACGCGATGAAGCTTTGCCACACATAAATGTGGTTCAACATATCAGTTAAACCTATGAAACTGATATGAGCTTGTCATGGATTTTAAAATCAAGTCCTGAAACTGAACTGTCTGTCTTTGACCTCAAGATGTGGAGATGGGAACTGATATGTAATAAACAAATGTAATACTGATGGGGCGTCTAGTCGAATGCCATTTCTTGGCTTTTCCTCACACAGCGGGCGACTTTCCTCTTGAACTCACCGTTGGGATCCTCTCGCCATTCTTTCTGCAAGCAGAATCACAAATGAGAGTGTTTCAGTCATTGCCTTTATTTAACATTTTATTTTATATAACATTATATAACCACTTCCAGGATGTGGATGTTTAAATGGTTACGCTTTTTTAAAATCAGTCATTATTTGCCATTAATGCTGTAACCATTTTTACAAGAATGATGTGGGTTATAGTAATGTATTTTATCTATGCGCCAACATTTTGAAAAGGGTGCATTTCCTATGAATAAATAAATACGTTACATTTAGTACGTTTTTATGAAAGGATAAAGTCACAATGAAATCTAAACTGACCATCCCTATTTTTATGAAATATTTCAGTGTTTATTATAAATGACAGGATTTTTGCATGTTTTATATAGTTAAATTTAAGATCTTTTAAACCCAAGTAAATAAAACTTAAGGAATAAACTGAAGGAAATGCAATATATCAATATGTTCTCTAAATGTAAAAGTCTAGAGAGCCCAAAATGAGCTGTATTAGCAACACTTCAAAATTGAAAAATATATTTTTGGAAAAAAAAAAAAAAAAAAAAAAAACACTCGCAAATGCAAGTTTGTATCTCACCATTCTGGCTTTTTTTTCTCTGAATTGTGCAATACAAACAATTCTGGCTTTTTTCCCTCAGAATTGTGAAATATAAACTCGCAATTGCGACTTATAAAGTCAGAATAGCAGGATATTAACTCACAACTGTGAAAAAAATTGTGACCTCTCACAAATCCTCAGAATTGCCGGATACAAACTAGTAATTTTGGGTTTTTTCTCAGAATTGAGATATATAAACTCGCAATTCTTTTTAATGATCTTTTTAAACCCAAGTAAATAAAACTTAAGGAATAAACTGCAGGAAATGCAATAAATCAATATGTTCTTCAAATGTAAAAGTCTAGAAAGCACAAAATGAATTGTATTAGCAACACTTCAAAGTTGAAAAGTATATTTTTGAAAAAAAAAAAAAAAATTCTCTCAAAATTGCATAATACAAATGAGAAATATAGTCAGAATTGTGAGATTAAAACCTCGCAAATGCAAGTTTGAATCTCACCATTCTGGCTTTTTTTTCTCTGAAATGCGCAATACAAACTAGTAATTCTGGCTTTTTTCTCAGAATTGAGATATATAAACTCACATTTGTGAGTTATAAAGTCAGAATACCGGGATATAAACTCGCAATTGTGAGAAACGGTCAGAATTGCAAGATAAAAATTCACAATTCTGACTTTTCTTGCAAATTTCCTTAGAATTGCCGAATACAAACTAGCAATTCTGACTTTTTATCAGAATTGTGAGATATAAACTTGCAATTGTGAGTTATGTCAGAACACTGGGATATAAATTTGCAATTACAAGAAAAGTCAGAATTGCAAAATAAAAACTCACAATTCTGACTTTTCTCGCAAATTAAAGTTTAAATCTCATCATTCTGACTTTTTTTTTTTCTCAGAATTACATAATACAAACTCACAATTCTGACGTTTTTCTCAGAATTGTGCGATTTAAACAATTGCGAGTTATAAAATCATTATAGTGGGATATAAACTCAAAACTGCAAGAAATATAGTCAGAATTGTGAGATGAAAATTCTGACTTTTCTCGCAAATGCAGGTTTGTATCTCACCAATCTGACTTTTTCTCAGAAGTGCACAATACAAACAATTCTGGCTTTTTCCCCCTCAGAATTGTGAGATAAAAACTCACAATTGCGAGAAACAAAGTCAGAATTGCGAGATAAAAACAAAATGTTTTTTTTTTTTTTAATCTTTTTTCTTAGAATTGCGTAATACAAACTTGCAATTCTGACTTTTTTTCTCAGAATTGTAAGATATAAACTCACAATTGCGAGTTATAATGTCAGAATACTCACAATTGCATATCAACTCAGAAATAAAGTCAGATAAGCAAGATGATAACTCAATTTTGACTTCTCTCACAAATGCGATTTTGTATCTCACCATTCTAAATTTTTTCTCAGAATTTAATAATACAAACTTACAATTCTGTCTTTTTTTCTCAGAATTGTGAGATATAAAATGTGCAATTGCGAGTTATGAAGTCTAGTTCTATGGGGAAAAAAAAGACCAGTATGTTTATATCTTACAATTCTGACTTAATCATTTGCAATTGCGAAATTAAAATAGAAAAAGTATATATATCTCCCAATTCTAAGTTCTTTTTTTATCTTGCAATGCGATATAAAATCTCGCCAGTTTATATCACGCAATACTGAGAAAAAAGTAAGAACTGTGATTTTAAGTCTCGCAATTCTGAGAAAAAAAAATTCTGAATTGTGAGATAAAAACTCAGAATTACCTTCCATAGCTTCCAACCGCTAAAATATAGGACCAACCTTTACTGTACCTTCTGATCACATCACAAAAAATGTATGTTCGTTTTGTCAGAAATCAACTTACTGCTGCATCCACATTGGCTGGCGAGTCACTGTTGGGGTCAGCTAACATGGAGATCACACTAATCATGATGGTCTCTACGGTGTGGATGGGCAGCCAACGCTCCTCAGGTTTCTCATAGCCAAATTTGTCCTCTCCTGGCTCATGTAGGATGGAAATGCACACATCCCCGTTCTTCGCGACTGGTTAGAGATAACCAATAACGTCAGTGTCGGCCGCTATGGAGACAACAACGATTTCACCAACATGAACTCACCATTAGGATGCCAGATCTCTGTAATAAACTTCATCTTAGGAGGCCGAAGTGGGTAATCATGAGGGAAAATAAGATGTGCCTTAAAAAATCCACCTTCGCTGTAAATCAAAAACAGAAAGGTGAGTAAACAGTTCAGTTAGAAGAGACTGGAGAAGACTAGATTAGTCAAGTGGCCACTATTACAGCTGAACCAAAACACCACATGGCTGGTAACAGGATTGGTTACTTACAACAGCGTGTCTTGAGGGCCGATCACGACAACCTCCCACTGGTAGATATCATCATCATCAATAAGACCAGCAGAAAAACCTTCTACTGGGTTTTTGTTGAGCTCTGTAAGATGGAAAACAAAGATATATCATTTCAAAATACTATATATAAAAGTGTGATCATTTGAGGCTTTAAAATGATTGATTTTATTACGCAAGTATAAAGATATGTAAAGACCAAAGATCGTTATGTTCCAACATTGTATTACATAAGGCAAAAACCTAAATTAGTTGCTGTTTTGTTGCCTAATTTGTACACTGCATACTAACACGTGTTAACCGGTAAACTTCGTTTTTACCTTTCATTACCATTATTTTAAAATATCTAAAATAATATAAAATATTTTAAAAAAATGTTTCTTTTCTTAAACAAAACGTATGAGACTTGTGATCAACATGTTTATACCTCACCAACTTATTAGGCGCTAGCATGCTAGCAAAGCCTTCTGACCTTATTACTTTACAAGTGGAAATACGAAGCGCATTAGCTCTTACACAAACACTGACACAGTGGGTTTCGTTATACACTACATACGTTAGTTAAAAATTCAAATGGTAAGGATAAAAATAGTATGGCATAATTTTGTACTACTCACGCTAACAGTTACCGTTAGCTACCTACCTGCTAGCTGTTTTCGCAGAAGCAGGGCCGATTGCTCAGTCATTTTATTTCAACTAATGTTAACAAAATAAATAATGTCTCCAACGAGAATGAGACGAAATAAAGTCAGAGAAATCAATGTTGGCAATCAAAGTTGTTCGACACGCAGCACTTCGGCAGAGTGTATTTGATATCTACTTCACATGCGCCGAGAACCGATACATGTGATACTGGCACTGACCTCAAGGCTGTGTGTCACTAGGTACCTGCCTACTACAGCCGTTTTGGCCATCTTTTTGGACGAGTTCCGAATTAGAATGCCCAAAAATGCTGTCTATGTAGGTGTCTCACTAGGTTTTGAAACACGGCCAAATAAAACGCGATGAAACAGCCACACTTTTGTTGATCATTCTGCTGAAAATATAGGTGATATATTTTCTCATTAACAGAAGTTAAATTTAAATCGCAAATATCAAATGTTTTATTTTTAACTATATAATTTAGAAATATTTTTTTTCTAAATTGTGAATAGATGTCGAATATGTACACAATTATACATGTTTATGAGTGCTATTATTAACTAAAAATCATTATTCGTAATTGAAATAAAATAAATAAATAAAATAAAATAAATAATAGATGAAAAAACGTAAAACTTATTAGAATTATTTAAATTAGAAATTATACCTTGGCAACTAACTTAAAATAAGTGGAAGTTGAAATACTAAAATCACTAAAACTAAAACTGAAATAATGAAAATAGGAAAGCGATATAAAACGACTAATAAACAAAAACGTAGCACAAAAAAATACAAAAAAAAAAAAACGAATACCTTTAAAAATCATTATAAATAAAATAAAATAAATAATAGATTTACAATGTAAAACTTAAAAACGTATTAGAATTATTTAAATTAGAAATGATACCTTGGCAACTCTAGCTTAAAATAAGTTACCGTCGAAATAGTAAAATCACTAAAACTAAAACTGATATAATAGCAATAGGATAGCTATATAAAACAACTAATAAAAAACCTAGCATAAATTTTTTTTTTTACTAAAAACCTAAAAGCTTTAAAAATCACTATAAGAAAAATAAAATAAAATTAAAATTAAATTCAATTAAATAATAAAATAATAAAAAAAGATCAAATATTAGACGAAAAATGTAAAACTTTTTAAAATGATTAAAATTAGAAATGATACCTTGGCAACTAACCTAAAATAAGTTATAGTCAAAGTACTAAAATAACTAAAACTGAAATAATGGAAATAGGAAAGCTAGATAAAACGACTTATAAAAACCTAGCACAAAAAAAAAAAAATATTAGATGAAAAATGTAAAACGTATTAGAATGATCAAAATTAGAAATGATACCTTGGCAACTAACTTAAAATAATCTCGAAGCACTAAAATAATTAAAACTCAAATAATGGAAATAGGAAAGCTATATAAAATGACTAATTAAAAAAACATACCACAAAAAAATTACTAAAAAAACACGAAAAGTTTTAAAATCATTATAAGTAAAATAAAATAAAACATTAGATGAAAAACGTAAAACTTAAACATGTATTAGAATGGTTAAAATGGGAAATAATACCTTGGAAACTAACTTAAAATATGTTGAAATCAAAATACTAAAATCACTAAAATAATAATAATGGAATTAGGAAAGCTAGATAAAACGACTAATAAAAACGCAGCACAAAAAAAAAAATCTAAAAAACTAAAACCTTTAAAAATCATTATTGGTAAAATAAAATTAAATTAAATTAAATTAAATGAAACAATATTAGATGAAAAATGTAAAATGTATTAGAATGATCAAAATTAGAAATGATACCTTGGCAACTAACTTAAAATAATCTGAAGTCGAAGCACTAAAATAATTAAAACTAAAACTGAAATAATGGAAATATAAAATGACTAATTAAAAAAAACATAGCACAAAAAAAAAAATACAAAAAAAAAAAAAAAGAAAACGAAAAGCTTTTAAATCATTATAAGTCAAATAAAATAAAATATTAGATGAAAAACGTAAAACTTAAAAACGTATTACAATGGTTAAAATTGGAAATAATACCTTGGAAACTAACTTAAAATATGTTGAAGTCAAAATACTAAAATCACTAAAACTAAAACTGAAATAATGGAAATAGAAAAGCTATAAAGAAATGAAATATAAAACAACTAATAAAAAAACATAGCACAAAAAAATTACTAAAACTAAAATGAAAATTTTAGTTTAATGATAAAAACCGAAAAATAAATTAATCAATTAAAAAAAAGTTAGTGATAAATATTATTATAGTATATGAATAATATTAAAGTAACACTGGCATACATTCTGTGCCATCTCCATTTTGAAAAAGTGAATTTCAAAGTAAATTTAAAGAGTAAAGACAAGTAATATCTAAGTTTTTAACTTAATAAATGCATTGCACCACCTTAAATTAATTTTTAAAACAGTGTTGAGATCCGTTGAGTTCATTTAGCCATTGGTTATATATATATATATATATATATATATATTTTTTTTTTTTTGTTTATATATTTTACTGGTTTCTAATTTCTACATTGTAAGAAAAAGATCCTTTTTACGTTACTGTGCTTTCTACCAAGACATTATTTGTTAAGTTACGGACATTTTCTTTAACCCTAAAACACAACAGAATGCAACACATAATTGAAAATACAAGTAAACACCTGTGAAAATCAACACGGCAATTCATTCGTCTAAACACAGTACACTGAGCCTCATTTTACAAACTTTTATTAGAGCTTATATCTTGACTGTACATAAACAATTAGTGACACTCGGTGAATGTTGAACATGTTTCATGCAATGACAAATACAATACACTAGGTGGCAGTCACTGCTTATTTGAACTTTCGCCCAAAACATCCCTTAGGTAAAAGACGCTTAGTAGAAGACATTTTGTAGTTCAGTATTATTTTTAGTCACTAATAAATTATACAGTTATAATACATGCTTATTAATTAAATAAAATATCTAAATATGTCAAAGCTGTCTCTTCATATCAGCCTGAATCAGTGAATCTGGTTGGATTCACAAAGCCTGGCCCATCCTTTATCTTGAGAGCTTTACAATCCTCCTGACATGCCAGATTCTTGCATTTGCTTTTTTACAGAACCATAAAAGGCAAACCTTTGGCTCCCATCCCAGAAACTGATACCAAACATAGACTGAATATGGGAAAGAGTTGTTAGCGGCTACATTCCACATCCGTGAAACTCAAACAAGGGGATGGGTTTCTGAATAAACAGCCGCGCTCAGGTGACAAAAGGAGGACTTTGTGTACTCTTCCTGGCGTGTTTCCTCTGATGGCACACACGTTGAGGAGCAGTTTACCTCTCAGATCTGTCTGTCGCATGGTTACCAGAAATCTATCTTGCGCCTTATCTTTTGTTGACATGTTTGGCATGCAACTGTCAACCCACTGTATTACACAAAGAAGAGATGGTACACTGAACACAGCGCAATCTCATGGAAACATTTGACTCCTTTTATGAACTGTTGGATGCTGTCTTACTCGCATCTAACAGAAGAAGCTACCTGTTTAAACCTTCACGATTACTACACAGATCAAAAAATGCTAATAGTTAACAATTCTAAATTCTAAAACAATTAAACCTCTTGTACTTGAAGAATCTTGTAGCTAATTGGAAGCCATTATAGACATAAATCCATAAAGTCCATCTAAATCTTGCAAACAGCTTTGGCCAAACAGCTTGACACTTCATTGAGATGCTGACCGAGCTGCTCTTTCTCTCTCAAGCCTGCTGCAATTAATGTGTCAGTCATGAGGTGTGTGATAAATGGGCTATTACTGCCTTGGCTGACCTTTTAGTGAATGGAATTGCTATACAAAAGGGAACATCTTTTACTTTATTCTTTTTACTGTGGATGTTACTGTAGCAGTTAATGCCTATGTATTTCATAGTTTGAATGCCATATATTCATTTTAAAGCAATAGTTCACCCAAAAATTAAAATTTACTCATCACTCAGGCCACCCAAGATGTAGATGAGTTGTTTCTTTACTGGAATAAATATATATTTGCTCACCAATGGATCCTCTGCAGTGAATGGGTGCCATCAGAGTTGGAATCCAAACAGCTGATAAAAACAGCACAATTATCCACATATGTGACCTTGGACCACAAAACCGGCCTTTAGTAGCACAGATATATTTCTAGCAATAGCCAAAAATACATTGTTATTGATTCTTCCTTTTATGCCCAAAACCACTAGGATGTTATATAAAGAGCATGTTCAATTAAGTTACTTTGTAAATTTCCTACGGTAAATATATAAAAACTTAGCATTGCTAAGAACTTCATTTGGACAATTTTAAAGGCGATTTTATCAATATTTAGATTTTTTTGCACCCACAGATTCCAGATATTCAAATAGTTGTATCTCACCCAAATATTGTCCTATCTTAACAAACCATACATCAGTGGAAAGTTATTTATTCAGCTTTCACATGATGTATGATGACTGAAATCTCAATTAAATGACTGGTTTTGTGGTTGGCCCTGGATGGCCTAAATTGTTAACAATTTTTTTTATTTTGGGTAAACTATTCCAGGTTTACAGATTGTATTTTAATATATCATATATTTATGTAATGAGACCTGAAAATCCAGCTGAGCATCCATTTTTCCTAGTTATTTTGTGATTTCTGCATAAAGAATTATCAAACAATTCAGATTCAGTCCATTCTATACCTTGAAATTATGATCATAATAAAAAAATATAAATACTACATTAGTTATTAGGACTTTTAAGGACTGAAAACCACATTTTTTAAATCCTTAGCTATTTCCATATATTAAATAACCATGGGAAGCAGATGATATAATTAATTTAGTTTTAAATGTAAACCTCATTCTTCAACGCGAACGTAAGCCTACGGGCGAGACTTCCGGTTAATTTGAAATAAGGAGAAGAGTAACAAAGCGCAGTAAACGGTAAAAATGCTTGCACTACAAAGCAGCGTGTTCATAATTAATATAATACCTTAAAATAATATGGTAAGACACATTAATTTGTAATATTAAGCAGCAAAACGAGCTGTTTTGTACAGCTAAATTTATCTGGACGCGTATGAGAGCGGAAGCCAGACCCGTGAAAATTTACAAATGGCTGCGCCCGCTCTTATTGGAAAAATAAGGTGGGTTGTTATTATGAATAATACATGGTCATGGTATATGTGGTATATAGTTTTAAATGTTACGTAGACATAATCGGAAAACATATTCAGGCCACCACCTCAGCTATTTTCATCTAGAATGAACCAGCGTCGTGATATGTAAGATAGTGTCAGTCAGGGAATATCACCTTCTAACGTTACTGCGACTGTCAAAGACCTCGAATGATGGGCTGTGAATCTTTCCTTTTTTGGACATTTCTGTGTCCATGAGCCAAATCAACTTTTATGGAACCACAGGGCATTCATCCGTAAGTATTCTAAACAACTCTCAGAACCGGAATCAATTAGTCAATGTTTCTTACAACTTGATCTTTCATATACTACTGGCAGGAATCGCATTCGACTGAGAGATCGACTTATAAACAAGCATGAAAAGCACCATGTCATCATATCTCCATGACAACCCAGCTTTGGCAAAACTAATTTAGCTGTTTCATATCTTTTTATCTGAGCCTGTAGTGTTGCAAAATGGCTGCAGACCCCGGGTCCAAGTTAATCTTATGATGTCGTTTCATTATTCCTTTTCATCAGCAAAACAGTGTGCAGTGAGTGGCCTTATCTTGTGTGTTCAAGTTATAAGCTTTTCTCCAAATGATGCCTGGGTAATGCTGAAAAATTGTGTGCACCTCAAAGCCCTGTGAAAAAAAATGAAGCAGTATAAAAAGAAATAAAGAAATATTTAAATGTGTGGCTGCAATGACTACCAGTTTAACCAGTTGAACACATCTAAGATAAATGATCTTTTTAATTAGGAAAGGGTTTATCCCTTCTGAGAAAAAAAAAAAAAAAAAAAGCTTATCGGCTTAAACACCAACATTTGAATCAGAACACAAGATAAACCTGCAAAGCATGTACATATACTGTATACACTGCATATATATACAGTGTAAACTTTAACACTGTTAGAAGACAGGGTTATTGAATATATATATATATATATATATAACTGTGTACTCAACAGTTGTTGTACTCAAAAAATGTACTCAACTGTTTTAAATACTGATAATAATAATAATAAGAAGAAGAAGAAGAAGAAAATGTTTCTTGAAACAAAATCAGCATATTAGAATGTTTTCTAAAGAATCATACAATGCTGAAGACTTGAGTAATGATGCTGAAAATTTAGCTTTGATTTTAAAATATATTTAATAGAAAGCAGTTATTTAAATATATATATATATATATATATATATATATATATATATATATATATACTGACTCCAAGGTTTTGGAGTGCTGATCATTGGATCTTTTCTATTAAAGAATCCTGAAAAAATGTACTCAACTGTTTTAAATACTGATAATAATAATAATAATAATAATAATAATAATAATAATAATAATAATAATAAGAAGAAAATGTTTCTTGAAACAAAATCAGCATATTAGAATGTTTTCTAAAGAATCATACGATGCTGAAGACTTGAGTAATGATGCTGAAAATTTAGCTTTGATCACAGGAATAAATTACATTTTAAAATATATTTAATAGAAAGCAGTTATTTAAATATATATATATATATATATATATATATATTATATATATATATATATATATAAATCAGTTATTTAAATAATAGTTATTTATATATTTATATATATATATATATATATATATATATATATATATATATATATATATATATATATATGGGTGTGTGTGTGTATGTATATGTAATTTAAGTAAACAATGACTAATAAAAATTACAAAAATAAATATAAAAAGCTATAAAATATATGGCTATAAAAATGAAAACTAATTCAAAATAATAATAAAAAACTAAATTGTATCTCGATGATAGTAAAATTAAACAGATTTAACAGATTTTTAGACTTGCAAATTTGATTTAGTAATTCAGAATTCACTGTCGCCACCTACCGGCGTAACTATATGCATGAGTTGGTGAAGGAATCTTTCTGGTGAACTTGTGCAAAAAAATTTGAGTCACTAATGAATCAAAACCCTCACCTCTATCATCTCAATACTGTGCATATCAGGGGACATTTCTTTGCTACACTACACTACACCCTTCTTCATCTGGAGTGACGTCGGCCAAGAGGGTCAGCTGATCCACACTGACGTGACGAAGAAAAGTCAAAGGAAGAAACGGGATTTCCGGAGTCCGCGCAGCCAATGAGCGCATTCCACATGCGGACAGCGAGTGCGGTGCATGCGGATCAGGAGAGCGGCGGAGCGGAGACACGCGATTGGTGCTGATGGTGCTAGAGCTGCAAACACCGGCAGTGTGCTGCGGTTCACGGGAATGAGCCTAGGATAGATCCGAAAGACTATTTAAGGGTTTCGTTAGGTTATCCAGCACATCACAAGGACACCAGGACTCCCAGCAGACATCGAAAAAACTTAAAGTCTAAGAACAACCAGCGAGTTTACGATGTGCGTTGTGTAATTTATGCTTGAATTAGTCCGGGTTTGTAACTTTTCTTCTCATTTAACGCCTGAGCTAAAAAGTTAACACAGGCTTTTATCGTGTACTGTCTATCTGTAATCACTACGGTTGTTTTTGGACCAAGTTTTTCGTGGGTCCGAAGGTCTTGGGAGTCAAGACTGAAGGCTTTGAAGAAGCCCGTTTGTGCGGGGTTGCGAGTCCGTTCATAATCAGCGTGTCCGTCCGTCCACGATGGAGAACGCACATACGAAAACCGTGGAGGAAGTTTACAGCTTTTTCGCCGTCAACGAGAGCACGGGACTCGGCCTGGAGCAAGTGAAGCGTCAGCGGGAGAAATGGGGACCGAACGGTGAGTGAGCGAACGTGGCCCGGCTAATGCTAACAGGGGAGACTGGGATTGGCAGTGCAATAGAAAGCAACGAGGTTTTAGGTGATTTCGCAATGTTCTTCTAGTGTAACAGGATTGTTAGGCCCGTGAAGGAACAGGCGCACATGCGGCGATATTCATTTCATCAGCCGGCATGTGTCCGAAATGAAGGCGTGTGACGTCACTGCTGCTCGCCACCAGCGAGTGTTCTTATTTTTACAGATTCAGCCAGAAATTAGTGTTGTAAATATAAACAACCTGTTTTGTTACTCATTTAATTTTTTTCTCAGTAAGGTTAAAATCTGTTGTCGTTTGCTGTAAAGCTTGAATGATGCAGAGGATTTTTACTGTACCTGAACTTTTAAAATCTAATGTAACGAATATCTTTTTTTTTTTTTTTTTAATCCCCCCATGCTGTGAATCTTTGGCTGCCCCACAGAATTGCCTGCGGAAGAAGGTAATCTTTTGACATGTATTTTTTTTAACGCCGCCTTTTATGCATTTCACGCCTTGGTCTTTATTATCATGTATTCACATGCTTTTGTCTTCAGGAAAATCTCTGTGGGAGTTGGTGGTGGAGCAATTTGAGGATCTTTTAGTGAGGATTCTCCTCCTGGCAGCTTGCATATCTTTTGTAAGTACTTCAATACAGTGTTAATTTGAATACAGTAGCTGTTTAACTTTCCATGTAATCATTTTTCACAGTTTTATCTGGATTTGGTTAAATAAGGTTGGATTAGATTGGTTTCAACTTTGTCATGTGCAGAGTACAAGTGCACTACTAGTCAAAAGGTTTTGAACAGTAAGATTTTTACTGTTTTTTTTTTTTTTTTTTTTAAAGCATTTATTTGATCCACGACAAAAACAGGAAAATTTTGAAATATTTTTTACTATTTGAAATAATGGTTTTCTATTTAAATATATTTACATTTTTAATTTATACCTGTGATCAAAGCAAAATTTTCTTCAGTGTCACATGATCCTTCAGAAAACGTTCTAATATGCTGATTTGCTGTTCAAGAACACTTTTTTTATTATTAGTAGTAGTAGTATTTAAGACGGTTGAATATATATATATTTTTTTTCAGGATTCTTTGAATAGAACGATCCAAAGATCAGCATTTATCTGAATTAAAAAGCTTTAGTAACATTATACACTGTACCATTCAAAAGCTTGGAGTCAGTGATGTATATAAATGTATATATAATTTTTGGGGGGGACTATAGAAATGAATACTTTTATTTGACAAGGATGCTTTAAATTGATCAAAAGTGAGGATAAAGACGTTTATAATGTTACAAAAGATTTTCATTTCAGATAAATGCTGTGCTTCTGAACTTTCTATTCATCAAAGAAACCTGAAAAAATTCTACTCCGCTGTTTTCAGCGTAATAATAATAATAATAATAATAAATGTTTTTTGAGCAGCAAATCAGAATATTAGAATGATTTCTAAAGGATCATGTGACTGGAGTAATGATGCTAAAAAAATTCAGCTTTGAAATCACAGTAATAAATTACATTTTAAAATATATTTAAATAGAAAACAGTTATTTTAAATAGTGGAAATATTTCCAAATTTGACTGTTTTTGGTGTACTTTGGATCAAATAAATGATAAATGCAGGCTTGGTGAGCATAAAAGGCTTCTTTAAAGAAAACATTAAAAATCTTACTGTTCAAAAACTTTTGACCGGTAGTGTACATTTACATGTAACCAAAAGAGCAATTAAACTAAGCTTGTAATTAATATTAAGTAATATACATTTCTGGAAGAAAAAAAAGTTGTTAGTTTATATGTTTGTTCACCACCAATGGAAGAAAGATGCCAAAGCATCGATTTGGTTGTCACCAAGCAACGTGTAAACTAAAAACTGATCTGGATCAGTAAATGTCAGTGGATTGGAGCAATACAGAATTCCCCTTCTCACTTATAGTGTTCTGTAATTACTCAGCTCCACTTCCGCTCCAAGTTTTCCACTGAGTCTTAAAATGACACTTGGTCAATCAAATATGAAGACTGAAACTCTTATATAAAATGTAATGTAGCGCATTAATGATTTCTGCTTGTTTCATTAAGATTTTAGTGGTAAATGTTCATCTCTACATGATATGTTAAAAACCGAGACGCAGTGCGTGATGAGAATCCGTACTATGCTGGAAGGTATCTGAGTGCTTTATAAATGCTCTGCGTGATATTTTGATCATGTTACAAAATGCTGTCATCAGGCTACAAGGTGATGATCTACAGCGGTTCACTCAGTGGTTCATTTATGCTGTCTGGAGTCTTTAACACTTGTCTGTTCTGGATAATGTTTCACCGCTGGAATGGGAAGCATGGTGCAAGTCTGAGAGGGCTTAGAGTGCTCTCACTCAGAACATGGTGTAAAATACTCTGGCCTGGAGGTTAGGTTACTGTGTTAAACCGACTGTCATCTACTTCCTGTGTTTGGACATGTGGGTGTGCTGAAAAATGACTGTTTGTTGCATAAACATTGAGGATTATTATTATTACTATAGCATGCTTGTTTACATGACAAATATATGAAAAGAGAGAAGGAAACGACGTTTCTTAAATCCAGTTGCTTTTGTTACCGGCTGCTCGTTTCTCATCTTCGCATCTGGCATCCAATGTTGTGACATTGCACAAGTGTTACCGGCAATGGGAAAGTTTTTCCCCTCAGAATCGGTCCTGTGTATTGTTTAAGTCTGACCCCATTTACACTTAGCCACATACAGGTCGAAACAAGATCCAAATGTCTTATGCTCGCCCAAATAACCTCTTATAGAGATGCATTAACTTGCTGTTGCACTCACCTTTCTTATTCCCACAAGGCAGGGGTGTTATTCAATCAGCACAATGCATCCCATCAGGACTAAGCACAGCAACTGGAATTCGCAACCACAGCTATTTTTACAAGAGCCTTTTATAATTGAAATCAGTGGAATGATTTTGAGTGGCATCTTATTTAATGGGCTACATTTTGGAGAAGCCATTGTGCTTTGTATTCAGAAGTAATAATTTTGAGCAGAAATAACATTTAACTTGTGTATTTTGCCATGAGTTTGATAATGTTGCTGTTAAAAGTATCATATCTGTAATATGACTTGTAGTTGTTCTACAAAGGCAAAACATATTGCCTCAACTCAGTCAGTGTGTGTGTGTATATATAAACAAAAATGTGGAATTATATTTTGAATAACAGTTGTTGCAGTGTTTTAAGTATTTAATTTTTTTTAAAATAAAAATATGTATATGCTGTAGTTAAAAAGCTTGGGGTTGGCAAGAACTGTAATATTATGAAATATAATTACGATTTAAAATAACTTCTCTTTTTTAATATATTTTAAAAAGTAATTTATTCCTGTGATGGCAAAGCTGAATTTTCAGCAACCATTACTTCACTCTTCAGTGTCACAATGTTAAAAACTGTTTTGCTGCTTAATATTTTTGTGGAAAGTATTTAGTTAAAATAGAAAACATTTGTGGTGTTATAAATGTCTTATTGTCACTTCTGATCAAATTAATAATAATAAAAAAAACTTATCCCAAACCTTTTAATGGCAGTATATGTACACTACCAGTCAAAAGTTTTTGAACAGTGAGATTTTTAATGTTTTTAGATCTCTTCTGCTCACCAAGCCTGCATTTATGTGATCCAGCAAAAATACAGCAAAAACAGTAAATTTGAAATATTTTAACTATTTAAAATGACTGTTTTCTGTTTGAATATTTTAAGATAATGAAATAGAATTCGTTTATAACACTATAAATGTCTTTGTCATCACTTTTGATCAACATAAAGCATCCTTGCTAAATAAAAGTATTCATTTCTATAATCAATTTCTATAATATAATTTCCCCATATAAACTGGCTCCAAGCTTTTGAATGGTATAGCGTATAATGTTACAAAAGCTTTTTGTTAGATAAATGCTGTTCTTTGGATCTTTCTATTGAAAGAATACTGAAAAAAAAAATGTACTCAACTGTTTAAATATTGATGATAATAATAATAATAATATTTCTTGAACAGCAAATCAGCATATTAGAATGATTTCTGAAGGATCATGTGACACTGAAGACTGGAGTAATGATGCTGAAAATTTAGCTTTGATCACAGAAATAAATTACATTTTAAGATGTATTCAAATAGAAAGCAGTTATTTTAAATAGTAAAAATATTTAACATTTATTACTGTTTTGCTGTATTTTAGATCAAATAAATGCAGGCTTTGTAAGCAGAAGAGACTTCTTTAAAAAAAAACATTAAAAAAAAAATCTGTTCAAAAACTTTTGACTGGTAGTGTATATTATATTCATCTGTTATACAGCTTATTGTTCAAATGTCTGTATAATGCATCCTAGATCCGTGCTGTGATTAGCCTGATTTCTAAAGGAGTAGTTTGTCTGTGTAAATTAGCTTAGGGACAAAATGTATCATCGAAATGATGACCAAGAGCTGCAAAGAAAACCTCTCGTACAAAGTCAGGGATTTAATCGAACAGAACTCAAGCTTGTCCTAGAGTACCCTCTGGAAGATAAAACAGGACGTCACAGAAACAATATTCCAGAGACTGCAAAGGGAATACAAAGCTCTTTGCCTCACTAGAATATGTGGGTTGGTGTTAAAGTACTCACTGAAGTACTATACTTGAGTGTTACATTCTCGAATTGACTAGTGAATCCTCTTGTGTGGCCCAGTTATGCCCTTTGATTCCAGATTGATGAAAGCTGGTCTATCTTAATTGGATCATATTACATAAAGGACTTAAGTATTCACTGGGCCTTGTCTGGACAGTGTCAGCATGCCTGTAAATTCACATAGCTGGCTCGTTAAGTACTTTGTGTCTGTTATTCTGCCTAAAAGTGGCATGCATGAAATACAGTCAACGGTGACAGTCTGTTTTGACACCTGGCGTAAAGCCACAACTCCTGCCAAGCCTCACGATGTAGAGAAACATACTTGGGGGTAAAAAAAAAAAAAAATGTAAAGACATGACGCACTAACAGGTTTATATAATGGTGTCTTCCCTGGAAGACTCCTTGGTGTTTTTTTAGTCATTTGGTAATGTATGGGTACTGAACTTTGAACTTCCTCAAAGGTATCAAAGAAGCATAAATGTGAATGAAATTCTGATTTAAAAAGGATTTTTTTGTTTTGTTTTAGGTTCTGGCCTGGTTTGAAGAAGGAGAGGAGACCATTACAGCATTTGTGGAGCCTTTTGTAATATTGCTAATTCTTATAGCCAATGCCATTGTAGGTGTCTGGCAGGTAAGTTTGGGCCACTTTTTCTTGAGCTTTACCTTATTTTAGACTTTATCTGAACAAAATGAACTTAAATGCAAATACAGTAACAGCTCTAACATGACTATTTTGCACAGTTCAAAGTAGTGTTTAGATTTTTGACAAATGATATTTAAATTCTGCCGATAGTCGTACTTGAGCTGCTTTGAGTCTGCTAAGAACAGGTTGGACAAATAATGTCCCATATGTGACCCTGGACCACAAAACCAGTCATAAGGGTCCATTTTTGTTAAATTGACATTTATACATCATCTGAAAGCCGAATAAATAAGCTTTCTATTGATGTATGGACAATATTTGGTTGAGATGCAACTATTTGAAAATCTGGAATCTGAGGGTGCAAAAAAATAAAAATGAGAAAATCACCTTTAAAGTTCTTAGCAATGCATATTACTAATCAAAAATTAAGTTTTGATATATTTATGGTAGGAAATTTACAAAATGTCTTCATGGAACATGATCTTTACTTAATATCCTAATGATTTTTTTGGCATAAAAGAAAAGTCAATCATTTTTAACCCATACCATGTATTTTTAGCTATTGCTACAAATATACCCATACTACTTGAGACTGGTTTAGTGGTCCATGAGCAAATATAAGCGCTAAATAGTGAATTTGCATACTGACGTGCTCTGCTCGATGTTTACAAACAATTTTTGAGTATCAAGTTGTATAAGAGATGATCATAGACTACCATTTAAAGTTTGAGTTCAGACTTTCAAAAAAGTTTTCTTTTTTGTTTGAGGCTTTAAAGTGATCAGAAGTGAGAGTAAAAGCATTTATACTGTTACAAACAATTTCTATTTTAAATAAATACCGTTCTTTTGAACTTTATATTCATTAGAGAATCCTGAGGGGGGGAAAAAAAGTGTCACGGTTACCAAATGTTTACAACATTGACTGTAATATTTATTTATTGAGCACCAAATATTCAGTTTTGCCATCACAGAAATTAATTGCATTATAAAATATATTAAAACAGTACTGTTGTATTCACAATATGACTATTTTTACTGTATTTTTGATTAAATGCAGCCTTGGTAGAAGCTTAATTGGTTAGTAGAGATGCACCGATTGCAGCTTTCTTGTCAGATTTTTTTTTTTGTGTGCATGTGACCTGCCAATACCGATTTTCTTTCTAAGAACTATTAGCATTTGTTATTATCCAGACAAGCTGTTTCTGACAGCCATTTTCCACGGAAAGAGCTCACGTGTCCGGGCTTTCAAGTTTGTTTTAAACATTTTATATTGTGAATGTTGATTTTCTTGTGCAGTGTAGTTAGCCTTGTTATGAAAATGAAAACATGTGGCCGTTTTTTCCCTGCCCTTTTCTAAAGATAGTCTTGCTGTCCCAGTGGAATCCAGCGTAGAGCCAAGACCCTATTTTCTCCAGCACCTCTCAGTGGCCCTGAAACTCATGTCCCAGATTTCTCTCTATCATTTTATTTTAGTCACCATTCATTACCCAGACTGCCCCGAGAATCCTCAGCCTCGTCCCCTCCTAGTAATTTTCTAGTTTTTCAAATAGTCAAACAGCAACATGGTGTTGAATGCCTTGGGCTGGAGTTTCACAGACAATATTAGTGTATATAAATGTAAAGAGTCCAAAAAAAGAGCTGTGGGTTTATGTCTGGTGTCTTAAATTTAACAACTGTGCCTATCATTTTAGCCGTTTTCTGTTTTCGTACAGTTCACAGGTGGGCAACAACCAAAGTTCCTCTATGGTTCTTTGGTGGATTGCTTCCCTAATGGCAGGTGTGATGAAAGAGGACTTATTCTCTGGTTTATATGGCCACTTTTTCAATCAGAAAGGAAAGCAGCATTTGCTAGCCCAGGGCAAACTTTATTTCAGAGAGCGCCAGTCCATGCACGTGTTCTGGTAGATTTACAGGCCCATTAAACATCTCCAGCAAAGAACTGAGTCTAATTTGCAGACTACCCTTCAAAAGTTTGGGGTCAGCTATTTATTTATTTATTTATTTTTAAATTCAATTAATACTTAGCAAAGGTGCATTAAATGTAAGTAGTGACAGGAAAAAGTGTTAGAAAATGTTATATTTTAAATGAATGCTATTTTGAAACTCCTATAGATTATAGAATTGTGGAAAAGATTGCATTTAATAAATGCAATTTTGGTGAGACTTCGTCCTCGCTTTTGACTGATACAGTACATTGTCTATTAATTTTTCTCAGCTATTTTAAGCACTGCAAACAAAGAATTCTTCTTAAGTGGTTTATTTCCTTGCCACGTGCACTTCGAGTACTTGCTATATGAATGAAATGCGTTTCATGAATTATTTCACTGAATTTAATGTCTTTTGGCAATCGTATTAATCTAAATCTAAATTTTGGCAGAGCACGCCTTCTGTTGGAAAGACTCCATGCTTGAAACGAGTGTTTTTGAGGCAGCGCGCTCTGCTTCTTCATTGATGTATGAATCAAAAGCGTTCTTACAAAGTTAGATTGGCCTTCCTCCTTTCAGTTCTGCTAAGATTAACTGTAAAATGGGAATCGCGAGGCCTCATGGGCCAGATCGTGTGACTCTATCTGCCTTTCCACCCTCTCTCTGCTTTATTTCTCATCACTACCGTGATGCACAGTCATTTCAGTCAACTTGTTGACTATCTGAATATTTTCACTGATGCACGTCATTGTGGTTAGAATGATTTTTAGTGTGATATAACTTACTGCAGGGTGCCTGACTAGAAACTCAGCAGTTACTAATTCTAATTTGCTTATTAGTCTTATGTTGAGAACCAATGCTGATCTGCCTTTTGTGGTGTGTGTGTGTGTGTGTGTGTGTATTTATAGCTTATTGCCTTAAATGTCTTGGTGGCCGCAACCCTTCCCCCTTTATTTGTCCGGGTCTGGACCTTGAAACTGGTTTTTCGCCCTTAGGCACGACAGTTTTGTTTGTTTGACATAAGACTTTGTGTTCCCATCATGCAAGAGAAACCACAGGAAGTCCGCTGCCAAATGCTCTGCCAAGCAGGCTACCACTGTTAGTAATCGTGTCCCTAGGGATTAATCGTGCTGAAAGCATAAGGTCGCTTTAAATGCAATGTTTTACTTAAGGAAAACTCCCTTTGACAATGACCTCCAGTGCTTATTCTTAAGTCGTATCTGCTGGTGCCTGAGCCTTCCAAAACAAATTCTCATAGTGAGGTGAGCTGGTTTGTCCTGGATTGTTTTACCGTTTCTAGGATGTAATTGAGCTTTGCAGGTTGTATTTTGAACAGGTGTTCAGCATATTCTACTTTATGAAGGCCATGTACACACTGCAGCTAAATTCGGTTGTCAGTTCACTTTTTACTCCTTAAAGAAGGAATTTACAGAATTTACTCACCCCCTTGTCATCCAAGATGTTTATGTCTTTCTCTCTTCAGTTGTAAGGAAATAGTTTTTTGAGGAAAACATTTCACGATTTCTCTCCATATAATGGACTTCTATTGTGCCCCTGAGTTTGAACTTCCAAAATGCAGTTTAATTGCAGCTTCAAAGGGCTCTAAATGATCCCAGCTGAGGAAGAAAAATAATCGGTTATTTTCTAAAAAAAAAATAAATAAAAATTATACTTTTTACCCCTCAAATGCTCATCTTGTCTAGCTCTGCATGTACTGTGTATTCCAGTTCATGACAGTTAGGGTAGTTTGAAAACTTTTTCTTCTCCAACTTTTTTTTTTTTTTTTTGTGAAGTGCGTTTAATCATCTTTGCATGTTCTCTTTGTAAACACTGGGTTGATACTTCTATAGCGATGTAGGGTGATTTGGAGTTGGAGGAGAAAATGAGATGGGATTTTTTTTTTTTTTTGACATACCCTAATCGCCTTGAACCAGAATACAGAGTGTGTGTGTGTATATATGTATATGTATATATAATATAATATAATATAATATAATATATATATATATATATATATATATATATATATATATATATATATATATATAATATATATGAATGAAATGGAAATATTTTGTAACTTGCGTCTGTCACTTTTTTTTTTTTTTTATACATGTATTATGGCTTTTTTTTTTAATTATTATTTATATATTTTCTCAGAATTTTTCTTATGTCTGCCAGGATGTCCCAGAAATATGAAACTGTCTAATTTCAATTCATGTTTCGCTTGCAGGAGAGAAATGCAGAAAATGCCATTGAGGCACTCAAGGAGTATGAGCCCGAGATGGGCAAGGTCTATCGCCAGGACAGGAAGACTGTACAGAGGATCAAAGCCAGGGACATCGTACCCGGGGACATTGTGGAAGTTGCCGGTAAGAATTTTAAGTGACTATTCTCAATGTAAAATTCAGCCTAGGTGAACGGTGAAGTCTTGGCAGCAGCGGGAACTAATCAGCAACAGGTGTAAAGCAGCCAGTGCCATCGTCCATATGGTACGGCTGCTGTGTGAACAGGCTGGTTTCCCAGTGGTTTAGGCTTACAGTGACACTCTCTCTGAACCTTTGTGTGTGATCACATGCTTACCTTTGGAGAGGTCATGTTTCATGGGTTTCGTGTTAAAGACTTCCTAGAGAGTACCAATTGGAGCTCTGCTGGTACTTTAAGAAAACACACTGAATTAACTAATTTCTCTGTCAAGTTTTCAACTAATTGCCACAAATTCATTTTTCTGAAATGAGTGGATGACTTAGGTATTGCTTGAGAAATAAGAGCTAATGTTGCATTTTTGTGCATTTCCTTTGCATTCTGTCTTTGTGACTCATGCGGTATTTGACTTTCACAATTGTCTGTATTGCTAACATATTTCCTATTAAAAGAGGAACTTGAGGTGGAAATAACCAATACTTTGATACATACTTAAACAGTTAACTTAAAGAGATAGTTCACCCAAAAATGAAAGTTACCTCAAGATTAAATCACCCTCAAGCCATCTCAGGTGTATATGACTTTTTTCTTTGAGACGAAAACAGTCGGAGTTGCATTAAAAAACATCCTGCTCTTCCAAGCTTTATAATGGCAGTGAATGGCTGTTAAGATTTTGAAGTCCAATAAAGTGCATCCATCCATCATTAAAAGTACTCGACATTGCTCCGGTGATTAATAAAGGCCTTCTGAAGTGAATCGATGCATTTGTGCAAGGAAAAATATCCATTTTTAAAACTTTATAAATCATAATTTCTACCTTCCACTAACTGTCATACCAGTAGACTAAGAAATAAGTCTCTTATTCTCACCAAGTCTGCATTTATTAGATTAAAAATACAGTAAAATGGTAATATTTTCTAATATTATAACGCAAAATCTGATTTCTGCTTTATTGTATTTTAAAATGCTATTTATTCCTTTGATAGCAAATTTTCAGCAGCCATTACTCAGTCTACAGTCTTGAGTGTCACATGATCCTTCAGAAATCATTCTAATATGCTGATTTGGTGCTCAAGAAACATTTTTCGGGACTCTTTAAATGGAAAGTTTGAAAGAACAGCATTTATTTAATTCATTTGAAATTTTGTAACGTAGTAAATGTCTATACTTTAAAAAAAAATGAATTAAAAAAAAAACATTAAAAATAAAAAAAAAAACTAAAAAACCATTTGCAATCTTTTTTTTTTTTTTTTTTTTTTTTTTAAATGATCTAGTTTGGGATTATTTGCCGCTTTTTCTATTTAAAAGTAGGAGTTTAAAATTTAGGGGGAGGAAACGATCTCATTCTAGAAGGTTCGGCCATAGTGTTTATAATGCAAGATGAGTCATCAATATTTTTGATCTGTTTTTCCTGGAAGACACTGACTGTAAAAGTCATGTACTTTGTAATTTGGTTAACTTAGAGTTAGACATCCCACGTGAATTCATCTGAATAGGGGTTATCAGGAATGCCCCTTGCTCTATATTGCGTCATGTAACGCCACGTCTCTTTGCTCACTGGAATAGATCACTAGATGCTTCCTTATTGCCTCACTCACAGTGATTTACACATTAGCTGTTCAGCCAGTGTGCAAGTAGCAGTTCACCGTGACTAAACTAACCAAACCACTTAATCATAAGTGCCCTTAACAGGTTTTCATTTTTGGCTCAGGGCCGGCACACTCTGTTTACATTGTGCACGTGTGTAACCTTTATATTACCGTGTATGTCCGGAATGGGCTTGATGAGGTGTATGCTCAAGCTTCAGGTGGAGTTAAATAGCTGCTTAGTCACGATGAGGTGAAACAAGCAGTGGTGAGAGGTGAGCTGCATGGTACAGCAGAGCCCCCATCAGCAGGATGGGGATTGGAGGAGCCCATGTGCTCGCGGCTCTGACTAATACCCTGCGGTAATGCAACCAGGTGAGTGTACCTGTTACATAACCCTGTGAGGGGTGCCTAAATGGATGGGTCATGCAAAATTAAACACTCCATAATACTTCTGTGTGGGTGGCAGAGTTGCTAAGGATAAATTTAAGGGATGATATAATGGGATAAGAATGAGATGGTTTTTTGCAGAAGCTGGAAAGGGCTTCAGATAAAAAACTAGGCTGTTCAAAAAAAAAACAAACTTTAAGAGCCAAAAGACTTGGCTTCATCCTTTTGTCATCCAAAGAAAGTTTCCTTTACTGTTGATTCAACCTTACAGTTGGACCTAAGTAACCAATAATAATAAAAAAAAACTAAAAATATATTATAACAAAACAATATCATGAATGTGTATCTTTTATTTTGCCTTTAAAGGAATAGTTTACCCAAAAATGAAAATGACCACATGATTTATTCAACCTGAAACCATTCTAGGTGTATGTGACTTTATTCTTTCAGACAGACTGAAAGAAGAAATTAAAATCAAATAAAAAAATGTCCTGCTCCTTCAAGCTTTATAATGGCAGTGAATGGGTGTTGAAATTTAAAAGTGCAATAAAATGCGTCTGTCCATCATAAAAAGTGCTTTGGGGGGTTAAGGCTTTCTGAAGTGAATTGATGTGTTTGTGTAAGAAAAATATCCATATTTAAAACTTAATAAACTGTAATCTCTAGCTTTGCTAACTGTTGTACGTTCACAAGAGAGCGGTGTTCCAGCAAATGACGTAGGCATAGTGTAACAACCGCATCAATTCACTTAACCGCACTAGGATGTGTGCAGTACTTTTTATGATGGATGGATGCAGTTTATTGGACTATTGAATTTGAACACCCATTCACCGCCATTATAAAACTTGTAAGAGCCAGGACATTTTAAATATAACTCCAACTGTATTTGTCTGGAAGAAGAAAGTCATATACGCCTTGGATGGCTTGAGGGTGAGTAAATCATTGGGTAATTTTTATTTTTGGGTGAACTATCTCTTTAAGTTAACCGTTTAACCCTCAAAGACCAAGGCAGCCATCCACAGCTAAAAATAACTATTGTTATTAAGTGTTTAGCAACTTTTGAACCGCTAATATAATTTGAATGCTTTAAAAAGTCTCGTATCATTAGATACTTTTTCAAGAGATAGCATTTGTCTCATTCATGGATATTCAGAGGCTCTGTAGTGAACGTGATTGTCATCACATTTTGATTAACATTGATTCGTCAGATGAAACCAATGCATTTTGTTCCTCTGAGCCAAACAAGAATAATTGTTGATGCTTAGTCCCACCCCCTTGGCCAGATTGGTTCAAACTGTCATCTGTTTAACCAAACAAACAGGTTTTTGACTTTTGAACCACCAATTAGCATATTTCTTTGGTAATTTAAACAAACGCAAAGTGAAAGTAAAGTGTCATGCATGCATGAAAACAAACACAAATTAACATATTTGCATGACTGCACAGAAAAACACAACAGAGCCCTTTGATATAGCACAAATCAAAAAACAAGGATGAAATAGCAGTAAATATCTGATAAAGTGGGTGTTGAATAAAGAATAAAGGTTTTTGCGTCGCTAGGCAATGTGTGTTTTGATATATTCACGGTAGGAAATTTACAAAATATCTTCATGGAACATGCTCTTTGCCTAATATCCTAATGCATTTTGTCATAACAGAAAAATCAATAATTTTGACCCATATAATATATTTTTGGCTATTGCTACAAATATACCCATGCTACTTATGATGGATTTTGTGGTTCAGGGTCACATTACGTAAATAATTCTTATATAGTTTGTAAAGATCATTTGCACCATTTTTTTTTTTTTTCTTGTCTTTTTGTGTGTAATTTGTGAATCATTTGTGCAATTGTTTTCTTTACTTGCTACACTGTTTGTGTTTGTTCATACTCAGATTAAGAATATATTTATCTGAAAAAGTCACTTTTTTTGTGTGTGTTTTGTTATTATGTAACACTTTCTACTGTAATAAATGGCTGTAACTTGCTTGGGGAATGTTATGTAGACAATTTTATTTGGAAGCGTAAAACACCTTAATATAACTTTCTAAAGAAAAAATCCAAACTTCAGTAGTTTTTGTTCGAGTACACAGTAAAAAAAAAAACACCCAGTTGTTGCTTGCGTTTTTCTTAAAATTCTGGAAATTCGTTCATTCTCATAGAAAACAAAAGGAAAATTGGGACTTTAAATTAGCTGGACAGAACCTTCAAGTTCTTCTGTTTTTAATGACATTACACTTGGTGCTGACTGCTAGAATATGTCTGAAAAAAACAAAAACAAAAAAAAGGTACAGGTGTGTCAGGTGCCCCAAAAATATTCTACGTTTTTAAACCTTGAACTGTTACCGTCCACTCTGTGGGACACCTAAGTTTTCTTCACCGTATAACAAATAAATCCTAATCTAATCATGACAAACTATACATCGTTGGAAAGGTCTAAGACTTCTGAATAGATATTTTACCATATTTTTGTTACAAATTATGTAGGAAAAGTAATAATTTAATATATGTCAAGAGTGCAACTTAAAAAAAAAATCTACATCATGACATGAGTTCTGACCTTTGTCACAAAAGACTTTCTTCGTTTCCTTTTTCTCTTTCACGCTTTAGATATCATAAGAAGATATCAGTTCAAAACTTAAAATCTCAAAATTCATCCTTTGAAAGGCATTTTAAAATCAGACATTGCATTACCACCGAAAATGTACATCAAAATCATATTACAAAATGTTTACATTCATGAATTATAAAAAATTAAGTCTGGATAGTGCATTTTTATGTCTGTGTTCAAAAATGGGAGTGACAGTTAAAGGTTAAGTATGTATCAAAGAAATGGTTCCAACTAAGAAATGACTGATTTGCTCTAAATGATTCACTGAGCAACTGTAATTCAAACCACTAACTCACAAGCATATTTAAAGGTTAATTCTCAGACATTTTTGACTGGCTTATTAAAAAGAATCAGTTAATGAGTCATATTTTTATGAATCAGATACCACAGTTTGTGCGTTCATAGTTGCATGCAGGAAGCATACTCTAACATGATTATATTTGATGAAAATCTGTGCCTCCACATGTAGGTTTCCTGACTGTTGCCAGTGGTGACTAGATTTTTGTTGCATTTGCCACGAAAAAATCAGTAATTTTGCAATGTGTTTAGTTGCAAGCGGAAGCCCCATTTGCAACCATTGTTTTCCAAACCTATTTTTTCCTTCCAGAGCTTTAATCTAAGGCACTTTAGTAAGGAAGGGGGGAAAATCTTTTCCTGTGTTACTGGGGGTTTAGATACTGCTGTCCTGCGTCACTCTACGGCACTGCTTCATTTGCTGCTGCAGTCAGAAATGGAGAGAGAGAGAGAACTGCATTCCTATTTCGCCTGGTGAAGGAAAGAGGGAGGTCATTGAGGGGTCTGGTTCTCTAAAACTCCTATATGGGAGGGATAAAGCTGGGTAAATGGATTTAATTTAACCCTTTTGTGCATGGAGGCAAACAGTATGGCAGAAAGACTGTGGCGAAGCAAACAAAGAGGGAGGTGACTGCAGGGGGGGAAAGGGAGTCTCGTGAGTGGAATGTTAAGTGTCCGTCTAGAGACAGCGGCTGTGCAGCCTCGCCATCGAGCAACACCACAGCTCACAGCTGATTTCGCATGGATCTTCAGCATCCACGTGCATCCTCCAGCCTCTCAAAGGTCGCCGAACTGTCCTTCAGCAGATGGTGCAGCGATGTTTGAAAAGCGATGATCCCCTGTTCCCTCGTGAGGTCTGCGTGACGTATCTTTATTCAAACCCGCAGGGTTTGGAATGTGACGCAACCGCATGACGCAGGGAAATAAAAAATGTTTACATGCACTTCGATTTTAGTCAGACTAAGGCAATAATTTGTCCTTTTGAAATGTCATGTACACTTCCAGTCAAAAGTTTTTGAACTGTAAGATTTGTAATGTTTTTTTTTTTTTACTGCTCACCAAGCCTGCATTTATTTGATCCAAAATACAGTAAAGGCAGTAATATTGTGAAATATTTTTACTATTTAAAATAACTGCTTGCTATTTGAATATATTTTAAAATGTAATTTATTCCTGTGATCAAAGCTAAATTTTCAGCATCATTACGTCAGACTTCAGCATCACTGATCCTTCAGAATTCATTCTAATATGCCACTTTGCTGTTTGAGAATTTTTATTATTTTTAACATTTAAAACAGTTGAGTACTTTTTTTTTTTTTTTTTTCTCTCCATTCATTAATGAATAGAAAGATCCAAATAAAAAGCGTTTGTAATATTATGCATTATACATTCCAAAGCTTTCAGTTAGTGTTTTTTTATTTTTTGAAAATACTTTTAGCAAGGATGCTTTAAATTGATCAAAAGTGACTAAAAAGAAATTTATAATGTTACAAAAGATTGCTATTTCAGATAAATGTTGTTCTTCTGAACTTTCTATTCAGAGAAACCTGAAACAATTCTACTCCGCTATTTCCGACATAATAATAAATGTTTTTTTGAGCAGCAAATTAGAATACTAGAATGATTTCTGAAGGATCATGTGACTGGAGTAATGATGCTAAAAATCCAGCTTTGAAATCACAGGAATAAATTACATTTTAAAATGTATTCAAATAGAAAAGTTATTTTAAATGGTAAAAATGTATTTCAAAATTGTACTGTTTTTGCTGTACTTTGGATCAAATAAATGCAAGCTTGGCAAGCAGAAGAGACTTCTTTGAAAACATTAAAAATCTTAGTTCAAAAACTTTTGTCTGGCAGTGTAAGTGCTTTAGGGTGACGTGTTTTTTTTCATTCAGCAGGGATTCAACAAAGTAATTGTTTTAAAATATAAATGTTTTTAAGTTGTAACGTCATTGTCATTACTGTGTTTTTCAAATGAATATCATACCGACCTATGATTTCAAATACAGTAGTTTAACAATGTATAAACATACTGCCTGAATTTCGTTGCTTATACTGTCGCTTATACTGTCACTCATACTTAAGAGTATGTATTTAAACATACTTCTGACTTTTAAGTATTAAACATCAATATTGTTTGTGCTAGAAACATAAGTTATACCTTAAATCCTCCAGCAATCTGAGAACAGTAACAGCTGATCTAACTCCTAAAATAGCAGCACTAGAGCCCCATCCCTTGGTCCCGTTACCCTGTCAACATCTGCGTCATCTTGCTAAATAGGTGAAGAGGTAGCGTGTTCATTTATATCTTTGCAGTTTTTTTTTTTTTTCTTAAGAAAGTGAGTCATAAACTCTAGTCCATGTAGCCTCTTTGTTTCACTTCAGTCTCGTGAATAAATGACCTTGCAGGCCTGTGCTGGAGATGGCAGCCTCTCGCATCTCCACGTCATTATCGGCGTCTTTTGTACATCTGCGGGCTGATAGCATGTAAAATGATGCCTTCATGCTGCCTCGAATTCCAAACATCTGATCTGTTGGGCCTGGGAGGCGCATCCTGTCATCTGCAGACCAGCGGCGATAATTGACCGTTTAGCTGTGCGTATCTGCTCTTTCAAAATGCAGTGAAAGCTCTTTGTTTCAGAGCTTTTCTGCTAATGCTGAACTGAATGGATTTTGAATGTCTTCAAGTCGTCATCGGTTATGCCTTTTTTTTTTTAGCAGTTCTGTTTTGAGAATAAAAGGGAGTTTCAGAAATTGGTAGATTCCTGTTGCACTGCAAAACACTTCTTGAGTTTTAATTAAGATAATAATTGTATAATGTATATAAATTATTTGAAGTGGTGCATAAGATATCACAACTTGTTTTCATTGTTTTTTTTCATTGTGTTAAATTTGTATCTTAAATCAGGGTTGCCAAGTCCCCCCCCTCTGCGGTTTAAAAGTTTGACATTGCATACTTTATATTTGACCAATGATTTCTTTTTTGGACTACTTTATTTGGTCATTGGGCTAGTTTTCTTATGCAGATCTGGTTGCCATGTCTTGAATATACATGCATTTTGTAGATTTTCTTTTTGTTTTTAACTTAATCCTCAAATACCCAGACAACCGCCTGTGGCTAAAAATAACTATTGTTATTAAATGTTTAATAACTTTTGAACCGCTAATCCAATATGAATGCTTTAAAAAGTCTTGCAATGTAGACAGTGATATTGCATTTGGATATTCAGAGGCTCCTTAGCGAACGTGATTACGTCATCACATTTCCTCAGTATTGATTCAATGAAACCAATGCATTTCATTCGTCTGAGCCAAAGAGGAACGATTTTTGATGCTTAGTCCCACACACGTGCCCAGATTGGTTCAAACTGTCATCTATTCGACCAGTAAACATAGGTTTTGTTCTTTTGAACCACCAATTAGCATGTTTCTTTGGAAATTTGAACAAGCGCAAAGTGAAAGTAAAGCGCTTCGGGGGGAAAACAAACGCAAAATAACACATTTGCATGACAGCACTCTCTGAAAAAGCACAGGAATACAAATAACAGTGCCCTTTGACATAACAGAAACCAAAAACAAAGATGAAACAGCTGTACATATGGGATAAAGCACTGGAATTTAGTTTTTTCACGTCGCTATACGATGTAAAATAGATTCCGACGCAGACTACAGCCAGCGGATTGATCTATTTGGTTGTTATATTATGTAACTGGTTCTTATATAGTTTGTAAAGATCATTTGCTGCTTTTTCTGTTGCACTAGGTATATTTCTCTCTCATTTTGTGTGTAGCTTGTGAATAATTTGGACTGTTTGTATTTTTGTTGCACAAGGCAATTTGTGCAGTTGTTTTCACTACTTGCTATAACATTACACTGTTTGTGTTAGTTGTTCATACTTGGATTAAGAATATATTTATCTGAAAAAGTCACTTTTTTACTGTGTTTTGTTATTATATAACACTGTTTCTACTGTGACTTTACTCCTGAAATGATTTTGGACACGTCTATATTGTCAATAAATTAAATAGGCCTGTTTTTCACCAAAAAGCGCCCATAGTAATATTATAATAAATGGCTATAACTTGCTTGGGGACTGTTATATGTAGACAAAATTTTATTTGGAAGTGTAAAACAACCAAATACAATTTTCTAAAGAAAAAAATCCAAACTTCAGGAGTTTTTATTTGAGTACACAGTAAAAAAAAAAACACCCAATTTTTGCTAGCGTTTTTCCTAAAATTCTGGAAATTCACTCATTTTTAGAGGAAAACTGGGACTTTAAATAAGCTAGTCATAAACTTCAAGTTCTCCTGATTATAATGATATGGCATCAAGTGCAGGTGCGTCAGGTGCCCCAAACATGTTCTAGGTCTTTAAGGGTTAACACTTAAACAAGTATAGAAAATCCAGCAGTGCAGTAAGACAAAATACATGTGTAAAAGGTACAATCTATGAAACAAGCTTTATCTTATGCAGTGCTGTTTCTCAAGAAAACATTGTTTTATTTCAAGGATTTTAGGAGTTTAAACTGAAAAAATTGGGATTTTTATTGCAGTGAAAACGCCTCCTTTGGTAACCATTCTAGGCTTGTAAACTGTTGACTCATTAGAGCCATGGTGCTTAAACAGGTCACAGTTTTGTATCTGGACTGATCTTACTCCCTCAGTTTTGCCTATGATTTTCTGCCTTTCCTTATAAAGGAGACATCGGATGCCCATTTTCCACAGGTTGGTATGATTCTTTAGGGTCTTCATTGAATTGTTTGCAAATTACTTTTGTTAAAGAGCAGGCCATATTGTATTTCAAAGTGTCTTAATATTGTGTTTGAGTTCCCTGCAATGGGTTTAAATACATCTAAGGTCAGAAAACATTGACAATTTCGCAGAATATACATTTATACAGAGTAATTTTAAATTATCATTTAAAGCAACCTCGACCAGAACAGGATGATTTTTGCAGAGCTGATTTTGTTAAATTTTGTTGCTAAACTGTAAACACTTAACAAAACAACAATATGCTAATACAGGACAATATGCTAATACAGGACAGTCTGTCAGCTTTAGTGGGCGGGGCCTGAGTATGACATCATACAGATCAGAAAATCAAAACGGCTTAATTGAGACTGCTTGGGTTTTGGAGATTAAAAAAAGTGAGCGATTCATCCATGCATGTCACTACTTATGTTAAATTGCTAATTTTGTCTCCTGTCTTAAAACGGACAGTTAAACAAACTTGAAACTAGAAGTGCTGTGCGTCAGAGCTAAAATGTTTGAAATCTAATATATTTTACTATGACAGTGTATTAACATTTGATGATCTCAACTATTGGATCAGTCACATTTAGGTGTTGCCTCATGACTTTTTCACTTCGATTCAGTCACTCTTCTCTTAATAGTCACCCAACCTTAAGGGACATCAGTGTAGTGAGACATTAGCCAAGGAGACTAATCGCAGGAGGATGGGGACAAGTGTAGACAAGTCCCTGTTGACCCAGTGGGATACGGTAAAGCATAATGCTGATGCAAGCCACTTGAGGAATTGACTCTAAAACAGGGTAATGGAAAGCATTAGAAACATTAGTCAACTGTCTTTTCCATAAGCTAACCGCTGCAGTGTGAATGCCGATCACGTCTGGGAGAAAGTGACTGGCTTTTTGGGGATTTATATGCTTTGTATGACTTCCTGTCCACAAATGCCGTCTTCCTCTCAGTGACACACTTTTTTTTGCTATGCTCCAGCTTCTAAATTTACTGCGCCGCCGCTAATGAAGCAAGATTGTTTCCTTTGCTATGGTTACGGCTCTGACTCATGGGAATTGTCCTTAGAAGTACTAAATCGAGGTTGCTCTGCAATCGCTCAGGTGGGGTTTCATTGTGCGTAAAACTCTGCGATCTAACTGCAGGCCTGTAGCCCTAAATGACCACCCCGTCCCGACAGAGCAAGAGAGAGCGTGAATGAAGGACAGAGACAGGATGTGCAGTTAAGAGCCGACCAGATTTGACGAGATAAATAATCAGCAAGCCAGATGGCCACTCTCTCTTCTCTCGTGTTTGAAGGGGAGGTGTTCTGCTCTTTGTCCTCTCTTGCTGTCCTCCGCAGGCTTCGGTTCGGTCCCATTGGCTATAGTGGGAACAGACTTTTGGTGGACAAGTTGTCTGCATGACAGGGTGCATATCCGGCCCTGTGTGTTTACGTGCTTGGGTCGTCGCTGCACTTGCGGCCTCTCGCTGTCGGTTCCCTCGAGAAGCGCTCCCAAGGGAGCTCCAGCAAATTAAGACTGCTTGGGAGGGAGTGTTCTTTGCACAAACCAGCCAAAGGCAATCAGGGACAATGTGAGGAACTGTTAATGCTCCCTTTGAAGAAGGGATTAGACCTCCTTAAAGTTTGCTAACCAGCATGTTAGCGGTCAAAATGTCCCTTATATTTTCTGAGGAAAATGTTAGCTAATGTCAACCAGTGATAGATGCTTGCTTAAATTTAATTGAATTTCTATTTGTGTTAGCTGAGCACTATTCCTTTTGTTTGTTTTTTGTTTTGTTTTGTTTGCGCTAGGGGTGTGTGATGTCAATAACGATAATGGGACTATTTTTCTCAGCGTGTTATTGTGCTGGTACCTTGGCAGGTGTAGGACTGCCGTGGACTGATGACTCCTGAAGCTTTTGATATTATTCATATTCTCTGTGGTGGTTAGTTTGCGGGAGTAACAGAATTGAAATTTTCCAATAAGGTTAAAATAACTTTTAACTTTTTATGTTCATTTTTACTTTTATAAGGCTAAGTTTTTTTCTAGTTTCTAGCCTAATTAAATGTACGCATCTGTGTCAGATTCTTAAATTCAATAAAAAAACAATAAGACACTATAGGGCTGTTACCAATCAAATTAAATCAGAATCAACAATTTCTGTTTGCAATGCAGAGGTGTCACAAAATCTGCATCTGAAGTGGCATTTAGGTGCATACATTTAGAAATATACGTTACATATAAACCTAAAAATGCCAGTAGGTTTCAGCAAATCACTGCATGAGTGAGTCACTCATTTAACAGATTCATTCAAACGGCTGAATGATTCAGTAACGAAACACGGTCCTGTGCTGCTCAGGGACACAAAACAGTTCTGCTGTGGCTTTGTTTAAAACTATTTTCTTTGTTGAAACAGCAAAAACAAGAACTGTTGTGTCTAAAATGTAAGTCTGTTAATATAAGCTAATTGTTCTTTGAGCAAATCGAAATCAGATTTGCAGTAGTGCTGAATATTTATTAGATCAGATGACAAAAACAGAAAATGATATAAAATACATATAGTTGAAGTCAAAAGTGTACATACACCTTGCAGAATCTGCCAAATGTTATTTTACTGAAATAAGAGGGATCATACAAAATGCATGTTTATTTTTATTTATTTATTTTTTTTTAATGCTCCCACAAATTCTTTGGTTTTTCAGAGTTTTTTTGTGTATTGAACCCTTTGCAACAATGACTGTATGATTTTGAGATCTATCTTTTCACACTGAGCACAACTGAGGGACTCATATGCAACTATTACAGAAGGTTCAAACGCTCACCGATGCTCCAGAAGGAAACATGATGCATTAAGAGCTGGGGAGTGAAAACTTTCTAAATTTGAAGAGCAGGGTGAATTTCACTTATTTAGTTTTCTGAGAAAGATGCAAGTATCTTCCATAGATTCTGAATGGAAAACATATGATATTTAGGTAAAATAAGAAAAATGTACACACCTTCATTCCGTGCAAAAGTTTTCACCCCCTGTTTCTTAATGTATCATTTTTTCTTCTATAGCATCAGTGAGCGTTTGAACTTTCTGTAATAGTTGCATACAAGTCCCTCAGTTGTCCTCAGTGTGAAAAGATGGATATCAAAATCATATAGTCATTGCTGGAAAGGGCTCAAATACACAAAGATGCTGAAAAACTGCAGAATTTGTGGGACCTGATGGATTTTTTTTTTTAGAAGAACAGCAGGCAGTTTAACTGTTCAGGACAAACAAGGGACTCATGAACAACTATCACTAAACAAAAAAACATGTTGAACTTTTGGGGTCATTTCTAACTATTTTCTCTACACTATTTAAATATCTTTTATGTGAAATAACTTATTCAGGTCAGTGCTAATTAAAAAATAACGGATTTTGTACAATCCCTCTTATTGTTAATATAATTAACATTCTGCAGATTCTGCAAGTTGAATGTAAACTTTTGACTTGTAAACTAAATATTATATGATATAAAAGATGATATAAAAACATAAGTCATATGGGGCATTTTTGGCCCCTTCTCTTGAATTTTGGGAAAATTTTAAATGTTTTTTAATAGGCTAAATCATGCAGTGAAAGTGTGAGCTCTTAATTTGCTCTTGCAGTAGCCTCATAACATATGCGTGCATACTCTGGGTGTGTTTCTGTGTGTTTTTTGTGATATACTTGATAATGTCAGATCACGTATGGTTCAAAAAACAACTATGATATTATCGTAAGCGATGTATATCACACACCTCTGCTAGCAACCACATAGAAGTGTGCTGAAACATACCTAGCTACCATCTGGGCTACTTTTAAATCGTCTACTGTAATTTGTTTAACACTTTCTATTTTTATGGCTTGATCATCCAAAGGTGAATATCTTTGGCACAAAATTGTGGTGTTAAAACCACATGGCTTACCCATGAATAAACTGCTGCAACTGTTATCACAACCTAAATGAGGCTTTATGCTGTTTCTCAGGAAGAGGAAGTAGCTGAAGGTTCTTTAAGTCATTGAGGAGTGTTTGACAGTTTGTTTCCAACCCCCCATTAGCAGCATATATGACACAGCTACTTGCTCTCAGTTAGCTTTTTAACTTCTTTGTTTTGATTCAGTAAAAGTGACCTTGATTTTTTTTGTGTGTTTTTTGGGTTGGTACTTGTCTCTCTGAGCATCATTAGATGAAGTCATCAAGGGATCGATAATACAACTCTAAGCTTTATAGCATAGTGGGCCTTTGAAGATGTTTTTGAGCATTCTTTTAATTAAAAAGCCCGAGGCTTGTGCAATTTTTAACTTTTTAAACTCTTTGCCATTAACCAGAGTTATTAAAGTGAATATTAAACGGTCCAAAAAGGAGTTTTCTACGATCTATTCTTATAAGACTTTCTCTCCTTGTCTACCTAAAGTAGGTTACCCTGTTACATGACCTTTTTCTAACTTGAGCTATATATCGGGAATATGTTCCACATTCTTTAGTTTAGGGGCATTTTGAATTTGAATGTATTTTTATAAACTGGATCAAACAGGTTTTATTTTTAATATCTAGAGCCCTTATAGAGCACCACTGAGTGCACTTTACCGTTTAAGTGAATGGATAATAAATCTAATAAAGTTCAATAAAGTTAATGTATTGTTCAATGGCAATACCTGTAATATATTGCTGTATATATCAACTATATATAGTTTGTAAGTACATTCAAGCTCTCTTTGTCTCATCTCAAACAAAATCGGTTTACGTTGAGTGTTAGCTTGACCGTGCACTATATCAAAATAGCTTTTCCATTTTAGGAGCGGTGCTGGTTGTCGGTCTGATACCACCCGTCATGTCTCCCACTTCATTAAAATGGGCATAGAGGCCTGTCAGTGCGCTTGGATGTTGGTGAAAACTTAGTCCACAAAAGGCAAAGCATCCAGGACCTTATCCTCAGGTTATCTGAAGTTCTTTCCACCCAGAACATCCTGCGAAAGATTCTTCGTCATCGCCTGCCCTTTCATAAACTCGACGTGCACGTCAAGCAGCAGATTCAAACGGAACGAGTCTCAAATGACTAATAAACGTCAAGTGTTTTAGCGAGCTCAAGTATCCGTTGTCTTGCTCATTAAGAGATTTGTTTGGAAAAGACTAAGGTATTTACATTTGCTCTTTTCCTAGTAGCAATTACTAAACCCCCCCCCTCTGTTTGTGGAAAGAGTGAAGCGCAGTCTATTTTTGTCCACGTCCAAGTCGAACAAGAACATTTCAAAGCTTTTGATGCTGTTTGTTAACCTCTTCACTGTAGGTCCTGTCCAGAAAAATGATTTTGGAGGCTTTTCACAAGATCTGTAGATGTTAAGATGGTCCTACTATGCTGGATGAGATGAAGCGTTGCCGTAAATCTTGTGATGTTTGGTTTTGTGAGCTTGCTTAAGAACTCGGCAAGTGCGCCTTAAAAGGTTTCTGAAAAAAAAAAACTGTTGAAATGTAAACCCATCCACCCCATGATAACATGGTTGTGCTGTTTTCTTTTTAGATGCGTGATGTATTTTTGGCTTTCATTTCATCCTTTAAAAGCGCAATCCATTATCGTCAATTGGCAAGCCATTAGGTGTAAAACCGACACTTGAGATTGAAGAGGTGCTTTCTTGGTGGTTCATGGTTTCAACTTGACACTGTGGCTTTTGAAGATCATTTAAATGTGTAGTGGCACCTTTGCTGTCATTGGTGGTATTGCTGTTATGCTTTGCTTGTACCTTTCTTCTGAAGTGTTCTGGCTTTTTTATTGCCGTTCTTGTAAATTTGGAATGTCATGACAGTGTTATTTTGCTTGGCCTTGTTTGAGCACTGGATTTATCTCCATCCAACAGCATGTTTTTGTTTCCTTTTTAGTGGGTGACAAAGTTCCTGCTGACATTCGCTTGACTTCAATCAAGTCAACGACCTTGAGGGTGGACCAGTCCATTCTAACAGGTGAGAACAATGCCGTAACTAATTCAAGTTGACTTTTTAAAGTTGACACAGGTCTCAACGGTGAAATTAGTTTTATCAGCAACAGGATGTGATGTCACACACTATGTAGCATAAAATAAATTTAGAATGTTTAAATAAGCTATCTACAACCCAATTTTTTTTTTTTTTCAAATTTTTGAATCTACTTCACTTTTCTGTAGCAGTCAATATGCGACTTTGAAATTTGTATTCTTAGTTTGTACTGCGCTAAGATGTTAATATATGATGTGATGGCAAAATATCTTTTCGTAATACGAATATGCTGGCTAGAGTTCACTGAACTTGAACTTTGTTACATAGGCAAAAGGCAATACTACTACTCATGTGCTTGCATTTTTGCTCTCCTGGGTTTGCATGCACACGTATTAGGACTGTCCCAATTCCTCGATTCCGTTCAGTACTCAATTTAAAAAAAAAAAATAATAAAGAAATAAAAATAAAAAAAAATCCTCGACTGCAGTTCGCCTGTGTCGAGTAACTGGCAAAAAAATAAAAACGTAAGTGGCGCATTTCATGAGAATCCATGAAACGCATTATTAGCCAGTTTTTCAAGACCGCATGATTTAATAAACCCATTTAAAAATCATAATAAAGCATAATGCTATTGTGAATTCACAAACGCTATGATGCAATTAAATGTATGCGATGCAGGTTTAATATATACACTTTATTTGTTTACGTGCATGTAGGTTACGTACTTGCATCTCAGAGCAGCTTCGTTCACAGTAACTGTTGCTCCACACAAACTATTATTATTTACGTGTGTGGAGTGTCTCAAACTCCATCTCTGCATATTGGTGAGAGTTTATTTCAATGTTCATCTGGGAACGCAACATCCGCTATTTAATCAGATTTGTAAGGTAAATCATTTATAAACCTACGCAAACACAGGAGAATACATCAGTAACGTTATCTTTCTCAATATGCTAACTGTTCATTGCGATTTTAAATAAAAGCTTAAACCCTCATAATTTATACTTTTTGATTCACATATTCAAGAAATGACAGTGGCTGCAGCATTTCAGTTGTAAAGAAATGGCCTAATATTAAAGATTAAGTAGGCATTTTAATTATGTTGTTCAGTTAATATTAAACAAGGTTTAGATCGTGCTGTAAAGTGTAAAAACCATCGTCAGGCCTTTGGCACCCTCTGCAGTCGTTTGTTATAATGCGTAATGTACATGAGATCTATTGTTTTTAATACATTTATATATTTTAACGGTTTACTTTTGATTTACTTGATTTTGATTACCTCAATGCTTTTATATAGGGCTGTCATTAACAGTTATTTTGGTAAACGAGTAATCTGTTGATTGTTCTGATGATTAATCGAGTAATCGGATAATTAGAATTTTTTGTAGTAATAAAAATAGACCTAAGTGAACAATAGAATTTAAAATGACTTAAAATGCATATAAAATAGCAATGAGGCAATGATAATTAGTTCAAATAAAGTATCAAAAGCAAGTAATCATGTTTTTATTGAACAAAACAGTTAAAATACATAATGTATTATAAACAATAGAGCTAATGTACATTACGCATAACAAATGGCTGCAAAGGGTGCCAAAGGCCTGATGATTGTTTTTATACTTTACTGCAGAATCTAACCCTTGTTTAATATTGACTTAAACATTTAAGTCAAATGTCCACTTAATTTTTAATATTTGGCAATTTATTTGATTGAAAAGCTACAGCCACTATAAATTCTTGAATATGTGAACATCAAAACAAAGGGTTTAAACTTTTTTTGAAATCCTGATGAACAGTTGGCATATTGAGAAAGATAATGAAGTATTCTCTTGTGTTTTTGTAGATTTATAAATGATTTACCTTACAAATCTGATGAAACGGCGCATGTTGTGTTCTCAGATGAAAGTTATAATAAACCCAAACTTACAACAACATGCATGATGAAGTTTGATATGCTCCACACATGTAAATGTTAACAGTTATTGTGAACGGAGCCACTCTGAGATGCACGTACGTAACCTACACGCATGTAATTAAAGCGCATATATTAAACGTGCATTGCATATATTTATTTAATTGAATGATAGCATTTGTGAATTCACAATAGCATTATGCTTTAAGATTTTTAAATAGGGTTTAATATGTGGAATGCACCACTTCCGGTATTTTGCAGGTTAAATCGAATACTCAAATAGAATCGGAATCCTTGCAGCTCTACTTTTATATATGTATTTTGAGTATTTTTAAAGACTATTGTTGCCCTTAAAAATTATAATTATCCGATTACACGATTAATCATCAGAATAACCGACCGATTACTTGATTACCAAAATGATCGTTAGTTACAGCTCTAGTGGGAGTAGGGATGCAATGGAGTTAGTCCACGGTTCAATACGTACCTCCATTTTTCGATTCGGCTCCGTTTTGATATCTTGCCACTTCAGTGTTTTTTTTTTTTTTTTTTTTTTTTTTTTTGCAACAAATTAACAAAATACTCCCGTAAACCTCTGTACACTGGAAAAAGCATGGTTTAGTATATGTCTGCTTAATTTTTCTTTTGAGAGGTATTATTTTTTTTGATTTTTACACAAAATAGAATGGGTTTCATTCATACTGGACGCCAGAGGGCGCCCTCGTGCAGAAAATCCACGTGTCAAAGAAGTATCATTGATGACGTTGCGTTCCAGCTTCTTAAATCTTTATAAAGGCATCGCTATTGCTGTAACTGAATAAAAACAAGATATAACGTTAAACATTTTGACTGATGAAATGTAAGGACCATAAACACTCGTTTGCAATAATATATGGTTTATCTGTGTTCTTCAAGCCATCTTGTGTTTTTTCATAAGCCATTGCTAATCGACATGCATAGAATATGAGTATAGAATTTATTGTTTGCCTCATTCTGTGATGATAATCCACATCAGATCACATAAGGAAGTTATTTCAAACACTCGACTGATGTTGTGAAGTAAAAACAAGTTATGTTTTTTTTTATAACTTTACTTTTTATAACTCTTTTGCTGGACAACAGGTTTAGAAAGGCTTATCATTGCATGTCTTTAGAATGGAAGATGCTCTGCGTGTGTTGTTTTTCAAATATAGTCAGGGAAGCGTTTCCTCATTTCAGCACGTGAAATCGTGGGCACACATACGAATTCTGAGAGAAATAAAACAATGAAGTTATTTAAATGCAAACCCGAGAAAACGCATTTCACAAGCACGTATTGAACCATGGATGTCGTACCGAACGGTTTGATATTATATTGAGAATTGTGACATCCCTACTGGATAGTATTTCTTGGGTTGTATGTCCATTTTTGACTTGTCAAAGAAAATGTGACCTTATGACAGTATTTTTCTTTGCAGGTCTGATTTTTGCAGCCTTTATAATGCTGCATGTTGTTACTTGAGGACGACACAATCAAAGATGTTTAGTCTATTTTTTGTATTTGTATAATTCCAGTGTCCTTTTTATCTCATCACAAAACTGTGGTTAAATAAAGTTTGTATTGTTGTGATGAAAATTCAGCAGCGGTGCAGGAAACAGTAAGCCACCTTATAAAGTCTGTTCAGTAGTTGATATGAGATGGAAAAATAAATTTTTTCTGAGAAGGTTCACTGCTTCTTATTTTAAAGGGAGGTCAGCTGTGCTTAGTCTCTGCAGCCCAGTTAGGGGGAAAGACAGAAAGGAAGTGCTCTTGTAGGAGTCAGGTCTTGCTTCGCTGCCTTAATTGGTAACGGTCTGTTCGACTTTTCCACATCTTTTAGCTGCACCATCCATGGCTATTTTTTGTTGGGATTCTTTGCCATCCTGACCAGTACTGAAGCGTTTAAGCAATTACACAAATGCCCATCAAGGACTTACGTTTGGCCACCTGCCTGATGAACTGCTTACCTGATCCTTATGTACTACTATAAGCTTAGGGGCCAGACAAGTAGTACTAGAATTTAGATTTCACTAACTTGTCATCTGTATCTTCACAGGAGAATCTGTCTCAGTAATCAAGCACACGGACCCTGTCCCTGACCCTCGTGCTGTGAACCAGGATAAGAAGAACATGCTCTTCTCTGTAAGTCAAAGCTCTGATGATTGCTGTCAGATTATAATTTGTGGAGCCTGCAAATGCAAACCTTATTTCCACTTATGCTTATATTTAGAGGTGGTTTTTTTTTTTTTTTTTTTTAATACCCATTATTATTATTTTTTTCCCCCCTAAAACTTCAAGTACAGTAACACTTAAAGATTTTGGGCTTGGTAAGATATATATATATATATATATATATATATATATATATATATATATATATATTATATATTATATATTTTATATATATATATATATATATATATATATATATATATATATATATATATATATATATATATATATAGATAGATAGAGATATAGATAGATTTTTTTTTTTTTTTTTTTTTTTTTTTAAGCGTTTTTGAAAAGTTTCTTATGTTCACCAAGGCAGTATTTGATAGTGTAAAATAGTAACATTTAGAATTATTTAAAAATACAATTTACAAATAACTAATTTTAATGCATTTTAAAATGTCACTTATATCTGTAATAGCAAAACAGAATTTTCAGCAGTAATTTCTCCAGTTTTCAGTGCCACATGATACTTGAAGAAAAATGTCTATATGCTGATTTGGTGCTCAAGAAACATTACTGTTATTAATGATAAAATCTGCTGCATAATATTTTTGTCAAATGTGGTGGTTTTTCTTTAGTATTTTTTTGATGAATAGGAAGTTTCAAAGAACATAATTTATTTGAAAAATGAATTTGAAAATCTTTTACCGTTTAGTTTGTACTGTTAAGTTTGAAATATATATATATTTTTTTTAATTTACCCTTGCTAAATAAAACTATTTAAATTACAAAAAGCTTACGCCAAACTTTTACTAATGTATAATATGAAACTAGAAAATAATTGTATATTAACATCATATCTGGAATGCAATGTAACAGATAACAGATATTATTATTATTATTATTTTTTTTTTTTAAAGAAGTCTGTTCTGCTCTCAAAGCCTGCATTTATTTGATCCAAATTATAGCAAAACAGTAAAAAAAAAAAAAAAAAAAAAAACTGAAATATTTTTACTATTTAAAATAACAGTTTCCTATTTGAAAATATTTTAAAATATAATTTATTTCTGTGATCAAATCTACATTTTCAGCATCATCACTCCAGTCTCCAGTCACACAATTCTTCAGAAATCTTTCTGATATGCTGATTTTCTATTCAAGAGACATTTTTATTATTATTCTCATCATCAATATTTAAAACAGTAGAGTAAATTATTATTATTTTTTTTTTTTGGAAGGAAATTATAGAAATTAATAATTTTATTTAGCAAGGATGCTTTAACTTGAGCAAAAGTGATGATAAACACATTTATAATTTTAGAAAAGATTTCCATTTCAGATAAATGCTGTTCCTCTGAACTTTTTATTCATCACAGATACCTAAAAAAAAAAAAAAATTCTACTCAGCTGTTTTCAACACAATAATAATATTGTTTGTTATTATTGTTGTTATTATTGTTGTTAATATTGTTGTTTTTTGAGCAGCAAATCATATTAGAATGATATCCAAAGGATCGTGTGACTGGAGTAATGATGCTAAAAATTCAGCTTTGAAATCACAGGAATAAATTGCATTTTAAAATATATTCGAATAGAAAACAGTTATTTTAAATAGTAAAAATATTTCAAAATTATACAATTGTTTTATTTTATTTTTATTTATTTATTTTTTTGCAGTACTTTGGATCAAATAAATGCAGGCTTGGTGAGCAGAAGAGACTGTCAAAAGCATTTTTCACAAATTGCTTAGTGCACCTTTAATAAAAGAACTTGAATTGAATCTAGCACTCTCTATTATAATTCTATTCTTTAAAAAAAATAATAAAAATATTGCTCTTTTATACTTGTACTCTACTGCTTGTTTTCTTAAAAAAATAAAAAAAATAATTAACACTAGCTTCTCTGTTCTTTTTGTAAGGCCTCTAACACTAGCTTGCTTTTTTTACTATTGTTTTGTTTTTATTTATAGAATTTTTAAAAAACCTTTGCATTAGGCTAACTGAGACTTGTCATAGCACTTACATTATTGCTCTTTTGTTTGATTTTGATTGCTTCCATTGTTCTCTTTTTGTTAGTCGCTTTGGATAAAAGCATCTGCTAAATGTCTAAATGTAATATCTCATCATTTCATTTTTAAAAGTTCCTAATTAACTTAAAGGAGATTGCTTATGTTGAATATGATCACTATTTATAGCTTTAAAACTCATCATTGACCACATGTTCACAGGGTACCAACATTGCTGCAGGCAAAGCAGTGGGCGTAGTGGTCGCCACAGGCGTGAACACCGAAATCGGCAAAATCCGCGACGAGATGGCGTCCACGGAACAAGAGCGCACACCACTGCAGCAGAAACTGGACGAGTTCGGCCAGCAGCTCTCCAAGGTCATCTCTCTTATCTGCATCGCCGTGTGGATCATCAACATCGGACACTTCAACGACCCCGTTCACGGCGGCTCGTGGATCCGAGGGGCCGTTTACTACTTCAAGATCGCCGTCGCTCTAGCTGTGGCCGCCATCCCCGAAGGCCTCCCCGCCGTCATTACTACCTGCCTAGCTCTGGGTACCCGTCGAATGGCCAAGAAGAACGCCATCGTACGCTCTCTGCCTTCGGTGGAGACCCTCGGCTGCACCTCGGTCATCTGCTCGGACAAGACCGGCACCCTGACCACCAATCAGATGTCCGTTTGCAGGGTAAGAATGCTGGGAATATCGTAGTCGATGAAAGTGGCTCATCAAAGAGGAAATAATAGCTTAACCCCTAGCTATTACAAATTCTGTTTAGCCGATAATTTCAATCCTTGGCAACAGTCTGTTATTGTTTAGAAATTTGCAGGCTGTGGTTCAGCCAAGAACCGAGAGCGATATTACTGCAGACAATTGGCTGAAAATACTCATGAATAAAAAAGACACATTCATGATGGTATTGATTTAGCATTAGTATGGCTTCAAATGAAAGTCGTGGGAAAAGATTCAACTGCAGCTTTGATTTTTGACGTGATTAATAATTTAGTTTTATCTTTGCATTCCTCTTGACCTTGTGTTGGACCACCCCAGATTGCCTGTAGCTTTCCTTTTCATGTTGTTTGACAGGATTCGTTTCAAAAGACGACATGGGTTCTCTGTATACTTCTCAACTTTTGTCATCCCCCTCATCTGCTCTCTTCTTCTCCACCTTTACTGTGAGAGCTGATCAGTATGCGGTAGTCAGTTACTTGCAGTAGTGTTGCATAACTGACCTTGTGTGTGAGATCTGTCTGTGATCCACAGCAGCGCCTTCGCTGTGGGCTGTACTGTACACACGTACAAGCCGAATGTGTGGTGCTGCGGCTGATTTCAATCCGCTTTCTGTCCGTATAAAGGTTGACGTTAGTACTAGGCTTTTTTATTTTTAATAGAGATGATTTCAGAATAATTTTACGCTTGATTTATTCTGTTTATGCTCAGGATGTGGCTAAACCAAAATATTTTTTTACCCTAAATGTCCCGTTTGCCTCAGGACATCTAAAATAATACTATATGGGAAGGGTGCGTCTAAAATTAGCAGCGTTTCAACAGAAGGAATGTAATCTTGTTAACCCCAACCCTAAGTATTAAACTTGTACTTGTATTAAACGTGTAAGCCATCCTACACCGTTTCCGCTACAGACATGGACGATACCGCTAATCTTGCATCTTACTGAGGCATCTTTGTTACTAAAAGATCAAATGTACTGGTTTTTGATTATTAATATGTGCCGTATACATTTAAAGGAGATCTATTATGCCCCTCTTTACAATATGTAATATAAGTTTCAGCTGTCCTCGCAATGTGTCTGTGCTGTTTCAGCTCAAAATACCCCACAGACCTTTTATTATATTGTTTTGAAAATGCATATTTTGAGTGAATGCAGAAACGCGCTGTTTCTTTAAATGCAAATGAGCTGCTGCTCCCCGCCCCCTTTTCCGGAATAGAGCTGTTTTTACAGATCGTACCTCAGATATTCCGCCAAAAAACATTGTTTGGTTTTGATTATCATGTCTGTCGTGCTGAATCATGCGTTTTAAAGCTATATATAAACTTCTGATATGCGGTTTTCTGAGCGTGCACATCCAAAGCGCACACAAAGTGACTGTCACATGTCATGTGAGTACTAAACTAAGCTCTCTTTCATGTCTTATAGCTCTTAAACCATCAAATACACACAAGCTTGTTAAAAACACACAGGAGTTACAAAAACATTCGGTTATGTCTGTGTAAACTGTTGGGAAAGAAGTCGTATGTTTATATTAGATCTATGTGGCAGCAGCGCAATATAAGGCTTGTATATTACACTGGTGGTTTGTTCTTTTTCACGTTTTCTGGGTTGGTAGATGGACCCGATTATGGGCTTGTTAAGTGACGTAATGCGTCCATTGAACGCTCCAAGGAATGTTGTTTCTGGGTCCAAACCCCAACTCATTTCACTTGAGAATACTATCTCAGCAGCCATTTATGAGCACTGTTTATTTATATTAAACATTTAAGCTAAACATTTTCGAATTTGCTGTCCACAGTACAGTCTCCATGCTCGCAGCGTCCCAAACACAAATCAATTTTTTTATTTATATTTAGATTTTCATTGTATGGCTATCTGGGATTTCGGTATGGAGTTTAAGGGTACGATTATAATTTTTTTGGTAGTATTATATCACATTGTGAGTGTATAATAAGTACCGTTTGTTGTTTTACTCATGTCATCTGAGAGCGTTTGGACCCGGAAGTCATGGAAGAGGTGACGTTTGACGTCAGACTTAACAAGCGAATAGCACTTAAACACATAAAAAGTCTTATTTTCATGATATCTCCCCTTTAATTTTAAAGACAACATGCTGCAGTGAAAATTCAATTTATTTTACATCATATTTACTAAAAATTAAAAAAAAAAAAAAAAAAAACTTAGCCATGTAAAAGTATTTATTTTACTTTAGATGGCAATTTCTTGATTCTATAGTTCTGTTATTGTATTTTGACAAATAAATAAATTGTTAAAAACATAAAATAAAAAGGAGGTAAGTACAGCAAACAACAGCGCAAAATGCTTTCTGGTCAGTGCATTTGGCGCTGTCAGAATAAAAGTCCAGATGCTGTGAAAAATAACATTCCTAGTTCAGCCAAACAGAAAAAATTTGGCTAATAAAAATAATAATAAAGAAATAATGCAGAATATTGGCTGGTATATCAGCCTTGGTAGATTTTCTACATGATGGGCAAGAAAATGTTTAAAAAAAAAAATAATCAAAATTCAGACTTGCACATTTCTAGTTATATTCGGATGCAGTATTTTTCTAAATATTATTTTCTAAATATTTAATTAGCTAGTTGTGGTCAGGCTGTGTAAAATGTGGTTGAAAGCCACAGAAATGTTTTTGTTTGTGAATTGTTCTTTTGAGTCTGTACTTTTCAGGGAATTATTCAATTCGGCCTGAATGATTCATTAGTGCCTCGGTTCTCATCTGATTTAAATTTACATCTGTTTAATTTTAAAAAATCGTAAACAAAAAGCATATCTAATTACATACACAATTTAACAGCAATTTATTTGTTTAAAAAAAAAAATAATTTTTAAGCTCTATGAAATACTTTTTTCCTCCCTCAAATTTTTATTTTTTTTTACCAAAAAAATTTCTAATGTTCTAAATTTTGGCTAATAATAATAATAAATAATGCAGAATATTGGCTGATATATCAGCCTTGGTAGATTTTCTATATGATGGGCAAGAAAAAAAAAAAAAATTCAGACTTGCATATTTCCAGTTTTATTTGGATGCAGTATTTTCCTAAATTTCTTTAAAATATTTAATTAGCTAGTTGTGGTCAGGTTGTGTAAAATGTGGTTGAAAGCCACAGAAATGTTTTTCTTTGTGAATTGTTCTTGTGAGTCTGTACTTTTCAGGGAATCGTTTGAATCGGCCTGAATGATTCATTAGTGCCTCAGTTATCATCTGGTGCAATGATCTTTCCTCAAATGCAGGGCCCTATGAAATGAGTTTTTATTTTTTTCAAAATTCCGTTTTTTCCATTTAAGTTTTCTGGATTCCGTATTTTTGTTTAAATTTTTCTAGACTCAGTTTTAAGGGTTCAATTAAAAAAAACGTAAACAAAAAGCATATCTAGTTATGTACACAATTTAACAGCAATTTATTAAAAGTTTTTAAAAAAACTTCAAAAGCTCTATGAAATCCCCCCCCCCCCCCCTCAAATTTATTTTTTTTTTTTTTACCAAAATTTTCTGTTTTCCATTTTAATGGTTTCGTTAAATTTTAGTAATCAAAAGCTTCAAGCGTTTTAGTATGTGTGTAGTAAACCACACGTCTGCATCATTCATTCCCACAGAGACATGCAGGATCCATATTTAAATAGTATTTTTTTTGTTTTTTGTCTGTTTTGACAATAGTCCATATTGCATTTTGATTTAAGAGTACTGACCTACTTTTGATTTATTCATCCAAAATTTGGCAAATTCCATGACATTCTGCGTTAAATAGTAAATTCCATTTTTATGACTGGATTCCACGATTCCATCCGTGTTTTCCGCATCGCAGAAATCACAGGGCCCTACAAATGATTGTGAAGGTCATGTAAATGTCAGGGAAATGTATTTTTATTTTTTTTTTTTTTAAAGCGCATGGAAACATGATGAAAACCACTTAGCAACATCATGGTATCAGTGTGTTTTGCCACTCAAGCGCATATTAAATAGTTAATCACGCTTTTAGCTTATATCAGATATGTTTCATGTGAGTTTTTCTGCTAATCATGCCTTCATTCTCAGCAGTGCCCAGCTCCGTAGAGATGAATGCCTGTCTCGCTCTCTCTCCCCCACACACGCTTCTGTCTCCATCTTTCGACTGTTGTCCGCTGGGTTTTACGACTACAGCAGGGAACGCTGTTCCACTTTACCATCCCACTCACTCTCATCTCTTTTATTCTCTTCTCGTTCTTGACAAATCCTGGGGATCTGTTTGTCTTCTGTGCTTAAAATATCCTTAATGCTCATTTGCTTATGTTTCGGGAATTTTGGAGGGGATTTAAAGCCCCTCTGAACCTTGGGTTCACTCTTAAGTGAGTGTCAAATGAAGTGTTTACATCTGTAGTGCTGGTAAATCCAGGTCAGGTGGAATAGGGATGTTTTCATGAGTTGCTTTTACACATCAGACATGTTCTGTAGCGGATTGTTCTGCCACCTGCTGGTAGAGATCTTTTGATTTTGAATGTTTTTTTGTTGTTGTTGCAGATGTTCATTGTTGATCAGGCGAATGGAAACAGCTGCTCTCTGAAAGAGTTTACCATTACTGGGTCCACATACGCCCCTGATGGACAAGTGTGAGTTTTATTGCTCGACATGCACACTGATAACTCAAAATGCATAAGACCACATCTGTTGATTTAACCTTTTTTTTATTTATTTTTTTTTTTACTCGCTCTAGGTTTCTTGAGAGTAAACCAGTACGATGCTCCCAGTATGATGCTCTGGTTGAAATGGCCACCATCTGTGCTCTGTGCAATGACTCGTCTCTGGATTACAATGAGGTTTGTAATTAACAGGTTCTGCAAAATGCAGCATCCCTGTTGTGCTGAAGTACACAATGTAGTAACAGCTATGATGTAAAACACCTGTTCACACACTGAAGGCGGGAACTAATGTCTAGAATTGCATGTTCTAGCAGATGGATGTGACTTGACGGAGTTGCTTAAAAATAACATTTTAATACTTTTGTTTTTAGAATCTAGTGTTTAGTAGATTCAACGAAGCCACTATAAGCCATTTGTTTAAAAAAATATAATAGAATTTATTTAAATATTTATTAAATATGTAATCTTTATTGGCCAATGCATGATCAATGATTTAATAATGCTGTTAAAAGTAATCTTTTACAAATCTCAAATATTTTCATGCGGTACATTATAATCTTGTGATAGCTTGATTTGGTTTATAGAATTGAATTTTTATGTGCATTTTTAAAATATTGTAAAATAATCTTTTTAGAATCTAATTAATAATAGAATTAAATATATGGTTTTAATAGAATTAATTTTAATAGCAGTGTATCCCATGTGCTTGGATGTAATTGTAAAACAGCATTTTTGAAATATTTCTGAAGTTTTTTTTATAGATATTTTAAAGAATTTTATATAGAATTAATAATAGAATTATAATGTTTTAATATAATATTAATAGCAGCGTATCCATAGTGCTTGCATGTAATTATAAAACAGCATTTTTTAATTGTTTCTAAAAAGTTTCTTATATATATATAATATATATATATATATATATATAAATATATATATAATATATAAATATATATATATGTGAAAATATTTGTAGGCAATATTTTTATTGAATTGATAGTAGAATTAAATATAGAATTAATAATAGAATTAATATTAATCCCTAGTGCTTGCAGGTAATAATAAAACAGCATTTTTGAAATGTTTTTAAAGAATTTATTATACATTTTGTAAAAAATTTCTATAGATTATTTTTTTTAATTAATAGAATTAAATATATGGTTTTAATAGAATTGGTAGTATTAATAACAGTGTGTATTAATAATAGTGCTTGCATGTAATTGTAAAACAGCATTTTTGAGATGTTTCTGAAGAGTTTTGTTTATATACATTTGTAAAAAAATATATTTTATTAAGTTAATGGAATTAAATGTTTTTTATAGAATTAATAATATTAATAACGGTGTGTATCTCTAGTGCGTGCATGTAATTATAAAACGGCATTTTTGAAATATTTCTAAAGAGATTTTTATACTGAACAGGTATTTTTATAGAATCTTTATTTTTATAGAATTAATATTAATAGCAGTGCATACCTAGTGCTTTCATGTAATTATAAAATGGCATTTTTGAAATGTTTCTAAAGAGTTTCTTTTATATACATGTTTCTATAAAATCTTTTTGAGTTAATAATATAATTAAATATGTTTTAATAGAATTGATATTAATAGCAGTGTGTATCCCTATTGCTTGAATGTAATTGTAAAACAGCATTTTTGAAATGTCTCTAAACAGTTTTTTATATACATTTTAAATATGTTTTTATAGAATCTTCTTGAATTAATAATGTAATTAAATGTTTTTTATAGAATTAATAATATTAATAGCAGTGTATCCCTAGTGCTTGCATGTAATTATGAAACAGCATTTTTAAAATGTTTCTGGAGAGTTTCTGTTATGTACATTTTTATGGAATAATAATAGAATTAAATATATGGTTTCAATAGAATTAATCATATTAAGTGTAGTGTATCCGTAGTGCTTGTGTACAGTTATAAACAACAATTTTGAAATGTTTCTAAAGAGTTGCTTTCTATGTCAGGCCAAAGGTGTGTACGAGAAGGTGGGTGAAGCCACAGAGACCGCCCTCACATGCCTGGTGGAGAAAATGAACGTGTTTGACACGCAACTGAAGGGCCTTTCCAAAGTTGAGAGGGCGAACGCTTGCAACTCGGTAAGTCAGACATTTCCAACCGCAGATTTTGAGCTGGTTGTGCACAACCCCCCTAGTGGGTCGTGTGGTTGTGGAAGCCCACATTTATTTCCAAAATGGTTTCTGGTGTTTGATGTAATAGTAGCCGTCTTATCTAACTAATTTGTTGCATTCTTTTTATATTGATCTCAGGTCATCAAGCAACTGATGAAGAAGGAATTCACTCTGGAGTTCTCCCGAGACAGGAAGTCCATGTCGGTCTATTGCACTCCCAACAAAGCTCGCTCCTCCATTGGCAAGATGTTTGTTAAGGTAAAATCACACTTTTCAGGAAGACTAATACTCTGTTTGAAATGTGTTGTGGTTCAACAAAGTGCCTACAGCTTCCTAAAACTTATTTCTGGGTGCAGGGTGCTCCAGAGGGAGTGATCGACAGATGCACGCACATTCGTGTAGGTGGGAATAAGGTTCCACTGACAGCAGGCATAAAAGAAAAGATCATGTCTGTGATCCGTGAGTACGGCACAGGACGTGACACACTGCGCTGTCTGGCTCTGGCCACCCGAGACAACCCATTGAGTAAAGAGAGCATGGCACTGGAGGACTCAACCAGGTTCATTGAGTATGAGGTGAGAAGGGCATTTCTGCTGTAGCATAGATAATATACAAGTAATTCATTATAGCTCTTTATTTATTTATAGTCTATTGCCGGTTTTTTTCTGTAGACGGACTTGACCTTTGTGGGATGTGTGGGCATGCTGGATCCACCCAGAGCTGAGGTGGCAGCTTCCATCAAACTTTGTCGCCAAGCGGGCATTCGAGTCATCATGATCACAGGCGACAACAAGGGCACGGCCGTCGCCATCTGCAGGCGCATCGGCATCTTTGGCGAGGACGATGATGTGTCACGCATGGCCTACACGGGCCGAGAGTTCGACGATCTGTCTGCTGCCACCCAGCGCGAGGCAGTGCTCTCCGCCCGCTGCTTTGCCCGTGTCGAGCCATCTCACAAATCCAAGATCGTGGAGTACCTGCAGTCCTACGATGAGATCACTGCCATGGTAAACAATAATTCAGTGAAATCGTAACACATACTCAAGTATATAAGCTTCCTTTCGATAGTATGGGTTTGGTTAAAAAAAAAAAAAAAAAAAAAAAAAAGTTCTTGTTTTTAATTTTTTTTTTTATTAAAAAACTACAGTAGATATTACAGTTAAAAATAGCTGTTTTCTATTTTAATATATTTTAAATTTTAATTTATTCCTGTGAAGCCAAAGCTGATTTTTCTTTTTTTTTTTTTTTTTTTTTTTTTTTTTAGTATTCATTACTCCAGTCTTAAGTGTCACATGATCATTCAGAAATCATTCTAATATGCTGATTCGATGCTTAAGAAGCATTTCTCATTAGTGTTGAAAACTAAAGCCTGTTTTTGCTACTGAATAAAAAATAAAAAGTTATTGCAACTTTTTATCTCACAATCTCAGAATTGCATAATACAAACCCGCAATTCTGTTTTTTCTCAGAATTGAGATATAAACTCGCAATTGCGAGTTATAAAGTCTGAATTGGGAGATAAAAACTTGCAATTCTGACTTTTTTTTCTCAGAATTGAGATATAAACTCGCAATTGCGAGTTATAAAGTCAGAATTGTTAGATATAAACTCGCAATTCTGAGAAATCAGAATTGCAGGATAGCTCACAATTGAGAAAAAAGTCAGAATTGGTAGTTTATATTTAGCAATTCTGACTTTTCTCGCAATTCTGACTTTTTTTTTCTTGCAGTTCCAACTTTTTTTTTTCTCAGAATTGAGATATAAACTCGCAATTTTGAGTGATAAAAAGTCAGAATTGTGAGAAATAAAGTCAGAATTGCAAGATAGCCCGCAATTAAGAAAAAATGTCAGAATTGTTAGTTTACGTCTCACAATTCTGACTTTTTTCTTGCGGTTCCGACTTTCTCAGAACTGTGAGATATAAACTTGGATTTTTGAGTCATAGTCTAATTTTTTTTTTTTTTTTTTCCCCTCAATTTCAAATTGTAAAGTCAGAATTGTGAGATATAAACTCCGTTCTGATGACATTTCTCTTAATTCTGACTTTTTTTTTTTTCAGAATTGAGAGAGAAACTAGTTTATATCTTGCAGTTCTGACATTATTTCTTAGAATTGCAAGTTTATATCTCACAATTCTGACCTTATATATGCTGAAAAATGTGAGAATTGTGAGATTTAAAAAGTTGCCTTGACTTTATTTTTATTCAGTGGCAGAAATGGGCTTACATAGAGAACAGTTGTGGTGCTGACAGTCGTATATATTTTTTGAATGAATAGGAATTTCAAAAGAACCTTTATGTGAAATAATAGGAATCTTCTAAAATTCTAATTTTTTAACATCAATGTATAATTTAACATTATAAATCTCTTAGTGACATCAATTTTATGCATCCTTGCTGAATAAAATTATTTATTTTACACCAAAAAAAAAATCTCACTGACTCCAAACGTATCAACAGTGGTGTATATTTATATAAACAAAAATATAATTCTATAATATTAAGTGACTAAAGATGTACGTGTTTCTTCTAGATGGTTTATATTGTTAGAATCATTCTCTCTCAGCTGACTTGCCATCCTGTGTTTATTCCCGCAGACTGGAGATGGTGTGAATGATGCACCTGCTCTGAAAAAGGCTGAAATTGGCATTGCTATGGGGTCAGGCACAGCCGTGGCTAAGACTGCCTCTGAGATGGTCCTTGCCGATGATAACTTTGCCACTATTGTGGCCGCTGTGGAAGAGGGTCGAGCCATTTACAACAACATGAAACAATTCATCCGCTACCTCATCTCCTCAAATGTCGGCGAGGTGGTCTGGTAAGGATCTTAACCTTTTACCAACATTTCAAGAATGAGTTCTGGATTTTTATTGGCATGTCCGCACTAAACTTTTGACTTACAATTGATCTTTCAGTCCATGTTACTCATACACGTAATCTGATGCATTTACACTATTGTTAAAAATCATGAGGTGGGATTTTTATAAATGTTTTTAAAAGAAACTTCTATGCACACCAAGGCTGCATTTATTTTATTTAAAATACAGCACAAACTGTAATGTTGTGAAATATGAAAATATTTAATGACTATTTTAATATATTTTAAAATGTATGTAAAATGAATGTGAATTTTCAGCAGCCATTACTCCAGACTTTCATAAATCATTCTAATATGCTGATTTGGTGCTCAAGAAATATTTTTAATAGACAGAATAGAAAATTTGAATAGAACGTTCAAAAGGACAGCATTTATATGAAGGTTTTTTACCTTATTAATGTCTTTACTGTCACTTTTGATCTATTTAATGTGCCCTTGCTGAATAAAATTCTTAATTTCTTAAAAAAAAAAAAAAATCATCCTGATCCCAATCCTTGAAAATGAAAAGACTCTCGGTGTTACATACCAGAGTGGTTATTATATAAAATGTTTGAATTATATTGTGTTCTACACTAAATTGTTTAATCAGGTTTATGATTCATCCTATGTGCCAAAATGGCACAATTTAGTCGCCATCCTAAAAGCGATACTATATAAATGACAACACAGTAAAATTTATGCCTTGAGCAAACTCAGATCGCTGCCAAGGTCTTTTTGACATTCTTCCAGTTGTTATCTAATCGCATAACTCACAATGTGCATTCTCTCTGCCAGCATTTTCTTAACGGCGGCTCTGGGCTTCCCCGAAGCTCTGATTCCAGTTCAGCTTCTGTGGGTGAATCTGGTGACCGACGGTCTGCCTGCCACCGCGCTGGGCTTCAACCCACCCGACCTGGACATCATGAGCAAACCCCCTCGCAATGCCAGAGAACCCCTCATCTCTGGATGGCTCTTCTTCAGATACCTGGCCATTGGCTGTGAGTATTTGTTTTTATTTAATTTTTAATTTTTGGGTGGGTAAAGAACGTGGGAATTAATACATTGTTCTCCATGTCACACTATAGGTTATGTGGGTGCTGCTACTGTAGGAGCTGCTGCGTGGTGGTTCATTGCTGCTGAAGATGGACCCAGAGTCAACCTCTATCAACTGGTTAGGAACTCCCCTTACATTTTAATACACAATCTTTCTCAAACAAATGCATTCTAATGTTTCAATTTGTCTGTCACTTTTTTAGAGCCACTTCCTTCAGTGCGCACCAGACAACCCTGAGTTTGAGGGCCTGAATTGTGAAGTGTTTGAGTCTCCCTATCCCATGACCATGGCGCTGTCTGTGCTAGTCACCATTGAGATGTGCAACGCCCTCAACAGGTCAGTATTGGAAGTGCATTGCAATAAAGAAACAACTTGTCCCTGAAAATGCCCCATTTACATCTGCTATTAAGATTCATCCAATCACTAGTAAGGCGAGACAATGCTATATACATCTGGAAGTAACTTTTGTAACAATATGTGGTCAGGTTTTTTGATTTTTGTGACTACATGCATTACTTGCACCTTTTTGTTAACAATATTAATCAAGCACTTTGCTCAATACGTATTGTCTTAAAGAAGTCTTACAGATTTTTTTTTTTTCAGTGTTATTATTTAGAATTTTTTTGTTATTTATGGAAGCATGTTTCCACCATGAATAAAAAATAACAGGTAATTGTGACTTTTTATCTCACAATTCTGACTTTTTTCCTCAAAAATCGCAATTTTGACTATTTTCTTGGAGTTGTGAAATATTAACTTGCAATTCCATGGTATAAATTTGCAATTCTGAGAAATATAGTTGCAATTCTAAAAACAGTCGCAATTCTAAAAATAAACTGAGAATTGCGTGATATAATTGTAAGAATTGCAAGTTTATCTTGCATTTGTGACTGTTTCTCAGAATTGTGATACAAACACGCAATTCTGACTTTTGTTTAGAGATATGAACTTGCGGTTGTGTGTTATAAAGTCGCAATTCTGAGAAATAGTCACTTTTGTTTCTCAGAATTGCTCGTTTATATCTCGCAATTGTAACTTTTTTTTTTTTTTTTTTCAGAATTAATTTATATCTTGCAGTTGTGACTTTATAACAATTCTGAGTACATATCAGTCTCTTTTCCCCTCAAAACTGGACTTTATAACTTGCAAATGTGAATTTATATCTTACAATTCTGAGGAAAAAGTCAGAATTCTGAGATATAAACTCGCAATTGCAAGAAACAGATAAAATCCAAATAAACTGGGTACTGAGCCATCTTTCAAAAGCAAGCGTTTTGTGAATCCCACATTGAACTCCCGAGATTAGAGAAGCAGTTGACAGTAAAATTACGTGTTTGTGGCCGGCGAACATGGAGCATAGGCGAGAATTATGCAAATGTGTTACCCCATGATGTGTAGCAGACACGGAAGTGGGATACAAATTACTAATGATTCGTTCAGGCTGTACAGAGTCGATTCTTTCATTTAGGAGACAATAAACTTGACTTATCGTGCACTTTCGGCATTACAACTTTGCAGATCGTTTACATTCACATATAGCTATATTACATACTGCATGAAAGGCAGCATTTGAAATGGCATAATAGGGGCACTATAAGTGGTCGATAATATAAATATGCAAACAGCCTCCTAATTTCACAATGTTATCTTGTTGTAGTGTTTCCGAGAACCAATCACTGCTTCGCATGCCCCCCTGGGAGAACGTGTGGCTGCTTGGAGCCATCTGCCTCTCCATGTCCCTCCACTTCCTTATCCTTTATGTGGAGCCCCTGCCGGTAAGATCAGTTTTGATCAATAAGATGATCAGTTTCAGTGGTTCTTTATTCTGATTTTTGCTGTCTTTTGTAGAATTTAATGTTTTGTATTTCATTTTTAATCTTATTTAAAGGGATGGTTCACCCAAAAATGAAAAAATTGCCATTAAAGACGTCCACTTTCTTTCTTTCTTCAGTCGTAAAGAAATTGTTTTTTGAGGAAAGCATTTTAGCATTTTTCTCCATATAATAGACTATGGTGCCCCGATTTTGAACTTCTAAAAGGCAGTTTAAAAGCAGCTTCAAACGATCCCAAATGCGGTTGTGAACGATCCCAACCGAGGAAGAAGGGTCTTATCTAGCGAAACGATCTGTTATTTTCATTTAAAAAATACAATTTAAATACTTCTTAATCTCAAATGCTCATCTTGCTTTTCTCTCCCTGAACTCTGTGTATTCTGACTCAAGACAGTTATGGTATATCGAAAAACTCAGGTCGTATTTTCCCCCTCAACTTCAAAAATCATTTCAAAATCATCACTACATCGCTGCAGAAGTTCCGACCCAGTCTTTGCAAAGTGAACATGCAAAGAATATCAAACACCCTTTACAAAACAGCAATATAGGGCAATTTCGAAGTTGAGGGAGAACATGAGATGGGAGTTTTTCGACACACCCTAACTGTCATGAACCGGAACAAAAACAGTCCAGGCAGATTAAGACAAGACGAGCGTTTGGCATTAAAAAGTATATAAATTGTATTTTTTTTTTTTTGTTAATATTAAAATAACCGATCGTTATGCTAGATATGACCCTTGTTCCTCGGTTGCGATCGTTTACAACCGCATCTGGGATCATTTGAAGCCGCATTTAAACTACATTTTAGAAGTTCAAAATCAGGGCAGCATGTCAGTCCATTATATGGAGAAAAATGCTGAAATGTTTTCCTCAAAAAACGTAATTTCTTTACGACTGAAGAAAGAAAGACATGAACACCTTGGATGCAAATTAATTATTCACCCTTGTGCCATTCCAAACCTGTAAGACCTTTGTTCATCTTCGGAAAGCAAATTAAGATTTTGATGAAATCCGAGAGCAAAAAGTATTGTCGTAACTTCATAAAAGTTGAACCACTGTCACATGGGACTATTTTAACAATGTCCTTACTACCTTTTTGGGCCTTGAACGTGGTAGTTGCGTTGCTGTCTATGCAGGCTCAAAAAGCTTTTGGATTTAATCAAAAATATCTTCATTTGTGTTCCAAAGATGAATGAAGGTTATACCAATTTGGAACAACATTGAGTAATTAATGACAGAATTTCGTTTTTGGGTCAACTATGCCTATAACAGAAAGAAGTCAAATTTTGTATTTCTATTGTTTTGTATAACATTAAGTGACACTGCGTTTTCTCTACAGATGATCTTCCAGATCACCCCACTGAACGTGACCCAGTGGCTTATGGTGTTAAAGATCTCCCTGCCCGTCATCCTGCTAGACGAAGTGCTCAAGTTCGCGGCCAGAAACTACCTGGACAAGCCCAAAGACCTGGACAGTCCCAAGAGCAAGGGCTGCTCGCTCAGCACCTGCACGGAAGGCATTTCCTGGCCCTTCGTGGCGCTCTCACTCCCCCTGGTGTTGTGGATCTACAGCACTGACACTAACTTGGCCGAAATGTTCTGGTCTTGACTGAAATGAGCACAGATGTGTGTAGATAGTGTGTACGTGTGTCTGTAAGTGTGGTTGTGCGTTTAAAGTGTGCCTCCGCAAACAGAGAATGTGTACGAGAAGGACAGGATTAACAGAAATAACCGATGTAGAAATATAACCTTTTTTTTTTTTTTAAACTGTCCGCTGGGGATTGAAGAGACCATACAGACCTGAAGTCTTCGAGAATTAGTGAGAATTCATATTGGGGTTTTTTTGGACGTTTATTGCATTTTTAATTAATCATTTGTCTAGTGTCTCATTTCAAAATATCATCAAATTTGTTTTGGCCCCAAATCATGTTCAAATGGCTGAACGGGAAAAAAAAAAAAGCTTGTGTACAGACATTTAACACTATTTTATGCAACTGTTCAATTTGCTAACAGAGCAGAGTGGGTAGGGTAGAAAGAGAAAGAGAGAGAGAGAAAGAGAAAGAACAAGACAGAACTGTTTACTAATGTTTACCTTTGTGTCTTCGGCGTCAACATCGATCAGAGCCAATGGACAAGCATGGTGTTTCAAAGCAGCATGGGAAAGTGCAGAACTGAATGTTTTGATTGCCTCACGGTCAAATCAGATGAAAGCTGCATGTTTTGTATTCTGCATGCATTTTGTGTGGTTTTTCGACTTATGATTTGTACCTGTATGTCTTTCCCTGTGTGTAATAACTTCCATTTGTATGGGTATACATTGTGTTTCCACTATTACCTGACACTTTTGATTAGTAAAGCCAGTTTTTCTGCACTAGGCAGAGTACAGCTACCTCAGGACTGTCAGATTAGACTCTCTCTGGTTGCTTCCTCCCCCACTTAGCTTTACACCGCTTGTACACATTTTACTGCATGAGGTGTGCCTCTATTTGATGATAAACAGAACTCGGATCTGGCCCTAACTAATGTTTTAATTTTTTTTGTTTGTTTTCACTGTATTTTATAATTGAATGAACTTGCATTAACTTAATTTAGAGTTTTGGGGTGGGTTGGACGAAAGATGTAAATGTTACCTTTAGTGGGTAAGGTCAGAGACAAAGGAGTAGAAAATTTAACCAGCAAAGGTTTAGGTGTTGCATTCAAAAATGAATTTTACAATGCAAAACCAAAATGTTTCATGCTACTTTTTTTTTTTTTTTTTACTTTTAAAGAAAATACACTCATGAACCGTTTGAATTAAAATACGTGTCTTCATTTTATTAGCTGGTCTGTTCCTGCACGGCACGGCAAGTTTTAGAAACAATATACTTGAATAAATGAAATTAATGTACAGAGATTTAGTTGCATAGCTAAGCACAAGATTGACAGGTGGGAAGCGGCTTCCTGTTTGGCCTTTGCCAGCCAGCCTGGTAGTGGCCTGTATATTTGTACACATGCAGCACATATTATACCCAAACGGTACTTTTATTTTCTTTCTCTGAGATGGAGCTTTCTCGCATTTAGTTGTCCATTGCATCACACTAATTCTTGCTTGCTAAAATGCATGCATGTCCCATGCCCTTGTAGTATTGTCAGTATTTTTTTTTTTTTTTTTTTTTTTTTTATTAACAATCATGCACATTCACTTTGCTTTTAGTGAACGTCCCTTTAAGTAAGTGTCGCTGACACATTTACACATTATTTTTTTTTTTTATTTTTTTTTTAGTTCCGAAGCCTCAAGTTTTCTGACAATGGACCAACCTTGGTAACATCTGCTAAATTCCCATTTAACACAGCCATATCAGCTTGAGTACATTCCACTGCAATATATGCTGTTTTTAAGAACTATATATAATATATTGTAAAGACTTATGGTTAAAATACTTGCGTGATTGTTTCCTTAACCCCATATTATTCAATCTCGTCTCTGAATGAAATGAATACACCGTTAGTTTTTATTAGAATGGTCCGTACACTGTGTTCTGACTTGCTCAGGAACTGAACTTGGGTGTTGGCATAAATGACTGTAGTGAAAACACTATTGCCATTAGAACTATGTTGCAGTCTGTTGCCTTTTGTATTGCAATTAATCATACAATTATTTTCCCCTTTGTCATACATGCTTATGCTAAATATTTATTTAATAGTGCACTTTAGCATTCAAAAAACATTCAGTTTTTTTATTGGCTTCGGCCTTGTGTTGGGAAACCTCAGGCTTCTGTGTTGTGCATGTCTGTTTTGAGTGGCTCCATTTTGCTGAATACCAGAACTTGCATGTAGAATGTGCAGTTCAGAGAAAATCGCCACCATTGCACTGCCAGATCCCATGTAAGAGTGGACTCAATAATAAAACTCAGTAATAATGAATAAATGACCGAGAAATGGGAATAATAAATGTGGATGGAAGCAAGCAAGCAGCATCGTCAGCACCATTTTCGACCCTGCATGACAATGTCTGCCATTGCCTAATGCTGATGCAAGGAGAGTTTGCTGCCTTTTTTTCCTGTGTAAATTGTCATAGTTTTATATCCATGTATTATATAGTATAATGCATGCCTTAAGTTGTAATTAGCAAAATAATTTGATCTATATTTATATAGCAACCTGCTGTGTACATTGCTGCTAAATGGTATGATATGATTAAACACATCATTTTACAAATAAACTCTGCAGTTAATTTTACCAGTGCTGACGTTCATGCTTTGTGCCTCTCTATGTGTATATGTTAGGAAAAGCCATTTAATAAATTTAAGTATACGTACCTGAATCGGTGTCATTGGTCGGTAGAAAAAAGCCTGCAGTATGTGCTTCTTGGCCCTAAAATAAACAATAAAGTCATACGTTCATTATTTAAATTTTCGTAAAAACAATACGTGTTTGTTAATCGTATTTAAGCAGCACAGAGATGTCCTGAGCTGTCCTTACGGCGAACACAGGCGACAGAGACTAAATTTGGCGCTAAACTACAGTCAAATTACAATTACGTCATCTTATTTCACATATAAACACAGCTGCATCTTTTATGTAACCATTGACCAAAATCTATTAAACTGGCAATAGCATAAATGAAGCCTGTCATAACGGAATGCACATTTTATAGATGTCCTGAGCTGTCCTCACGGCTGTAATGTTTACGATTGAACACTTGAAGGCGACAGAGACTAGATTTGGCTCCGATTTACAGTCCAATTACAATGACATCATCTTATTTCACATATAAACACAGCTGCATCTTTTATGTATCCAGTAACCAAAATCTGTATAGCATAAATGAAGCCTGTCAAAACGGAATGCACATTTTAGCACTGTTGAGAGTAACACATTTCAAGTAACGCGAGTTACGTAATTAGATTACTTTTTTCAAGTAACTAGTAAAGTAACATTACTTTTTGCTTTACAAGAAAATATCTTGTTACTTTCCAAATAAGTAGCGCCAGTTACTCTCTTTTCCCATATATTGACTGACAGCTCTCCTTAAATATAATTAAATATGTTAAAACAAATGCCCTTTAAATTTAATCCCATTTTATTAACCAGTGTCCTTGCTGCTGACCTTCGATGATCCAGTTCAACCATACAAATAAGCAAAAATTACTTTACATTAACAGTTGTGCTTAACTTTCTTCTCCTGTATTCTACTGTACAGGCTTAAAATGTACTTTTCCTTCAGCCTTGTCAGCCATGTCTGACAAAAATATAACTTTTTTTTATATTAAAAACAAACTAGCAAGTCCTGCCTACATTTAAAAAGTAACGCAACACATTACTTTCAATAAAAAATAATGTAACGTAATTGGATACTTTTAGGGAGTAACGCAATATTGTAATAGATTACTTTTAAAAGTAGCTTTCAAGAACACTGCATTTTAGAGATGTCCTGGGCTGTCCTTTCAGCTGTAGTGTCTAAAATTGAACACTTGAAGGCGACAGAGACAAAATTTGGCGGTAAAATACAGTCCGATTACAATGACATCATCTTATTTCACATTCACATCTGCATCGTTTATGTTACCAGTGACCAAAATCTGTTGAATTGACAATAGCATAAATGAAGCCTGTCATAACGGAATGCACATTTTATCAGTGTTGGGGGTAACACGTTAAAAGTAACGCGAGTTACAGATTACTTTTTTCAAGTAACTAGTAAAGTAACGCATTGCTTTTTAATTTACAAGAAAATATCTGAGTTACTTTTTCAAGTACGTAACGCCAGTCACTTCGTTTTCCCATTTATTGACTGACAGCTCCGCATAAATATAATTAAATATGTTAAATAAAACAAATATCCTGTATGCATTTAATCTCGTTTTATTCACCAATGTCTTTGCTGCTGACCTTCAAGTATCCAATTCAACCATACAAATAAGCAAAAATTACTTTACATAAACTTTGTGCTGAAATTTCTTCGCTTGTGTTTTACTGTAAGACATGAATTTACCTTCCTTCAGCCTGAGGCTGATTCATTTCAATTTTGGTGTGAAAGGCCTTTTATGTTTGCCAAATATAGAACTTTTTATATTAAAAACCAACAAGCAAGCTCTGTACAGATAAAAAAAAAGTAACGTAACACATTATGTTTAATAAAAAATAACTAAATAACGTTATTTTTTAGAGAGTAACGCAAGTAACTTTCAAAAACACTGCATTTTATAGATGCCCTGAGCTGTCCTTACGGCTGTAATTTCTAAGATTGTACACTTGAAGGCGACAGAGACTAAATTTGGCGCTAAAATACAGTCCAATTACAATGACATCATCTTATTTCACATATAAACACAGCTGCATCTTTTATGTAACCAGTAACCAAAATCTGTTAAATTGACAATAGCATAAATGAAACCTGAATGCATGTTTTATAGTGCTTGTTATTAGCTACTTACAAACGTAAAGACACGAAAGGTTTTATTTGTGCAAATTATGTTATTGAACATATTGTTAGATTGTTATTTATCCATATTTAAAAAAAAAAAACTCAAAACAAAATCATAGAATAGCTATATTCAGTGCAATAGGAATATAACAAAAATATTTGTTCTACAATATTGTGTGTTCCTTCTCTCACAGTTACAATGGCTTCACCAGTATATAAACGCAACTCCGTTTCAACAAAAACAGACTGCATTCCTCCTAACACACGTAAAAAGTTTGATATTTAAACCACGCCACGCTTACTACAAGCTACCTGGCTTGACCTATGCGGTGAAGTAGCCTGTCGCTTTAAATCGACCCCAAACTGGGAGAGCTGTCAATCATGTCTTTTAGTCCCGCCCCTTCCTGCAGCAGCAGCAGCGGCGCGTCTAGTGGCTTTTCATACAGAGAGGCATTACGTACAGCGGACTCGCCAAATCTGTACAGTCTAATTATTAGCGACAAAATGGGATAATCGTGAGCGTCTTCAGAGAATTTCGTGAACGGGAACTAAACGACCAATCAAGGAGAGTGATTTTTTTTTATTTCCAGTCTTCACAGACGTAAGCACAAAGGGCTTTGGGGATAATGGTGATAAAAAAGATATCACATTATGAACGCAGGAGAACTGGAGTACATCGCCTCAGACACGACCGGACCGTATAATTTGTTTATGGCGACTGTTTTAATTTGAAAAGCATTCTGAGGAGTATTTGGTTCATCCAGTGAGCTCTGGAGAACAGATGCTGTCATTGTGCTGGGGACCGAGATTTGTCTGCAAGTGGTTTCGTCGGAATGGTGCGAGAGATGAGAATGAGCGTTCCTGTATTGTTTCCCCGCGAAATGCTTAATAACGGTCGCTCTGTCGTTGAACAACTCGAGCCCAACGACGACAATTTTGGTAACGTTACATTAAGACTGAGACTTCTAGTGACAGTTCCAGGGAAATCATGAACGAAGTGTTTTGTAAACGTTTGTATTAAGTGTTATTGACGAAATATCCTTTATTATGTACGGGCACTGCCGACTTTTTATACTTTCCTCAGTTTGCCGTTTCTTCAGCTGAATTCCACTTAGTTGGAGATACGTGACCCTGTGTTTCTGACCAATTTGATATATCCTGAGAAAACACAATGGTGGAGCCGGTAGGTTTCATTGAAGCCTGGAAAGCACAGTTTCCAGAGTCCGAACCTCCGAAGATGGAGCTGAGGTCTGTTGGAGGAATCGAACAAGAACTGGAAAAGTGCAAAGCGTCTATAAGACGCTTGGAAATGGAGGTGAACAAAGAGCGCTTTCGGATGATATACCTTCAGACCCTGCTCGCCAAGGAGCGAAAGAGCTATGACCGACAAAGATGGGGTTTCAGGAAGCCACCCCATATGACAGAAGGAGACCCGCAAGCTGTTGGTGCCGATGCTCAGCATCTCCATGCACAGGAGCACGGACAGCCCGAGCGCAGCAGGTTTCAGCCTGTGGGGGAGTCCAGAGCAAAACCACGACCACCCCCTGCCAGGAAGTCAGCCTCCCACGGTGATGGATTGGAGCTACAGTCATCATTCGAGGCGCACCAGACAGAGGCCGACGGGCTTTCGCCATCAACACAGAGGGGTGGAGTTTCCCCTCGCCGACCCCATCCACCCCCAGACAAGGAGTTGCCCTCGGATCCATCCCCTAAAGACAAACCAGGCATGGGGCTTGGGGTGGCCGCCTTGCGTTCGAACTTTGAGAGAATCAAACGGGCCAACTCGCAGTCGGCCAGCGATGGAAAATCAGGGCAAGAGAAACCTTTCTACACCAATGTTGAGTTCCATCACGACCGGGGCCTGGTGAAAGTCAACGACCGGGAGGTCTCTGACAAAATTAGCTCCCTTGGGAACCAAGCCATGCAGATGGAGCGCAAAAGATCACTACATTCACTTCCAGGAAACCTTGCAACAGTCGCAGGTGATCTGCGCCCAAGGCCTGTCTATAGAGGGCGCTCAACCGAAAGCACCTGCGGGTACGACGCCGAGTATGAAGACGGCGAGCCTAGTCCACGCTATGGCACTGCTAGACCAAACGGTGCCAAACCACCACCCCCACCATGGCAGCCGTCGGATTTCCAGCCATACACTAGTGTTTACGTCGGTGGGATGATGTCTGGTGAAGGTGGCGACGGTAGGGTCACTATGAGGGATCACGGAGGAAGCGATGACCATCTTCTCACCTGGCCCAGGAGGTCGTACTCGCCCGGAAGTTTCGAGGACGTTGGAGGCGGAGGAGGCGGATACACGCCGGACTGCAGCTCCAACGAGAACCTGACGTCCAGCGAGGAAGACTTCTCCTCGGGACAGTCCAGTCACGTGTCACCCAGCCCGACGACAGCCTACCGCCGTCCGCTTCGAGAGAAGAGCCGCTCACCTTCTCAGAACTCCCAGAATTCTCAGCACTCGTTCGACAGCAGCAGTCCCCCTACGCCGCAGACGCAGAAACGGCACCGGCAGCAACACGTCGTGGTGTCTGAGGCCACCATTGTGGGCGTAAGGAAAACAGGACAAATCTGGCCCCATGATGGAGACTCTATTGCCTCCAGTCGGGCTTCCCATGACAACAGTTACCATGGAGATCTAGGTAAGTCGTGATTATGTTGTTGTTGTTCTGTTTTTCTCATCACAGGTGAAGCGGTTCCTAACATGTATCAAATGAATGCTGTAAGACTCTAAATGAGACATGACATCACTGATGACATCACTGTCATGCTAGCATGGCTGAATAATTGCAAATCAAATGAGTGGGCATTTTGTGTTTTTCTTCTACTCCGCATGCTTGATCGGTCAGCTTCTCGGTTTTATCTCCTTTGTATTTTGTTGTTCTTCCGTTAAATCCCTCCTCTGTCAGCTTCTGTGCTTCCCGTCCCAAGCTATTGTCCACTTTTGTTTCACGCTCTGTCTGTATCGGTCAGACACCGTGGCGACTGCTTGCTGCGGTTGGTTAGTCTGGTCCGATGAGACTCGTATATGAGGAGTAATTAACTGGACTAAGCTAATTTATGATTGTGAGGTCAAGATGTGCGTGTCAGAGTTTGTTTCTTTATGCAGGAGAGGAGCTGAGGAGCTTTCACTCATGTCACATGCTGCTGTGGGAATCTCCCAAGCAGGACAAAGACCCAGTTGATGAGTGTAAATTGTCATATGTAGATGCATATTTGCATTCATTTTACTGGTACTGGATGTTAATATGGTGATTGATAGACTTTGGAGTTTATAAGGAAGAAATTATTTAGTTTCTGTGATTGTTTCAATGGAGTGATGCTCATGTGATCCATTTATTGTGAAATGCTGTAGTCGAATGCAGGCAAAAGAGGGAAAATGAATGAGACGTTCAATATACAAATCCTTTTCCTGCAAAATGTTATTTTTAGCAGCAAAACTCATCCCTTATTTTGTGGAGGATCCAGTCAAAATGTTGAGAGGGCAAGTAAAATATGAATTACTGGATTAGCTGGGTCAGATGAAAAAATCCTGGTCTCGAAGGCTCACCGAGGCTGTTTATTTGATCAAATTACAGTTTATTTGATTATAATACAGTAAACTCCAATATTGTGAAATGTGATTACAATTTAATATAAAATTCAAATTTAATTCATTTAAAATTTCATTTATTTCTGTGATGGCCAACTTGAATTTTCAGCAGTAATTTATTTCTGTTTATTTGGTCAAAATACGGTAAACAGTAATATTGTGAAATTTAATTACAATTTAATATAAAATTAACATTTACTTTATTTCAAGTGTAATTTATTTCTGTTATGGCCACCCTGAATTTTTTAGCAGTAATTTATTTCTGTTTATTTTGTTTGAAATACAGAGAAGAGTAATATTGTGAAATTTTATTACAATTTAATATAAAATTAAAATGTAATTTATTTAAAATGCGGTTTATTTCTGTGATGGCCAACCTGAATTTTCAGCAGTAATTTGTTTAGGTTTATTTGTTCAACATACGGTTAACAGTAATATTGTGAAATTTGATACAAATTTTAATAGAAAAAAACTCTATTTAATTTATTTAAAATGTAATTTAATTTTGTGGTGGCAAACCTGAATTTTCAGCACCCATTACTCCAGTGTTTAGTGTCACATGATCCTTCAGAAATAACGGTTAGTATTACTGTTTCATATTTTAATTATCATTAAAACCGTATTCGATTACCACGATTTGAACAACTGATGATAAATAGATACTGTCCAGCAACAGCATAAAGCACAGTTAAGTAACAGTCTCATCTGCTTACGGCACGCAGAGTAGTTTCATTCTGTGTGAAAAGACGACGGAAAAGCTGGGATGTTTTAAAAGGGTGCTAATGGCATAGGTGCCGATCCCCACGGAAATGATCGAGCACGCACGGAAAAACACGAGATAGTCTCCATTCATTTTAAGCAATAAGAAATGGATTGCAGCTTTTACGACTCAATTCTCATTTTCATCCTTCATTTGAAGCAGTTTTTGGCTCTATTTTATTAGATTATTTTATTAAATGCGAAGAGTGCATTATTGTAATAGGAGAGGGTGCCAGCATGAATTACTCGGATTGCAGCGGCTTGTTCTCCCAAATATATAGTGATCATGGCTCTTTGCTCCCTCAGATATTACATATGCGCCCTCTAACTTTGTCCTGTGTACGTGCGAATAAGTGCTTATTGGAATTATACAAATTAATGAATATATTAATGAATATATGAATGAATTATACGAATGTACCTCTGAAGGTTCTGATTGTCTTCAGAAAAGATTCAAATTCATTTTGTTTTCATCTTTACTCCATTTAACATCTAAAGTAGTGTTCTTGATCGCAATACTGCTTTATCCACAAAGTTTGTGGAAACAGCTGTAATTCAGCTTTTCCATAAGCGCCATCTAGTGACATACAGTGGATTTACAGAGACTTACATTTACATTCAGCTTTTGTGCAGTTTTTGTCTGGCCAAAAAACAGACCGAATTGTCATGCCCTTGCTGTAGCCTATATTTTGACCAGTTGATGAAAAACAAGCTTATGTGGATTCTACACATTTAAACAATTCAGATAAGTTATCTAGATTTATGGAGCAGATAAAAACATATACTCATTTATTAATCAGTTATTATTTTGACTTAACTCCTTTCTTTAAAGGCTGAAATGTGAGGTTTGCCTTTTATGAAACGTTTTCAAAGCTTTATTTGATGATTTACTTTAAATATTTGAAAATGCCATATAGATTGTCAGTCATGTTGCCATTTAAAATCCTGACATCATTGGTACTGTTATTGTTTTACTGATTAGGTAAACACAAAGTCATTTTATTTGTTGTTTGTTGATTTTTAAATGTAAAACTTGAAGTAATTTATGTGTCAGTACTTTTCAAACACTTCCAGCACATTTTAACAATACTGTGATAATACTGATAACCGTGATAATTTTGGTCACTATAATCGTGATAGGAAATTTTCATACAGTTATGAAATTATATATTATATATATAATTATATATATATTATATATATATATACTATTATATATATATATATAATTTCTCAATTTTTGATGAATAGAAAGTTCAAAAGAACAAAATAATTTATTTAAAATCAAAGTTTTTGTAATATTATAAATGTTTACTGTCACTTTTGATCAATTTAATGCATCCTTAATGCTGAAAAAGTATGAATTTCTTTCAAAAAAAAAAAAAAAAAGAAAAGGAAACCTTACTGACCCCACAGTAGTGCAGTTTGACTCCATAAATTCATAAACTAAAATTAGCTGGGAAACGGTGGCATGTCATACATTACATTTTGTTGTTGCTTTCAAGACTATGACAAGTCATTTCTACAATTTCAACAAAAATTCATATGATAGCCTCTACATAACAGTGTGTTAATAACAAATGCTCTTAGAAATAGAGGTACGAAAGCTGTCACTGGGGTGGTACTTTTTCAAAAGATACGCCTTTGTACCTAAAGGGTTCATATTGGTCCTTTAAAGGTACATATTAGTACCTAAATGGTACAAACATTTACCTTTTGAGAATGTACTGCCCCAGTGACAGCTTTTTTTTTAAGATTCAGCAGAATTTTTAATGATGTAAATTACATCTCAGAAAACCAAATATTTGAAGGCATAAAAATGAATGTACATGATCGATGAATGCAACTTTCAGCAGCAATACAGTGACAGTTCTTCCAACTAGCATGAAACTTTCCCTGGCTCCAGGCTGGTGTGCAGTTCTTATTGTTGCATCCTGCAGACGCACAAACTCTTACAGTATAGTACTGTTACCTAACAAGCAGGTGTCTGTAAGATTCAGCCAGAAAGACTGATATCCATGAGCGTGACTCACCAGGCTGCTATTTCCACGGTCAGACTGTCTTTATAAGCATTCTAAACTTTGAACTGCTTTGTTTTATCCGGTATCTTTTAACTTGTTTCTCGCCAAGAAGCAGAAAGACATCAGCTATCAGAATGACTACAGGGGAGGCGGTGTCATGTGGCACGCTTGGCTTGAAATCCCAAGGCTTTGAGCTGATGAGGTGAATTGCTCTTTGGTGTGAAGCAGACAGACCTGGAGGGCGTTGGCACGGCCCATCCATTCAAATGCCAGGAAGATTCTCTTTGTGCAAGAGTGAGATAACACAGAGGGCGGACGAAGATAGATAGGCACCAGCTGAGCACCGTCCAGCTCCAGGTCCTTTTGTCCTCATACTGAGTTGAAAATCAGTGTGAATAAGTTTGAGCGCCACCTTGCTTGTTTTGAACAGTTAGCTGGCTTGATATAACCCTGATGAATCACCAAATGGTTTGCTACTTTAATATGCAACCACTTATCTGCAAATCAATTTACTTTTTAGCTTGAGATGATTTGCACTTTTGCTCCTCTTAAACAGTCAGAATGAAATCAATAGAGCCGCCATTCATCTAATGAAGAAAGCCTTCGCAGGCCATGCAGGTTACCTTTAGCGTGACAGTATGTAACTTATCTTGCCAAGAAAGAGATTATATCATATGCCTTTTTATTTTGTTTGACTTGCTGATAGAAACGTTTAAAGGACACTGCCAAGGAGATGGATGAAATCCAGTGGCCCAAAACCATAATTCTGTAAGAGAAGAGGAAGGCAGGAGGACGTAGCATGTGCTGAACTGCCGTCTCTCGCCTCAGTGAACATGTGAAGATGTGGGGGCTGCTGAGACACAGATAGGACAGGCTCTCATTGCATAATGGTGTGAACAGTCCCACACATGAATGTGCACATACGCATGTGTGATTTTTATGTTTGCATGCATTTATTACATTGAAGGCTTCCAAATTGCCAGCCTAACCCTTTCATCCTTTGAAAATGTGCAATTCGGAAGTATTTTAATAAAAGCATTATTTCAGCACACAGAATCAGGCCCATCTGCTGAGGTTTCTGCGTCTCTTGTTTCCTCGTCCTCCTCAGGGGACTGTTCCCACAGTCAATGTCCCCCTTGTAAACAACAATTGTAATTGTTTCCCGATGGTCCTCTGGCATTTTGAAGCGGGCATCCAGGAAGAAATGTCTTTCTGTGGTTTACAGATCAGTAGCAGTGTCCTTTGGGGTGAAGAGCGAGTGAGTCACGGAGGAAACAAGAGGCAGGGGATGAAAACAGAAAGTTCTCAGACAAATACCCAGGAAAACATCAGTCATTCATTAAAAGGACCAGACAGCTGCTGTGCTCTGTGTTCAATATGTTTGCATAAGGCACAAATGACGTTTACAGTGACGCTGACATTTCAGGTACTTGGAAAACGACTGATGGTTGTGTGGAAACTCAGGATAGTCACTTTTTTTTTTTTTTTTCCACTGCATGAATATAAACACTTAGTCTTTCAAATGGTGTCACATGGGAGGACATGCTAATAAAAAGAAAATTAAAAATGTATTGTGAGTTAGGACTGTCAAATGATTAATCGCGATTAATCGCATATGAAATAAAAGTTTGAGTTTGCCTAATATATGTGTGTGTAATTATTTATATATAAATACAAGCACATTCATGTATATATTTAAGAAATATTTACAGGTATATGTATGTATTTTAATTTTGATACAATTTATATTATATATAAATAAAAACATTTTGTACATAAATAAAATTTTTCTTAAATATATACATTAATTTGTGTGTATTTATATATACATAACAATTACACAGAGTACACACACATGTATAAGGCAATCTCAAGCTTTTATTTTGTATGCGATTAATCGCGATTAATCATTTGACAGCCCTATTGTGAGTAGATAAACTGATAAACTAAATAAATAATGGACTAGACATCATATATAATGAATTTAATTAGGGATGCACTGATATTTTTTTGGCTGATACAATACCGATTTTAACAAAAAACTCTCGGCTGATTCTGATACCGATATTGGTCAATTGCGTAAAGCAGGGCTTAAAAACAACAACAAAAGCAAAAAATTAAATCCAAGCAGAATAGGTATTTAAACTTCAAGTTCCTGCGTTCCTAGAAAAAAATACCGGTTTTAATGTTAGGTGGGATTCATTACAAAAATAAACTAATCACACATTTTTAAAAAAAAATTTATTGTGATTAATTGCGATAATAATTTTTTTTTTAAATTATATTTATTAGGGTTTTTTTTTATCAATTGACAGCACTAATTTTAACAATAAATATTTCAAATTTGGCATATAATCTTGCATAGTCATTTGTACAGCAATCAGACTACATTCACTGGCATGTATGGTTTCGATTTACTAAAAGGAGCCTATTCTGCTCTTCTGCTTCCCTTCATAGAAAATATTTTACCATATTATATAAGATTTGTCATGAGGTTCCATGAAAAGTGTTATCCTTGACACATATGAATGCCTTTACAAGGGTGAGGTTGAGAGAGAAAGAGGTGTGGACAGGAATGGAGGTGTGTGTTCAGCTGAATGCTTGCATTGTCCACCTGCACCGCGTTGAGGTCAGGCCGTCCAGTCACTTATTTTTAGACAGGCACTCCAGATCTGCAGAAGTGTGCTTTCTGGTGTCAAGTGAAGACCGTGAACAGAATGCACACTGAGTATGTGGAAACGATGACTGTGGTCTTCCCTCAAATAAAAAAAAGCTTGTTGTTTTGTGTTCAGGCAAACCCAGAATATTTGGCTAATCCACATGTCTCCGCTGGTGTGTTTTGTAATCTTTGCCAGATTTTATTGCAGAAAAGAGCTCCACTCTAAAGATAGCTGTTTGTTGTGTTTTCTAAATAGAAACTGAAATGCAAGACTAGCAGAAAGAATAGTAATAGTGGGGGATATATGTGGGAAAATAACACAAAGTCGTGTTGTGAAAATATCACATGGACACGAGCAGGAAAACTCTGATTAACGCCAGTGCAACAAGGCTCTGCCTCCCAGCGTGTTTGGAAAGAGAGAGTGAGAGCTTGTTGTCTGAGGACTTTCTGCCAAAAAGCAGTAAAGACAAACTTTTCACAGCCCCCTTCTGGCTTCCTTCTCTTGTAGTGAGGAAGAAGAGGCACACTTTACTCAGCTCATCCTTCTTATGTTACATAAAGAGATTCTGGCATTAATTACTCACCCTCATGTCGTTCCAAACCTGTAAGAACTTCGTTCATCTTCAGAACACAAATTAAGATATTTTTGAATTTTTTGAAATCCAAGAGCTTTATGACCCTGCTTAGACAACAGTGCAACTGCCACATTTTGAGGCCCAGAAAAGTAGTAAAAACATTGTTAAAATAGTCCATGTGACATCAGTCGTTAATTTTATAAAGTAATGAGTAATTTGTGTGCACAAAGAAAACAAAAATAAATACAGCTGCCAGCAGCAATTACCAGTGTTCAAGCGGTTTAAAGCATTTAAGCACATATTAAAAAAGACATTAGTTAGCAAGTCCATAACCACCTGAATCAATGATTTTAAAAAAGCATTTTGGCAAATCCAGATATTTTACCATAGAAATACTATGTTTTTAATGGTTATGACTGATATAGCACCAGCTATGGTCCGATCCCCTTAAAACTCTGCATGCTTATTTAGAAATCACCTGTTGTACGTACTCACCAGGTTTCGTGAAGTTTTGAGTTTTCCTTTAGGCTTTATAGGATTTTGGGTAAATTTGGACAGGCCCCTTTTCTAAACGTCGCCATTATAGCTTCCCAAAGGGTAAATATCAGCTTTTTTTTTTTGCTAATTATTGAGTTCAGAGAACTGTACTGCAGTGTTTTTTTCCAGATTGAGCGAAAAACCTAGGACTAATTCGCAAAAGTAGTTTTTTTTTACACCTTCTCAATCATTTACCGAATGATTTGATTGACAGCAGTGGTTCTAGAGGCAAAGTTGTCCGGAATGAGGAGTTCTGTCGTATGATACGAATATCACACGACGTACAATCGTTTATGCTCTTGAAAACTGCGATATCCCCCAGTGGCCGATTTCTTTCAAATTTCTCTCAGGCCTTTTGGGTCATGAATTGAACAGACCCATCAAATTTCGTTCTGATTGGTCTCCGTTAACCTTGTCTCTATTTTGAACAAGTGCTCAAAATTTGTCAGCCAATGGCAGCCAAGTTTTTTGAGATACGCAAATGTCCTTGTAAACACTTGTGGCACTTCGGAGCAAAACCTTGCACACAGATTTTCATGTTGATAGGACAACTGGTTGCACAGTTATAGCCATTTTTGTTTTTTTTCTCTCTTATAGCACCACCAAGTGGCCAATCCCCGCAGTTTTTTTCCTGTGACCTCAGATTGAGCTCTTACATAAGTGTTCAGAGTTTGGCAGAGATATCTCATTCCGTTCAGGAGTTATAGGCATTTTGTACTTTTGATCGCTGTAGCACCCCCATCAGACCGATTGGGGCAAGCCTTGGTCACGTTGTCGGCCTTGTGAGTACTACCATCCTTTCAAGTTTCAAGTCTCTACGACTTATGGTTTGGTCTGCACGATCATTTTTAAGTGGACATTGCTGATCCGTGACCATTCTAACAGTTACAATAGGGGTTCTGCGCTATGTGCTTGAACCCTTAACAATTTTATTCAACAAGTTCTTCGACGTGGATTGGCTAATGAGAGTCTGACCTAACGCTATACACTTCAGGCAGCAGTTGGATTTGCTTAGTGTCTGTAAAGCTCGGATTTTTTTGCATAATTTGTAGCTGTGATGCTTCACTTGTAGTTTCATTAGGCATAATATGAGCACAAATCTAACATGGCATCACCGCCCACTCGAGCTGTTGATGTATGGCTGGCGTTGTAGCTGTAGATCAGGGCATAACCAGGCGATGTGAGAGGTGTACGGCAGTGGGCCAAGCTGATGCGCCAGGCCAAGCACAGATGGCCAAACCCCTGCAGAGCGTTTCCTGGTGCGGGGCACTGCTCTGGCTGGCATGAGCTCGGGAACGCAGAATGGACAGTGACCCCACCCACTGAGGAAGAGCTATCCGACATCACCCCATAACCCTGCCGCACTCCACCCAGACCGCGGCTCAGTCAGCCTTTCCAGAGCATGCGCAAGCACGCGTGTGGGGTTTGAGCGTGTGTCGGCGGGACCGCATGTGCCAAGTGCTCGAACACAGGGGTTTTTGTCACCGCACAGATGCAGCCATTCCAACGGACAGCACATGGAGAAGAAAAAAAAAAATCAGGGAAAGGCTGGCATTACAGAGGCCCACCCTGCACAGATTTACTGCTTATGTAAACTACGGCTTCTCTGTTTGCTGGCCTTTTCTGACAGCGGGACCATTGTGGTGATCACGGTATGAGTCAGAAAAGACTATTTAGATAGGAGGTGACTTCTGTCGCACTTCAGATTACAACGCAAATCCGTGTTGTCATACAAACGCGGCGCGTAATCTCAAATCCTGTTTAAGTCACGAGAGGAACAGTCATTTTAATCTGTGCTTCATTCATCATGTTGAATGCCTCATCCCAAATGGCTCTTACAAAAAAACAAGCAAATGGTTTTTGGCTTATTTACAGTCAGTTTATGAAAATGGGCTTGTTTGCACGGTCAGTACCTTTTTGTTTTTGGCCTTCCTGCAATTGCACTTTGTGGCATGACATAAATCAACTTTAATCCCCCTTCTGCTGATAAAACTAAGACATTCCAGATTGTTCTTTCTTGTGGTTTAATTAAGCATTCGTTTATTTCAGCCAGAACTGCTCCCTCATGTAGTCTGGACAGCTGCTTTGAATCTAGACTGCTTGCAGCCAATTATTACACTCGCACCTTTGTGATGCGCCTCTGGGTTTTCGACCAAACAAGGGGGAAAACCAGGAAGAGATCAAAGCGTTGGCCCCAAAGGACACTGGGGGTCCCCTCATAACTGAATTATTTTAAAGAGCAGAGGGGGAAACCCATGCCAAAGGTTGCTCTTGCCAAGCAAATCCATGCAAAATAATGCAGGCTTTTCTGGATTCTCCATGTTTTTTGCTTCTCTCTTATTTCTAATTTCTAATTTTTTTTGTGTTGCTCTTATTTTGGGTCATGCCACACAATAATTTGGTACCACTGTTATTTTAGTAATTTTCATAAACTATTGTAGGTTTTATTAATAATCTGAATTTTATTTTATTTTGTTTTATTTTTTATTTTTATTTTTTTTAAAGAAAACTCTTATGCTCACCAAGTCTGCATTTATTTGATCCAAAATACAGCAAAAGAGTAATATTGAAACATATTGAAATATGTTTACTATTTAAAATAACGGCTTTCTATTTTAATATATTTTAAAATTTTATTTATTCCTGTGATCAAAGCTAAATTTTCAGCATCATTACTCCAGTCTTTAGTGTCACATTCCTTCAGAAATCATTCTAATATGCTACCATTTATTATTATTATTATTATTATTATCAATATTTAAAACAGTTGAGTATATTTCTTCAGGGTTCTTTGACGAATAGAAACATCCAAAGATCAGCAATTATCTGAAATAAAAAGCTTTTGTAACATTATACACTATACAATTTAAAATCATGGAGTTAGTATTTTTTTTTTTTTTTTTTTGGGAAAGAAATTATAGAAATTAATACTTTTATTTAGCAAGGATGCTTTTAATTGATCAAAAGTGATGATGAAGGCATTTATAATGTTACAAAAGATTTCTGTTTCAGAAAAATGCTGTTCTTCTGAGCTTTCTGTTCATCAAAGAAACATGAAAAAATTCAAAATAGCTGTTTTCAACATAATAATAATAATAATAATTATAATAATAAATTCTTTTTGAGCAGCAAATCAGAATATTAGAATGATTTCTAAAGGATCGTGATTGGAGTTATGATGCTAAAGTTAAAGCTTTGAAAGGAATAAATTATTACATTATAATTACATTTTAAAATATATTAAAACAGAAAACTGTTATTTTAAATAGTAAAATTTTTTACATTTTTCTGTATTTTGTATTAAATAAATGCAGCCTTGGTGAGCAAAAGAGATTTCTTTAAAAAAAAAAAATCTTACTATTCAAAAACTTTTGAATGGTAGTGTATGTATTTTATTTTTTCATATTTATTGTTCTGCATGATGACATTTTCTGAATTTAATTTCAGTTAGTATGTTTTTCATCTAAAATTTATACATTTTAAAAAACAGCTTTATTTCAGTGAACCAAATTTATTTTATTTTAATGTTACAGTAAACAATGTTAGCACTGATTCATGCATATCTGCAACGCTTAGTTTGAACTCTCTGTTTAAGAGCCACTACTGGACAATGTTCTATTAGCCTGTCTGACTGTAATAGGATCTGTCACCCCCGCCAGCCGCAAGCTCCCTCCTTTCATGCTCAGGATTGAGATTTTCTATTTTCTTTAGTCTTCACAATACTCTCTTCCATTCCCCAGCTGTCAAACTCAACCGTCAGACTATTCAAGAGACAAAAAAAAAGAAACTAACGACAGTGTGGTCTGTACTCTACTCTAGGCAAGAAATGGATTGTGTATCATGACAGATCAAAACACCGGTCTATTGAGGCTTATGTCAAAAACAATAAGTCTGGTTCCCATCACCGCACGACTGTAAAGGATTAGGGTCAGGGATGTAGCGAACAGTGTTATGACTGTAACGCCATAATAGGGCTAAAAGTGGCTTTTGGAGGAAAGGGTTAATACTCAGGTTATGCCAAAGTAAAGGGTGAGGATTAGACTAAGCGTTTTTCGGCGATGGTTTATGCAAATAATTTTTGATATTTAGCTGGGTGCAAGATTTTAAAGTCTGAATTCTGCAAGTCTAATTCAACTGTACAGTTACTACAGTCTACTAAATATAGAGAGTGATAGTGAAATCTGTTTCAGTTAAGGCTGGCAGTAATTGTATAGTTAGCTGCAGTTATCAGTATGTGGTTGAATGGTAGATTGGCTTTAGTGGTAGATTGGAACGGGGCCGTGTGTTCAGGGGAGAAAGAGGCTGAACTGGCTTTGACAGGACTCTAGGGAATGTATTTGTATCTGCTCTCATTCTCTCAGTCTGCAGTGATAAGAGAGCACTGTACAGTGGCTACAATGACAGGATCATTCTCTGTCTCTCAAACACGGCCTGCTGTTTATACAGGGTCGTTCCATGTCAAATCAACCAAATTTTAATTTTTTTTTTTTATTGTAAGAAAGCTAGACACATATAGTGATGAAAGCCAAAATATTAAATGTCATGGATGAATATTTACGGAGAAATCCACTATTTTGTAGAGGGGGGTCAAAATAGCAATTTTCACCTGAGATTCAGAGCCAAATTGAAGGGTGTTAAACTGACTTCAGAAAGATGGCAGGATCATGTTATTTTTACCCAGAGATTGATAGGTCTATTAGAAAAATCTGTTGACTTTAGCAGTCTTTGTTGCATTATGTGCCAATGGTGACCATTGAAAAATGGGGAAACGGCACATTTTAAGCTCTTCTCCAAAGTTTGCAAGCCTGTAAATCAAGAAGTATTTAAGATATCTTAATGTCCTTTTAGATGTTGAGTCTCAACAAACTTTCCTTTTGGCATCTTAACATTTAAGCCCCTACATTGTTCAGTTCCAGAGATATTGGAATTTCAGTATGGCTCCAGGGGCAAATCGTTTTGCACATTTTCAATGATCAAAAACCCAATGCGGATCAATTTGCAAAAATATGATGCTTCTTTTCTTTTATAGAGGAATGTCTGAAGAAGAAATAATGTTGAAACTAGAAATTTATCTTGTTTCCTTCTGTCAAAACAACTGCGTTAAACATACCTATCTGAGTTCTTTTTCAAAAGTTTGCGTGCCTATAACTCAAGATGTATTGAAGATATCGCCATATGATTTTGGATTCTAGTTCTTAAAGGAGAAGTTCGCTTTTACTCACCCCTTTGTCATCCAAGATGTTTATGTCTTTCTTTCTTCACTCGTAAAGAAATTATGTTTCTGGAGGAAAACATTTTAAGAATTATCTCCACATAGTGGACTTCAGTGGTGCCCCCAAGTTTGAACTAGGGATGTGCGGGTCTAGTCGACTAAACGGTACAGCTCCTACTAGTCAACACTGAAAACAATAGTCGACTACACATGATTTTATCATTGAAATTAACATAATTTTAACGTTACATTTAAGTTTTTGCCCCAGACCGCGCATGCCCTTATAGAGACCTCATGACCTTGCAAAAGACTAAGGTGTGGGTCTGTTTTGAATTAGAAGGAATCAGAAAAGTTTTGTGTAAATGGTGTAATATCAAATTGGCTTACAATAACTCTACTGGAACGATGCATAACAGGCACGTCGTAGGCGTTAGCTTAGAGGCTAGCCAAAGCCGGCAAATCACGGCATTCACTATCGCAGCTTCAAATGGCTTTAAAAGATCCAAGCTGAGGAAGAAGGGTCATATCTAGTGAAACGATTGGCCATTTTCTAAACAAATTGACAATTTATGTACTTTTTAACCTCAAATGCTTGTCTTGTCTCGTCTCTGCAATGCGCATGCGTAGTCTGTGTAATCCGGGTCAATACAGTTAGGGTAGGTCAAAAAACTCCCATCTTTTCTTCTTCAACTTCAAAATCATCCTGCATCGCTGTTTTTCCTTTTTTGTAAAGGGCGTTTGACCTTCTTTGCGTGTTCACTTTGTAAACACTGAATCGGTACTTCTGCAGCAATGTAGGACGATTTTGAAGTTGTGGAAGAAAACAAGATGGGAGTTCTTCGACACAGACAAGATGAGCGTTTGAGGTTAAAAAGTATATAAATTGTCAATTTGTTTTGAAAATGACTGATCGTTTTGCTAGATAAGACCCTCTTTCCTCGGCTGGGATCATTTAGAGCCGTTTGAAGCTGCATTTAAACTGCATTTTGGAAGTTCAAACTTGGGGGCACCATTGAAGTCCGCTATATGGAGAGAATTCCTGAAATGTTTTCCTCAAGAAACATAATTTCTTATCGACTGAATAAAGAAAGACATGAACATCTTGGATGACAAGGGGGTGAGTAAATTATTTGTAAATTGTTGTTCTGGAAGTGAACTACTCCTTTAATAAACTTTTCATTTGGAATCTTCATTTATAAGGCCCTACATTGTTCAGTCCCAGAGATATGGACATCTCAACGAGGCTTCATTTTCAGATTGTTGAATATTACCCATTTTTAGTGCTTGAAAACCAAATGTTGGTATCTTTACATACAGCTTTACATATAGCAGTGCTAAAGTCAACAGATTTTACTTAATAGAACTAGCAAACTCTGTGTAAAAATAACATTATGATGCTGCCATCTTTCTGAAGTAATTTTTAACCCCCTGTAATTTGGCTCTTAAGCTCAGATGAAAATTGCCATTTTGACCACCCTCTACAAAATAGTGGACTTTCATCACTACATATCGGTCTTTCTTCAGAAAAAAATATTAGCAAAATCAAAAAATTGTTGAATAAAGTCGTTTTTTTATAGAAGTATTCTTGTAGCTTCATAACATTATGGTTGAACCACTGATGTCACTTGGACTATTTTATCGGTGTTCTTACTACCTTTCTGGACCTTGAACGTGTCAGTTGTGTTGCTGTTTATGCAGGGTCAGAAAGCTCTCAGATTTCATCAAAAATATCTTAATTTGTATTCCGAAGATGAACGAAGATCCTACGAGTTTGGAACGGTATGAGGGTGAGTAATTAAAGGCAGAATTAAAAATATTAATTAATTATTGACCTACTTTCCACAATCCAATCAAAAACCAACAGATACAACCAAGTCCCATAGTACATTATCTCTGCATATTCTATTTCGCTTCACATTATGAGAATTAAATGTTACAGATGCCGTTTCAAGTTGTTTCAGCTATACTTTAGTTGTTTTTGTCCCTTAGGCATTCTCGTCCCATTTTCATTTTCTGCTCCTCTCTTTTCTCATCATTTTCTTAGCAATTTTTCTCGTCTCATCCCCTCTGGCTCTTTGTAGTAGGATTTATATTAGTGAGGCTCATCAGGGAGAGTTTTCAGAATAAACTGCTGTGGGGTCGGAGGGGAGTTTTGGTTATAATAATAACACATTATCAGATTAATGAGCGAGACTGATGTTTAGTGGCCAGCTGCACTCGTATCTAGCAGTCCGGGCTGCTCGTTCCTCTCTGCCTCCACCCTCCTTTTGAAGGCAGGTGGGCCGGTTCTGATTTAAGGCTCAGAGGACGGGCGGAGCGCCACGATGCAGCTGGCTACAACTCTGAGCCGCGATGTCTCCTTCTCCTCGTCAGCCAGAATACAAATCAGCCAAGAACACAGCTGAGGAACACAAGCGTTTGACAGAGAATACGACCGAATATTTAGGGAAAAAGAGGCGTTTGAGTACAGGATGTCTTCAACTCTGGGCTTGTATCGAGTTGGAGGAAGCTGCGGTTTCTCATCCATCTGTGTTTGTCTGTGTCTCTGCTCTTGTTCTCCAGCCGGTAGTGGATCAAGGTTTGGCCAGCTTCTGGTCTCTCCCCCTGCGATCTCCAAGGGAAAATGTGTTTTGGATTTTAATGCTTTGGCTCCAGTGCGGTTTAGATATCCAATAAAACTCAAGCTGAGTTTTGGCCCTACTACTTTACTACTTTTTTTTTTTCCCATTTTTTCTTTTTTCTTATTTATTTATATTTTTCATTTCTGTTTTTTCTTTTCCTTTTTATTCTTTCCTTTTTTCTTTCTTTTTATGTATTTTTTTTAATTGTCTCTTCTCTTCTCTTCTCTTCTCTTCTCTTCTCTTCTCTTCTCTTCTCTTCTCTTCTCTTCTCTTTCATTCCAGGCTTTTTAACTACATTAAGGCCACAGATTAGCCCAAATATTATGGCCGCAACCAAACGCTGCAGCTGTTACACAGTTAAGTTCCATAGAAAATTGGTCACCGTTGCGAACAAAGCCTCATGACAGCGCTGCCCACTCCACAGTGTCCCTCTGAACAAACACGTTCTGGCCCAAATGGCAAAGTTTATCTTTACTTCTGTTTTCTTTCACTCACACTCTACCATCCTACTTCATAATGACTTCTCCCGTGGGGCTAGGCATGTGCTGGTGACTGTTATTGATGCTGGGCTTTTCCTGCCCCACCAATGACTGCTGTGAGGGAGTTTTCATGTTTTCAAACTACCAAGGACCACTAAATATGATGATCTCCTTCCCAAAATATAAAGGCAGCTTTATAATTTTATAGTGTTATTAAGTAATTAGTATTTTTTCTGTAATTAATCACGATTAATCCCACCTAACAATAAAATTTTTAAATACACTTTTATATTGCAATAATTTCACATTCAATCATCAAATTAATGTAGAAACAACATGTATATCTATATCTATCTGTCTATATATATATATATATATATATATATATATATATATATATATATATATATAAAATATGTATACATGTATATTTTTTTTAACTGAAGGTATCACTGATACCAATGTTATTGATGTCTGTAGGAATTTTTTCCTAATATTTAACTATAGCCTTATATTTGACTATAGCTATTCACCATTACAGTATAATTGAGAGCTATCAATTTATTAGACTTTAAAAAATAACAACTACTAATTTAAGTGAACTTAAAACCCATTATTTACCTGTGCCCTTCAGCAAGTAGGAAATATACAGAAACTGAATAAAGTTATCAAACTCTAAATACTAAATTAAATATAGATGAATCCTTAAGGCTACAAAAGTTATTGATTTCTCTTTTTTCTTTAGATTTTTTTTTTATTAACAGACATCACAGCAGCTGGGTTATTAGGGATGGCCGATAAATCAATAATGATAATTATCGCGCAATATAAATTTCATAAACAATAACAAGAGTTTGATAAATGCTCGATACAATGTTTATGCTGCAAAGGCAGAACGAAAGAGCGCTAGTCATTTGAAGTGTGCCATTCGGACCATTTATCTTGGCTCAAAGTTCAAACAGTGGCACAGCAGGATTTCACTCACTGATAAGTCTCAGTCACTAAACAGTGCTGTGAGATCCAGTGTGAAGCGGTTGAATTCTGCAAAGAACACAAATAACTCAGTTTGAAACACCGCTGACAAACAGGAGAGACCTTATGTGCAACGATAGTCAGAAGGCTTTTAAATCTACAAATCGCCATCATTTACCATAGATTTACTGTAGTAGCAGTACTGCTTCATGGTATTGTGTCAGAAATGTGGGTGGTTGTGTTGAATTTTATTATATTATTAATGTAGACACGTATTAAATGTATTGAAAGAGGAGTAATTGAATATAATTACAGTGTTTTATGTAATTTAAGCTATAGCATCTATTCATTTATACTAAATGTATTTAGACTACAGTTTTTCATACAAATACATAGAAACCATATTACATTTACCATGGTGTTGAGGTGCTGTATTTGTGGTTTTAACTGTGATTATCATGATCTAAATGTATGCTACTATGGAAGACCAGTGGTTTAAAAAAAAAAACAAAAACAAACCTCAAACAGTCGGAATAATTAAATTTCACCATATAGAAATGAGGTTGCCACAATTTTTTTCTTTTATTACTGATTTTGATAATGAACATAAATCTACATGTGCATCCTAACTCAAGCTTCTATCAAATGTGTATTTCTAAGAGACAAAAAAAGTTATTAATTATTAAGTTATTAATATTATGATGCAATTATTTTTTTCTTATTTTTAATTTATTTTGTTCAGGAAAAATGACTGGAAAAGTGTAAAGAATTCAAAAACATAAAGTATTTTTCATGCTATGACCATAAAGAATAGTTTAATGCCACAATTAACCGTCTGGTTTTTACAACTTTCACATTGGTGTAAAAATGTACTTTTAAACTTGAAAGAAATAAAAATTTGACATTTATCATGATAATCATCGATATCGACTGATATGAAAAAAATTATTGTGATCTTTTTTTTGTCCATATCACCCAGCCCTAGTCGTTAGGTTATTTGGCTGCTATTACTCTAAGAGCTACCACTGCTGAAAGTGACACGGATCTGACATGCATGTTCGTAGTTTAATTCGTGCTTTAATATGAAATGACACAGGCTACAGCACGCACTGCTGCATTTGTGCATGCAATTGAAGCACACGTGCTAGGAGCACAGTCTAACAGTTGAAAGGACAGGTAAATTCGCTTTTACTGACATATGGACCGACAACATCTCATCTGACTGCAGTTCACTGTTGTTCTGCTGAAACTCCCTCGTCATTTGTACTTTTCTGTGCTTGTTTGACTAGCGCCTGTCGCTGAGGTGAGGTTAGAGTGCACATCTGAAAAGTCTCCTATCTGATGTGGTCGTAAAGACGTTCTGCGACTAAATAAATGCACTTCTTGTCAAGAAAAAGTAACACAAGCAGCAGTTGTAAGTGGGGTGGCCTTAGCCCCGCCCCTTCATTAACGGTGTTACATTTTTTAATGCCATTAAACTGGCAAAATTAATTGCCTGCGTTAACTTGGTAATTCTGAAATATTAAGTTTGATTTTATATCCCAAATTGTTGTATTGAAGCCAAAGCAAATGAATGTTGAAATCAGTTATTAAACCTTTGTTTGTTGTATATTGTGGCAGGAGTTGTGTCCCCACAGGGAAAGTGTATATGTAGTCATGTTATGTCCTCAGACTACACAATGGTTTGACGTTACAGTGTTGCAGAAGGTGTCCCGTATCATTGACAAGGAAGACCTTGTATCGCTTACTCTCTGTAAAAACATATTCGGGGCTCAACATTCACGTTTTTTATGTGAGGGTGGCATAAATGTTTTTACACTTGAATCACAATCATTTCAAGCTCTGTTTTGAATGCAGACAGTTGTTCATTTAATGCGTCATAAATGTTTTTGTGTCCTCAGTTCAACTTTAGTCAGTCATCATCAGTTTCAACTCTGCTTCCTTCTTTAATACAAAGTACCAGACACCCACATACCTCTGTCTGCTAAATTGCTGTACGTTCATCCTGGCTGCCACTGCAGTTGTGTTATCCGATAGGAAAGATCTCCCTTAGCGAGGCGTGAAATATTCTTGCTGATATGGAAAAAGAGAAGGAGTGAGTGAACGAGCGAGGGAGGGTGAAATGGAGGAGGGGAACGGCGCTCAAGGTGACCTTGCGTTTAGACACAGAACAAGAGATGATGTTTGATGTCGCCGTATCCAGAAAGCTGAAACCACTGAAAGCAGCCATTGGGGGACCAACTCGTTATGCTAAAATTATGAATTTTAGTATCGTGGCAGTAAGGACAACACAAAAACTTTCAGCGAGTAACGTGATTACACGCAATGAATCGAATTACGCTCCGAGGTAAAATGGCTTCAGCTGAGAGTACAATAAACATAATCGAATACAATTTGATGCGGCTTGAATTCAGACCACCTTGAACGGCAGCCAGTACCGGCGAAATATAATCAGCTGATATTGGGTCGGGGGAAGGGCTGATTTCTTGGTTTTGCTGTGTATGGTTGTTGTCTCCAACCTTAAATAGTCTCTCATGATGTTGGGCGAAATCAAAATGGCTTTTTTTGTGATCTTGGTCGAAAGGCATCAGTCTGGCATTATCCATTTAACGTAACCAAAAAAGAAAAGAAAACCAGTTGGATTTGTCCAAAGAAAGTGTATTGCGATAGAAAAGGCTTTGTTTTTCTAGACACCCCCCAGTTGAGACCTAGCGGCTATGTGGTGTTCTCTCAGATAGCTTTGGCCTGGCTTTGAACCTTCACTTCTTCATCTGTGTTTCTGTTTCCTCCCTGTTGACACTCATTAGCATTTCCCTTCAGGGTCTTTCCATCCTGCTAGTAGACTGTCAGTCAGACCACTCACCTTTTTACTGTGACCTTGTGTGTGTGTGTGTGTGTGTGTGTGTGTGTTTGTATGGTTTCAGTATAGCAGCGCTATTCTCATTAGAAATGCGGAATTCAATTAATGGAAAAGGCATGGAATGGAAAATTAAGTTTCTAAGGCCTTATGAAATGTTTTTTTTTTTAAATTCAGTTTTATTTTTACCTATTTTTATGTGATTTCTATTAATTTTCTTTAAATTGCATTTTAAAGGAGAAGTCCACTTCCAGAACAAAAATGTACAGATAATTTACTCACCCCCTTGTCATCAAAGATGTTCACGTCTTTCTTTCTTCAGTCGATAAGAAATTATGTTTCTTGAGGAAAACATTTCAGGAATTATCTCCATATAATGGATTTCAATGGTGCTCCCAAGTTTGAACTTCCAAAATGCAGTTAAAATGCTATTTAAATGCAGCTTCAAATGGCTCTAAACGATCCCAGCCGGTGAAGAAGGGTCTTATCTAGCAAAACGAATGGTAATTTTTGAAACAAATTGACAATTTATATACTTTTTAACCCTAAACACTCGTCTTGTCTAAGTCTGCATGAACTCTGTTTTTTTTTCCGGTTCAATGCAGTTAGGGTATGTCGAAAAACTCTACATCGCTGTTTTACCTTTTTTTGTGGAAAAAAAAATCTACTTTGCATGTTCACTTTGTAAACACTGGGTCGGTACTTTTGCAGTGATTTAGGACGAAGAAAGTGAGTTTTTCGACATACCGGAAAAAAACAGTTCACGCAAACTTAGACAAGACGAGTATTTGAAGTTAAAAAGTATATAAATTGTCAATTTGTTTTGAAAATTACCACTCGTTTTGCTAGGTAAGACCCTTCTTCATCGGCTGGGATTGTTTAGAGCCATCTGAAGCTGCATTTAAATAGCATTTTAACTGCATTTTGAAAGTTCAAACTTGGGGGCACCATTGATAATTCCTGAAATGTTTTCCTCAAGAAACATAATTTCTTATCGACTGAAGAAAGAAAGACACTTCTTGGATGACGAGTGGGTGAGTACATTATTTGTAAATTTTTGTTCTGGAAGTGGACTTCTCCTTTAATGGTTTCATTAAATTTTAATAATCAAAAGCATCTCTAATCAATTGGCTTTAAAAATTATATTTCTTCTTCTTTTTTTTCATTTACATTTTTCCACTAAATAAATTCCGGTAATATTTTTCTTGTAAATATTCCTTAAAATATGCTTTAATAATAATTTGATTAGTAGCGGTAGTACTAACGTTGCATTAAGTAATATATTTCAGTCAAAGTTTCTTCAAGTTAAACCAAACTTTTATTTTGACGGGTTGCTGTGAAGACCTTTAAGTTTCTGTTTGTACACTACCAGTCAAAAGTTTTTGAACAGTAAGATTTATGTTTAAAACAGCAAAAACTGTACATTTTTGAAATAATTTTACTATTTAAAAGAACTGTGTTCTATTTGAATATATTTTAAAATGTAATTTATTCCTGTGATTTCAAAGCTGAATTTTTAGCATCATTACTCCAGTCACATGATACTTCAGAAATCATTCTAATATTCTGATTTGCTGCTCAAAAGATATTTATTATTATGATGATTATTATGTTGAAAACATCTGAGTAGAATTTTTTTTAGGTTTCTTTTATGAATAGAAAATTCAGAAGAACGGCATTTATCTGAAATAGAGATCTTTTGTAACATTATAAATGTCTTTATCCTCATCCTTTATCAGCATCCTTGCTAAATAAAAGTATTAATTTCTATAATTCATCAAAGAATCCTGAAAAAATGTACACATTTTAAATATTGATAAAAATAATAATAATAATAATAAATGTTTCTTGAACAGCAAATCAGCATATTAGAATGATTTCTGAAGGATCATGTGACACTGAAGACTGGAGTAATGATGCTGAAACTTTAGCTTTGATCACAGGAATAAATTTGTATTTTAAAATATATTCAAATAGAAAATAGTTATTTTAAATAGTAAAAATATTTGAAATATTACAGTTTTGCTTAATACTTTGGATCAAAAAAATGCAGCCATGGTGAGCTGAAGAGAAGACTTCTTAAAAAAAAACACTGTTCAAAACATTTGACTAATAATATGACGACATAATAGTTTTTCTCAAAAGAAATCGTAAAATACCCATTAAGTGATTTTCAGTGCAGTTTTTATGACTGGAATCTGCGATTCCATCCGTGTTTTATGCATTGCGCATGTCTTACCCACACTAAATAGAAATATTCCACTGATGTTTTACATAATTAAGAGTATGGTTTTACTTTATTTCATTAATGGAGCTCAGAGTAGGTAACATTTGGTGCTCACGTTGCCATCACAAGTTCAAATCTAGTGCAATTTCGCAATCTCGTTCCACCCTTTTCTCCCATTCCCAATCACTTCAAGGCAAAAAGACCAAAAATAGACTATAAAAAGACTTTTAATTTTATAGGCACAGGGCTAAAATATGGGTTGTGGCAGGCAGTCTGATGTTTTATGTCTGATATCTGCATTGTTCCCAAGCACAATGCCTGAATGGAGGACCTATTTTACATTTGTCTCTCCATTCTACCCCGCCCACACACCAGCATCACAAATCTTCGGGTTTTATATGTGTGCTTTGGCTCCAGATTGGAGCAATTACCAGGACGTGGCCCCCCATCTCACACACACACACACACTCCACCATTTACCGTGTGCCAATGTGGCCACCCAGAGCTATTTAAACTTCCTAATTATAAGGCAGATTACTGACCCAAGAGAGCTCTAATTATTGGTGCTAATTTTGGGTCATCAGACACCATTTTGACGTGATTGTGGTAACTGTGTTATATGTTAGGAAGATGCATGGTGGCTCTACAGTAAAAGCTAATCTGCTGCTTTGCTGTCTACCGTAACACATAGGCAGCTTTTTGATATTGAATGCAATCTATCCATCCATCTGTATTTGTTTGATAAGTACATGCATTTTTTTTTTTTTAGTCCAAATAATAGAAAGTGAAAATACAAAACATAGTAATAATATTTCACAATATTACTGATTTTACTGTACTTTGGATCAAATACATGCAGCCTTGGTGAGCATAAGAGACTTCCTTTAAAAATATGTTACCAACCCCAAACTTTTCAACATTAGTCTATTAGTTTTCATATTTACTTTGGCCTTTTTTAGAGTAAGTTCTTGATTAAGGTCATGTTGAATTTTCCACTGGCCTGACATGAGGCTTTATGTCACTGTCAAACATTGTGTTCCACTCGAGCAGGACTTTAATGGGCAAAAACGACTAAACAAATCATTGTGTTTATGATGAATTGCCTTGCTTGGCACGCTGCTGAACATTTGTAGATATTGATTAGCTGGAGTGCTAACAGTACTGGATTTGTGTTTGTTTTTTTCCTGAGAGCCAAGTCACAATTTAGTCTGCTTTGCAGATTGGTGAGCAATCGTATCAGCTATGCACATCAGAAGTTTCGTGTAACTTGAATCAAACGCTGGATTAAAATCACAAAGATGACACATCCTCAGTTGGGACTAGATACCTCCAGACATGTTATGCTTTCCATGAGCTCAGCAAGTTTTAAATAGCTCTTCCCTTTTTTTTTTTTTTTTTAAAGGATGAGAGATTTAAGATGGCTTATGAAAATAACTCAAGGAACTTTTTAAGATTTTTGAAGTCATGGCTTATGCACTTCTTTGTTGTACTTAGTGCTGCAGTTATGTTACAAGCTCAGATGTCCTAGTACTGTCATTCGTGCTCGAACATTTAACCAACATTATCAGGTATTATTTTTATTTTCAAGGTTGGATTTAAAAGTTTCTTTATTAAGTTAGCGTTAATGTCAAACGCAAAACGCAGTCTTGGCTTTTTGTGTAGCTCATTGAATTGATATTGACATGGAGGTTTTTATATCCGTAATCAGACGCCTGAGCTGTCGATAGCCCATTAACTGAATTTTTGATGCATGCAGACTTCTGTTCAAGTCTTTGGTTGCTTTACGAGCTGCAAATGACTCGATTTTGTACTTGAAATTAAAAAGTAAAAGAAGATAATGAGTAATGTGACAGATGCAGGCAGGATTTACAATTACATTACATTTACTCCTTGCTATGTTGATGCTAGATGGGAAGTTTATTATTTTGGCCTATTTACATTTCAGTCCATACTTGTCGCCATTTAGTGCATGCTGTATGTACTTTTCAAAAGTTTGGGGTCAGTAAGATTACCTTTTTAAAAAAAGAAATACTTTTAACAGCAAGGATGCATTCAGTTGATCAAAAGTGACAGTGAAGATATTTATAATGTTACAAACGATGCTCTAAAAATGCTTTTTGGCTTTTTTGAGCAGAATGATTTCTGGAAGATAATGTGACACTGAAGGAGTAATGGCTTTGCCATCACAGGAATCAATTAGATTTTAAAATATATTAAAACAGAAAACACCTATGTTAAAATGAAACTAGATGAGTAAAGTTTGTGAACAAACTTTGAAACTGGCTTGAAAAAAAAAAAAAAAAAAACTGTCTAAATATAAAACTGTCTAAAGTCTAAAGCAGTTGTAAAAACTTGAGGTTTTATCACACACTGTAAAATAAACAATTTGTTGAGTCAACTTAAAATAATTTGTAACCTGGCTGCCTTAAAATTTTAAGTTCAGTCAACTCAAAAACAGTTTGTTCATCTTGAAATGTTAAATTATACTAAGTGACAACTTAGATATTTGAGTTGAATCAACTTAAAATTTTAAGGCAGTTGGGTTACTTACCCGTCTGTTAAGTTTAGCAACCACAAATATCTAAGTTGTTACTTAGTACAACTTAACATTTCAAGTTGACTAAACTTATTTTAGTTCACTAAAATTAAAATTTTAAGGCAGCGGTGTAACAAATTATTTTAAGCTGACTCAACAAATTGTGTTTTTTTATTTTTTACAGTGCAGTTGCTAGCAAGATTTACTACATAGCAAGATTAGCATATTACTAACATGTTGTTAGCATCTTCCTAGCATGATAAACAAGTTACTAGCATGGTGAACATGTTGTTAGCATGATTAGCAGGTTACTAGCATGTTGCTAGCATGTTTCTAGCATGATTAACAAGGTATGCATGGCATGATTCACATATTATTAGCATGTATCTACCATTATTAGTGAGTTACTAGTTACTAACATGTTGCTAGCATCTTTCTGGCATGATTAGCAAGTTACTAGCATGATTAGCATGACTAGCAAGTTGTTAGCATGATTAGCAAGTAGCTAGCATGTTGTTAGCATGATAATCAATTTGCTAGCATGTTGCTAGCATTGTTAGCAAGTTACTAGTTGTTACCATGTTGCTAACATGTTTCTAGCATGATTAGCAAGTTACTAGCATCATGTTAATGTTTCTTACATCACTAGCATGCTACTAGCATGATTAACTAGTTACAAACATTTTACTAGCATAATTGGCATATTAATAACATGTTGCTAGCATTATTAACAAGTTACTAACGTTACTATCATGATAAGCATATTAGCATGTTGCTAGCATTATTACCAAGTTGCTAATGGGTAACATGTTGCTAGCATTCTACTAGCATGATTAACAAGTTACAAACATGTTACTAGCATATTTAACACATTAGGATAAGCATATTATTAGCATGTTGCTAGCATTGTTAACAAGTTACTAATTGTTACCATGTTGCTAGCATGTTTCTAGCATGATTAACAAGTCACTAGCATATTGCTAGTATGTTTCTTACATCACTAGCATGCTACTAGCATGATAACAAGCTTCTAATTGTTACCATGTTGCTATCATGTTTCTAGCATAGTTACTAGTTACTACCATCTTGCTTATATGTTTCTAACATGTTGCTAACCTGATTAGCATGTTGCTAGCATGATTAACAAGTTACTAGTTGTTAGCATGTTGCTAGCATGATCACTAGTTACTACCATTTTGCTAATATGTTACTAACATGTTACTAGCATGATTAGCATATTAACATGTTGCTAACCTGATTAGCATGTTGCTAGCATGATTAACAAGTTACTAGTTCCTAGCATGTTTCTAGCATGATTAGCATGTTATCATGTTTTAACTTGATTTAAAAGATTAACTTGAATGAAAAAAATCCAGTTACAAACCAGCTAAAACCAAGTAAAACCAGGTGATTTAAAAAAAAACTTTAAATGAGATAAAACCAGCGGATTCAGTTAAAAAAAAAAAAAAAAAAAAAAAAAAAAAAAAACAGCTTAAAACCAGCAGATTTAACAAAACCTAAAAACACTCTAGGTTGGTTGTCTAGTCTTTTCTGGTTTAATCTGAAATTAGCTGTTTTAAACTTTTGTTGGTCTTTTAGCAGGTCTCCCAGCTTGACCAGCTAAAAAGTGGCCAAAACCACTTTAAAGCCAGCCTGACAGACCAGCCATCTTAAGCTGGTTTTAGTTGTTTTTCAGGAGAGTGTTGTTGAGCTTTACTTAAATAGCAGATCAGTAAGTTGGCTTTTTCAAGCCAACTTCGTAATATTTCACAATACAGTTTTTGATCAAACAAATGCAGGCTTGGTGAGCATAAGAACTTGGTTCAAAAACATTCAAAAATCTTACCGACTCCAAAGTTTTGAGTGGTTGTGTGTGTGAGTATGCATGTAGGAGTCAAAAATGTCTTAAACGTCATTCCTGTGAGCTATAAAGAGGGAGAGACAAAGATGTAGACGGAGATGACGAGGACTGGAGAGACAGAGACACACACACTGCAGGGGTCAGACTGCTGGAGTCTTTCCTGTCTCTCTCTCTTTTCGGTCTCTCCTGGGGATGGGAAAAGTAATAAGCTTCAGGAGTGGCACGGTGCCCTAAGGAATGCACAAGCTACATACAGCCTGTCAGAACATTCAGGATTTATGATGGTTATTAAAGGATTCAATTAGAAACCTATTGGTGGGTGTGAGTGCGTGAGTGTTTGTGTTGCACCTATAGTGTAGTGTGTGTTTATAGGTGTGCTTTATTGCACATGAGAGGGTGTGTAGTACATGAGAATGAGAGTTTGTGTGTCAGTGTGTCAATGCCATATGACAGCTCTCTTCTCACCTTGATAAACTGCTCTATAGGAGGTGACCAATCACAGCACTCTACAGCAAATACTCTGTCACATGGTCCTCTCAGGACTCCATTCTGGCCAAAATTGCCATTTTGGGAGATCTAAAGGTGAAGTGAATAATTTTTGTGCCACCAGCATCATCTAGCAGAATATCTGTCTATCTATCTATCCATCTATCTATCTATAAACACAGACAGAATTGCGGAATCCAGTCATAAAAATGGAATTTACTGTATAACGCGGAATGTCACTGAATTTTTGGATAAATAAATCAAATGTTTTGGATAAATCAAAAGTAGGTCAGTGCACTTTAATCAAAACGCGATATGGACTAGTGTCTGTGAATATTAAGCTGCAGAAAATACTATTTAAATATGAATCCTGCATGTTCTGCATTTCACATACAAAGAGAAACTCGTCTTCACAGCAACTTGTCAAAACTCGTCATAGGGCCTTAAGAATGTACTTTTTGTTAAACTTTTAATAAATCATTGTTAAATTGTGTACGTTTCATGATTTCAATTAATTTCACATGCTTTTTATTTAATATATTTTAATTTAACCATTAATAAAAATGTGAAAAATTAAAATGGAATTTAGAAATATTAAATCAGAAAAAAATGAATTTGGGAAAACATAAAACATATTTCATAGGGCCTTAAAAATGTATTTTTTGTAAAAATTTTAATAAATTGCTGTTGAATTGTGTACGTTTCATGATTTCAATTAATAACGTGCTTTATGATTAGTATTTTTTTTATTTAACCATTTAAAAAATTCCGAAAAATTAAAACAGAATTTAGAAAAATCTAAAACGTAAAAAACTGAATTTGTGAAAAAAGAAAACACATTTCATAGGGTCTTAAAAATGTACTTTTTGTTAAACTTAAATTGCTGTTAAATTGTGTGCGTTGCATGATTTCAATTAATTCACAATTTATCTGCGTATTTATACGCAGATTTAAAGCCTTTAAAACACACACATACACATTTCACCTTGTCCTGTCGTCTCTAGATCAGCTGACACACTCTCATTAGAAGGTGTTGAGACGCTGATGAGGAGACCAGGTTTAGCTGGGAACATGTTGATGGATCGTGTTGTTTCGAGAGGCGTGAAAGAGCTAGCGATTTGGGCGGAGGGGAACAGAAGAGAGAGAAAGAAAATAGGTCAGTGGTGAGATATTGAAGCTTGAACTAAGAGTTTCTGTCATTTGAATCAATAAAACAGATGGTGACTTGCTGTCCAAAACTGCTTGTTTAGATAAACCTTGACACTCAGACCAGGACTGGTAGTTAAGGGGCAGGGCAGAATAAGGTCGTAGGTTATCTCGTTTTAATAGGCCAGCCTTGTGTCTGGAGTCTGGACGCGCCCCCACAGACAACCGGAGCCCGGGGAAACCAAGGCACGAGGGCATCGCTGAGAATGTAAAGACGTTGACATGGAAGACTGAACTTGTTTTGGGAGAAAGGGAGTGCGAACACGTGCTGGGTTCCCACACTCTCTTCCTCCTCTTTTCTATTGCTCATTTTTCTTGGGGTCAGCGATTAAGGATTCAGAAAGCATTCTGTCGCATCTGATTGGTCAACCATGAGGTCACATGGACGGCTTTTGTTCAGCTACATTAGAGTGTGACTTCCTTAGTGATTTTTAATGAGTTCCTACACTGATTTTTGTTTGTTTTGTCAAGTATTTGAGAGGTGATATTTAGAAAAGCCTCCTGAGAGACATTTTTAGGCTATCATGCTCTGACGCATCCAGTGTATGACTGTATCGTATAATAAAAGAAGACTACTGAAATGATTTGATCTACCAGTGCACTAATAATTCAGATAGACTAAACTCTTAGGACCCAGTGCACTAAGCAGTGTTTTTCTTCTCTAACCTAACCACAATTCAGTTCACTATTATGTTATGTCATTATTGAAGCAGAACTCCACTTCCAGAACAACAATTTACAAATAATTTATTCACCCCCTTGTCATCCAAGATGTTCATGTCTTTCTGTCTTCAGAAGCCCTATTAGGTTCTGTACTGGAATTTGTTCACCTGTTTTGAGTCTTCGGGTTTTTCGAGTCGTTCGTTCATCTTATGGGGCTGTCACGTGATGAACGAACGACTTAAACCCGAAGACTCGAGAGATAAACTAATCAATTCGTTTTCCGGCTCACACTGCTTTGGTTAAGCTTATGGGGCACGTGAAGAACAAATGACTCAAACCCGAAAACTTGTCAGATAAGAGGTGAGGTGAGCTAATCATAGACTAAAGACTAAAGGTAAACAATGAATTAATCTTTTCTCTTTCTTATAGCATTATAGTTTTGTCTTGTTTGTAGTGTAAACAACGTTTGTGTAAGCAGTAGATGTGTTAGGGAAGTAACGCGTAACATTTTAATTATATTTTGCTAAAATGAACGAAATTACTCAAAAAGATTTGTTCATTTTGCTGAACGAGACTCAAAGGTCCGAGTCGGTAAAATGATCCGAACTTACCATCACTACTGCGAATCACGTCTAAGTTCATCGTCTGTGTGCTCCGGCTCAAAAAGGTAGAGTATGGCGCAATCTTAAGTTCAGAATCGTCCGACATTGTTGTACCTTTTTTTTGTAAACAGTGTTTGACTTACTTGCACTTTCATAGTCTTTGCGCGTTCGCTTTGTAAACACTGGGTCTGTAGTTCCCCTTACGTTCCGCGTGACCTTTCGACGTGAAGTAGTGTCGTGAACGCGCATTCCAGAGCATGTGCTACATGAGCTTTTGTCCTTAAAAAGTATACAAATTTTATTTTCAAAAAAAAAAAAAAAAACGCTGATCGTTTCACTAGATAAGACCATTCTTCCTCGGCTGGGATCGTTTAAAGCCCTTTGAATCTGCATTTAAACTACATTTTGGAAGTTCAAAATCGGGGCACCAATGAAGTCCATTATATGGAGAAAAATCTCACGACTGAAGACACATGAACATCTTGGATGACAAGGGAGTGAGTAAATTACTTGTGATTTGTTGTTCTGGAAGTGGAGTTCTCCTTTAAGTTGTTGTACAGTGGAACATAATACCTTTTGACTTGATCAAAAGCACTGTAAATTTCACTAAGATGTTATTTGTGATAGATATTTCATAAGATAGATGCACTAAAGGTGTATTGATTTGTTTTGGAATATTATGATGCTGATTGATAACTCAGTAGTGCAAGCCAAGGCCCTGCTGTCTCATTAGGCCCTGCTGAGCGGCCCATTAGTCGTCTCTGTTGTGTCTTAAATAGATGGATGCATACGGTATGGCTTTAGGCTCATGTATCAGGGTGGGTTTTTGGTGTCTGATGGAGAGGCTGTTCATTAATCATTGATGGGTGTTGGTTAGGGTTGTCTGTCCGTCTTACACACACACACACACACACACACACAGACACGCACATTGAGATCACCAGTTGTATACTGTATAAGCAAACGGCCACCGCTCAAGGGCCTCTGTATTCAGACATACTCAGAAACTCATGAAAAAGTAATGGGGCGGCTGGAATTCCCAAACTTAAAAGCATTATTGATACTTTGTGTGTTACAGTAGGCCCTCGTGCATTAGCACTTTATTTATTTACTTTAATAACGGCATAATGTACACTGGTGTCAGTGTTTAGTGGAACACAAAGATAATTTTTTGATGAATATCCCAGCTAGGGTTGCGTATCATTAGAATATTATCAATTCCGATGCAGATTCTGCTTATCGATTCCGATTCTTTTCGATTCCCAGTTTCGATTCCAATGTGGATAAAAGATGATATCAAGCATATTTATTCTGTTTCTTTTTTTGCTAAACATTTAGTTGCAGCTGAATACCATGAACAAAAATCAACAGGCTACATAAAAACAAGATTCACTTAAGAGCTGTTTGCAAAATAGAGCTGCGTGATTCTGGATAAATTGGGTTGTTTTTGGTGTTTTTTTTTTTTAAATGGAAATTGGGGTTCTCTTATGATTCTGAAGAAAAAAAAACAACAGACAACTAAACAAAATCACATGTAGGGCTAATTTATAAGTAAATGATTCAGTGATTCACTCAAGGTTTACTTGGTTCATTACTGGATGAATCATTGTTTTTGAATGAATGATCAAAAACAAATAACAGCCCCGTTTCACCATCTACTGGCATAACAACGTAATCGATAAATCTTTAACATTATTTGGAATGTCAAATTAACTTTTAAAAGTGTGATTTACTTTATTTTGGTCTCTACCATATACATCAGAGTTTATATCCAGACTATGAACTTTATCACAGTACTTCTGTGATTATTTGAATGTTTGTAACCCAGAATTAATGAACTGTGTGGTTTACAAGACTGTGGAACTGTTTCATTCACATACATGACAGTGGCTCTCTTTAGGTCAGCAGCAGCACGAACACGGATTTGAATGTTCAGATCACACTGGTCGTACACTGCATGGAAGAAAGGTTGAGGAATGAAACAGATGAATCATTGTCATTTAGGCACAGAATCATGTTGGTATTTGAATCGTGTTTGTGATTGTCTGTTAAATTTAAAATGCTTTGTCATATTGGTGGTGACACACCTATTGCAACATGTTTAGCTTATCACAAATATTATAGGCTACTTTGCTTTTTCGACTTCTGATCGCAAGTGTAGCCATACTTTGGAGCGCTATGCACTTAGATTAGCAAGCAAGGTCCTGGCAGATCGCTAGGTCGGGTCCTCACAGATGAAAAAAAAAGAAAGAAAATAAGAACTGCATATAGGAATCGATAGGCGGAATCAGAATTTTAATTTCACAAGAAGTATCCGATTCCTGACCTTAAGTATCCGATTCTGGAATCGGAATTGATTTTTGATACTCAACCCTAATCCCAGCCACACATAGATAAAGTGGTTCATAAGTCTTCTTAAGTCATATGATAACTTTATCTATCCATCATTTTTATTTTATTTTATTTTATTTTATTTTATTTTATTTTATATAAATTGCCATGGTCATTTGTATTACCTTGGTCATCATTTAACACTAATTGCTGAATTTATATATTTTATTTTTTATATTATATATTTTTAGAGTTTTATTGTAGAATGTAATGCATTAATGCCTAAATTGTCATTTTTATTTTTTATTGTAAATTTAAGAATTACAAAATATAGATATTTTTATAATATCTATAAAATTATAAACTCTCTTCTGTTTACCAAGCCTGTATTTATTTGATCCAAAGTACAGCAAAAACAGTACAATTTTGAAACATTTTTACTATTTAAAATAACTGCTTTCTGTTTTAATATATTTTAAAATGTAATTTATTCTTGTGGTTTCAAAGCTGAATTTTTAGCATCATTACTCCAGTGGTCCTTCAGAAAGCATTCTAATATTCTGATTTGTTGAAAACAGCTGAGTAGAATTTTGTTCAGGTTTCTTTGATGAATAGAACGTTCAAAAGAACAGCATTTATCTGAAACAGAAATCTTTTGTAACATTATAAATGACTTTATGATTACTTTGGATCAATTTAAAGCATCCTTGCTAAATAAAAGTATTAATTTCTATAATTTCTTTCCCAATCTTTGATCTTTTGGATCTTTCTATTCATCAAATAATCCTGAAATAAAAAAATACTCAACTGTTTCAAATATTGATCATAATGATAACAATAATAATAATAATAATAATAATAAAAGTGTTTCTTGAACAGCAAATCAGCATATTAGAATGATTTCTAAAGAATCATGTGACACTGAAGACTGGAGTAAGATTCTGAAAATTTAGCTTTGATCACAGATTTTAAATTATATTTTCAAATATTTTCAAATAGAAAACAGTTATTTTAAATAGTAAAAATAGTAAATAGTGAATGGTAAAAAGAAACTTTTTTTGCTGTACTTTGGATCAAATAAATGCAGGCTTGGTAAAAAAACATTAAAAAGCTTGTACTGTATATTAACAGTAAAAAAGCTTAGACATACTGTTATATTTTGCCTTTTTTATTTGAGACACGGGCAGCTCCCCTTGAGTAGATGCACTGTACAGATTACTTCAGTCCCACACGACCCACATGGAAAACATCTTTACATGACATCACCACCAACTTTGATATGTGACAGTTTGCCGCCTCTGCCCTGAGGTTGTTCTGGGAGCCCTTGATGATATCAAAGCTTCATTTTATTTTCAGTAACACACATCAGGATTCTCTCCTCCACAAAGCAGGCAGTTACCCCCACAAAAACCTCGCTACTGAAAGATGACTGGAGCAAACAAGCTTCTCGATGGACTGATTGTGGTCCAATCAGGACTTTTAAATTATCCCTTTGTTGATCTACTGCATGTGGGAGTGTCGCAGAATAAGATCTTAGAAGATTGCAGGTGGATGCCGGTGAACTGCATCTCTTGTAAGCCATCGGAGGTGAACCCATTACATCATTCACTGCATGGAAGGAGCCAACATAGTGTTGCCATGACACCGCATCGACCTTGTCATCTGATTGGTTGGTTAAGAGCCTGGATGCTCCCACTCTAGTCCTGTTTGTCTTGTTGTGTTGTTCTTTTGTGGTTAAAACAAGGTGCACATAGGCATTTTATGACATCACAGGCACCCACTGATTTTATATATTTTTAAAATTCTTGTTAAATGAATAGTTGCATTAGGTGAACAGGTGTTTTCTGGCATAACATGTATGTAATGGTGTATTAATTAGCACACAGAATGAGAATCAATTTTATGTTAAACAGCAATCAATTAAAAAAAACTTTTTTCACAATATACTTTCACCACTAACAAAATTGTCGTCTTTTAAAACACACTTGTGTTTGTTGGTTGTTTAACATTGATTGAGAGGCTCCTCAACTTATAGTATTAGAACATTTCCTCTCTCAACAGCCCACATAACAATAACACTCATGATTGTAAATAAATGTAGATAATGTTTGCCTGTCTACTGTAACTTACTTGTCGTATGAGAACAGGATGAATTAGATAACATTTAGAGTATTATCTTTGGCGGCGTCTTGTATTATGCTCGTTTGTGCTAAATTAGAGACCTCGTTCTGTTTCAGTGTTTAGATGACAGCTCCTGTTGAGAGGTTTGCTGCGTGGGCAGCTGACCTGTGGTACTTTCTCTTGGTCAGCTAGTGCTGGTTGCAATGGGGTTGGCTTTTATTCCAGTTTATGTCTATGTGCTGTCTGCATAGACATCCAGTCTTGTTATTGTTAACTAAATCTGTTAAAAATGTTTTTGTTAATTGAAATAAAGCTGAAATAAAATAGAATATTAGACTGAAATAAGTACTAAAATGAGTACTAAATCTCAAATAAAAATAAATTAAATCTAAATAAAAATTAAAAACGCAAAAGATGATAAAACTGACAAAAAATAAAACTGACAAAAGCACATTATGAAATTACTAAAACATATGGGTGGTCGATATATGACCAAAATCTTATACTACAATACGAGTAATTTTATTTCACAGTGACAATATATCAAAATATCATGATATAGTTATTTTTGCTTTAAATAAGGTCTTTATGATATCAACATTTTTGATACCACAGAAATTTCTGTCAGTATCACGAAAAACTAATACTAGCCTAAATTAAAAAACAAAAACCTCAAGTTTACTGAAGACAAGCAAGCAGTCAGTGATTAAATAAGAATTAGAAAGTAATTACTAATTAAGCAATAGGACAACAACAACAACAAAAAAAACACAGTAGAACAAATGCATAAGAAATGCTACATATATTATATAACGTAATCAAATTTATAAAAAAAAAAAAAAAAAAAAAAAAAAAAAAGAACAGCATTTTCTTCACTTCGTAAATTAAATGTATATGTGACCCAGGACCACAAAACTAGTCATAAGGGTACATTTTTTAAAACGGAGAATTATACATCATCTGAAAGCTGAATAAATAAGCTTTGTTAGGATAGGACAATATTTGGCTGAAATACAACTATTTGGAAATCTGAGGGTGCAAAAATCACCTTTAAAGTGTCTAAATGAAGTTCTTAGCAATGCATAATACTAATCAAAAATTAAGTGCTGATAAATTTACGGGAGGAAATTTACAAAATATCTTTATGGAACATAATCTTTACTTACTATCCTAATGATTTTTGGCATAAGAGAAAAATCGATAATTTTGACGCATACAATGTATTTTTGGCTATTGCTACAAATATACCCGTGCTACTGAAGACTGGTTCCAAGTTCACATATTTCTTCTTATTAAAGTTACAAAAGTGATTTAGTCAAGAGCAGTGAGAGATTTTCTCTTTTGTTGTTTGATTAACATGAATGGCAGACAGCAGGAATATTAGACTGAGGTCACTTTAAGAGCTATCCCGATCCAACATGGCTACACGTGTGTTTTCTTTCTCAGCAGTTTGCTTTCACTTAGGACCTAAATTACTGTGTTTACTAGGGTACTAGCAAAGATGGGCATTTTGACACTTACAAGTGTGTGCAAAAATAACGTTTTCAAGACGCAAAATACGTACCAATAAGTCACAACATTACACAATATCACAACATTTCAAGTGTTCAGAACTTTCTTTTTTCACCCGGGACAGATGAACGTACATATGATACGTTTTATGTGACATTGGTTTTGTACATGTCACCACAGTTCTTAGGATTACGTGTCTTAAGTCCAATTTGTGCCGACTGAGCTACCAAGCAAGAATGTTATGTCCGGAAAGCGAAAAGCGATATGGAGTTGTAATCATAACTACGTACGAAAACGAGTACAAGTGCTCGCCGTTTTACTGCCTCTAGTGGACATTTCTGCTGGAAACTGCAGTGATATGTACCTATTGGTACGTATTATGCATCTCGTGAAAACGTTCCTACAAGCAGTGTTTGTCGTGAGATCAAGTAGGTTTCATCGGCTTAAAATGACTTGTTTTTAAACCACAATGCTTAAATGCATGCAAACAATACGTTTTTGTGACCACGTAGCACAGTAACGTCACATGAGCTTATAACCACAATAGACGATAGTTCAAAATCTCTACCATTTGACAAATTTCTACTGGCTAATCGTATATTGCCCACCCCTACTAATAGGAAAGCTGAAAATATAACAATAAAAATTTTGAAATGTGCTAAACGGAATACTACACTCCGCCTGATAACTGAACCATAATCAAATTAGTCTAAAAGTGATGAATGACTAGCAGTCAAATTCTGTGAATTTTTGGCAGGCATATTGAATGCTCTAGACGATCTACTCTGCTGCTTCCATCTACCTGTGCTCAGAGGAACAGACAGATAAAGAGAAAAGGAAGTCAGTGCATCAGTCGTGCCTCAAGTTGTTTTTCCAGACCTTTTAAGGCTAGTCTTTATATCAGTCAGAGAAGGAAAACTGCATGTCAATCTGGAGTGATATTGGTTGTGTAAAGTATTGACAGCTTAGTTGCTGTTCTAGTGACACATCCATTCTCAGTGCCTACATTCTATATGCCTGAAAACCATCTGTCCGCGGTAACATCATGAATGAGTGGTTTATGGCGTATTTACTAGATACCTTTGTGTCTCATGCTTTTCCTTCCCCCTTTGGGTCGTTTGCTCTTTTAATGGGATCTTTGTGGAGGGTGACCAGTTCTTATGGGAATAATTCTCTGGAAACAATACTGTTTTATAGCATTTGAGTTAGCCATGATATATATCTGAAAGTGGCTCTTTTTCAACTGTGGTCCAGATGAAGTGCTCTGTGTTAACGTTTGTGTGTGTGTTGATCTAGAAGAGCCTATCGTGGCTTGAGGGTTGTGTTTGAAGTCTCGGGGGAATCGGGCCACATTCAATTTGTGCTATTGAATGGCAGCTTCTGTGAATCCTCCCCAAATTTATTGATTTTTCCCAGTGTCTCATGTCACAGTGATGACCGAATAGTGAACGCAGCCTTCTTTTGTTCTTTTAGGATGACACATGCTGCATTTTGCCCCTCCTTTTCATAATCTCCCTCTTTCCATCCCTTATTCCTTCTCTTTCTCTTATTCTTCAGCACAGTTTTTTGGTGATTTACATCTTTGCTTAGTGTTCTGGATTTACATACTCACTGCCATCATTTGTCTGTGTTTGTACATTTGCGCAAACCTTATATCCGTCACTTTGACCTTGATGTGTATTATAAATTCTGCTTGTGTGTACACACTTCCATTGCCCTTGATGTACTGTACTGTGTATGGCAGGCATGTGCACATCTGGTAGGTGTAGTAGATGCTGGTGCGGCACTGCAGAGGTTTTGTAGCACCACCTCCCCGTTATCCCTTTTTCTTTTTCGCCCCTCCCCCATCCCGCCTTCTACTCTCTCATCTCAGGCCTAGACCCCCTAGCACGCACACGGAGGTCTTTTCCACATCGTTTTAGGACACGTGCTCTGCTGGGAAATCTCCTTTGTTTGACAGAAGCCTGGCTCTGCTGACGGAGGCGTCGGACAGACATTAAATCTCAAAGAAAGCATTCACTAGCAGGTGGATGACAGAGAAACATGTGACGTACAGGTTTTGGAAGGGTTGGTAAATTAGATTTTTTTTTGTAGTAAAATATTAGTGGAATTTGGAATTTTGTAAAAATTAGAATCGTAGAGTTAGAATCTTTTGAATTTTAAAAATTTTTTTTTTTTTTTTTTTTTTTAGAAGTCTCATTTAGTAAATATACAGTAAAAACAGTAATATTGTGAAATACTATTGCAATTCAAAATAACTGTATGTGTGTGTGTGTATAATATATATATATATATATATATATATATATATATATATATATATATATATATATATATATATATATATATATATATATATATATATATATATATATATGCATATTCTTTTTTTATATAATATAAAGTTAAATTAACTTCTGATTGCAAAGCTGAATATTCAGCAGCAGTTCAGTGCCATATGTGATCCTGGACCACATAACCATAAGGGTCATATTTTTTAAAATTGAAATTTATACATAATCTAAAAGCTGAATAAATAATAATACAATATTTGGCAGAGATAGAGCTATTTAAAAATCTAATAAAAATATATATATTTTTTAAATATTTTTCCTTTAAAATTGTCCAAATGAAGTTCTTAGCAATGCATATTACTAATCAAAAATTACATTTGATATATTTATTGTAGAGAACAAAATGTCTTCATGGAACACGAAGATATAGATACATGAAGAAATAGATACAGCTATTTGAAAATCTGGAGTCTGAGGGTGCAAAAAAAATCAACATATTGAGAAAATCGCCTTTAAAGTTGTCCAAATGAAGTTCTTAGCAATGCATATTAATAATCAAAAATAAAATTTTGATATATTTATGGTAGGAAATCTACAAAATGTCTTCATGGAACATGATCTTTACTTAATATCCTAATGATTTTTGGCATAAAAGAAAAATCTATAATTTGACCCATACAAAGTATTTTTTGGCTGTTGCTACAAATATACCCATGTTACTTAAGACTGGTTTTGTGGTCCCTTGTCACATATGATTCTTCAGAATCTTAGATTCTTTGTTATTATTATCTTAACAGCAGAGAGCACAAAAGAACAGCATTTTTTTTAACAATAAATTTGTAACATTATAGATATCTTTGCTGTCAGTTTTTGGCCTTATCCTTATATGAATCCTACTGCAAACTTTTGATTGGTTGTGTATGTAAATTCATTATAAAAATTTAATTGTCACAGCGGAATTTGAAATGTTGGAGAGCAAGAATGTTCACAGGAACGTGATTCTAAGAACAAGGACTAAATTGGTGTTCTCCTTGACAATTCTCTAGATGTTTGTGCACTGAGGGGGCCTGATGCTTCAGAGTCTGGGTCAGATCTCCTGTCTCCTCTGGTGGAGTCTAACGGTGGAATCCGTCTCTGAGGTGTCGTCAAGGCATCTGTTTCAAGGATGTTTGTTCTTCTCTGTTTCTATTGTGGAAGTGGATTCTTGTTTATATACGCATACAGTGACACACAGATGCGCACACAGCAAAAAAAGTGAAGCAGCAGTAGTGACATTAACAAGATGTTTTAGGAATGATTAAAAGAAAAAAAAATCATCATTTATTCACCCTCATGTTGTTCTACAATGCAATTTTCATTCTTCCATGGCACAAATACTTAACCAAAACTAATATATGGCCTCAGAAAGCTTTTTGTCTTTTTTTTTTTTTTTTTTTTTAAAGCTTGACAGCTCCTGGTCACTATTCACTTTCATTGTTTGTCCAGTTTTGGAGTGAAATGAGGGTCAGTAAATAAATAAAAACAGAAAGAAACAGATAATTGAGGCTTGATCTTTGTTTTATTGCTAGTTTATATGAAGCATACAAGTTTAAGGTGGCGGTTTTTAGTCTAGGAGTCTGAGTCTCTCAATTATAGCTGGGAATGCATTAATCCTTTGATCCCCTCGCAAGCCAGTCGAGAGTTTTTGCTTTAAATGTGCTCTTTTAACCCAAATTGAATATATTAACTCTTCCCAAAGGAGCAGGAAGGAAAGATCTTGTCTCCAGAGCAGCTGGAGGATGTAATAATTTGCGCTACAGTGGGACGTATCTTTAGATCTCGCTGTGCTCTGTTGTTTTGACAAAGTGAAGAACCATATTGATGTGACATGAGTGATGAAGGATAAATGAAAAAAAGCCTAACAAGATCATTCAGACAGAGAGAGACAACTCTTATATACATATATGGTTTGTAGGTAAATGTGTAGACCTGTACTGTCACCGACTGTATCAAAGTACATTTTGTTACCATCATCAGTTTAAAACTAAGAGTCTCTTACAATATCATTCAAGTATGACTTTTTATCTAACAAATATGGCTTTTTTATTGCAATTGCGAGTTTACATCTTGCAGTTCTGACTTTTTTCTCAGAATTATGTGACACAAACTCGAAATTATACTTCTTTTTTTTTTCTCAGAATTGTAAGATATAAACAAGCAATTCTGAGAATTAGGGTTGCAATTCTGAGAAACAAAGTCAGAATTGTGAGATATAAACCCACAATTCTGACTTTTTTCTCAGAATTGAGTTTATATCTCTCAATTCTGACTGTTTCTGACAACATGCAATTGTGTTAAGTCAAAATTTGTGAGATATAATCTCACAATTGTGAGAATATATCAGTATTTTTTCCCTGAAAATGGGACTTTATAACTCGTGATTGCGAGTTTATATCTCACATTTCTGAGAAAAAAAGTCAGAATTAAAAGAAAAAAATCCAAATTGCAAGATACAAACTCGCATTTGCAAGAAAAGTCAAAATTGCGAGGAAAAAAGTCAGAATTGTGAGAAATAAATAATTGCGAGAAGAAAGGTCAGAATTGCCAGATACAAACTCGTATTTACAAGGAAAGTCAGAATTTAGAAAAAAAATTCTGTATTGTGAGAGACAAAAAACGGCATTTGCAAGAAAATGAGAATTGCAAGAAAAAAGTCAGAATTGTGAGATGTAAACTCGCAATTGTAAAAAAAAAGTCATAATTGTGGGGAAAAAAGTCAGAATTACAAGATATAAACTTGCACATTTAAATAAAAAAAAGTTCAGAGTTGCTAGATAGAAACTTGCATTCATGAGGCAAGTCAGAATTGTCAGATACAAAACCTGTATTTGTGAGAAAATCAGAATTGCGAAGAAAAAAAATCAGAATTGCAAGATATAATTTCGCAATTGTGAGAAAAGTCAGAATTGTGAGGAAAAAAGTCAGAATTGCAAGATATAAAATTGCAAATGCGAGAAAAAAGGTAAGAGTTGCAAGATACAAACTCGCATTTATGAAGAAAGTCAGAGTTGTGAGAGAAAAAAGTAAGAATTACAAGACACAAAACCCGCATTTGTGGGAAAATTCAGAATTGCGAGAAAAAAGTCAGAATCGCTAAATAATATAAACTTGCAATTGCAAGAAAAACTTCAGAAATGCGAGATATAATTCTGAGAAAAAAAGTCTGAGTTCTGACTATGTCTTGCAATTCTGACTTTTCTTTCTCAGAATTGCAATGTATGTGAGTTGCAATACATGTATCACATGTATGTGATTTCTAATGAATATTCTGTCAGATAGGCCGTTGTGAAGAGTAGAAAAATTACCAAATTCACAAATCCCACCTCCTTTGTCATCCGGCTCACAGGTAGCAGCCAGTTAAAACTGGATGTGTCAACCTCTCAGTTTTCATTGGTTACCTAGGCAACTTCTCCACATTAGGTAACAAATCTTTCAGCTCTGGTTCTAAAAAGAGCTAATGCCACAGTGGCAGGGGTGTGATATTGGGCATCTGTTTAACAACAGATTAAGCAAGATTTGCCTCTTTGTCAGAGACTGCTGTTTGCTAATGATAAGAGACACAACTCTGCGGCTGTTGTTCAGTACGCCGCTGACAATTTTGCTCCTGCTGGGCTCAGTACGTACGTGTGTGTTTCGGTTTAGTCAAGCTGAAAACAAAGAAAAAGTGTGGAAACGAGTATTAAGTCTCGTTGATAGACGTCAAACTTAGTTTGCTCAGTGAGCTTGTGTAAACGATAACTTCTGGTTTCAGGTGGCACGGATATGTAATCAGAAATCTGTTATGGGTGGCGAGTTCCTGGGCCTATTGTTTTTCCCAACGAGGTGATTATCATAGTCAGATTCTTGGTAGATACACCACTCGTGATCGACAGGATAGATTCTCGACCCTTCTACTCATCCACTACAGAAAGAATACATAGGAAGTGAAATGAGAGAGACAGAGCACCGAGGTGGAAAGAGCATGTGCTAATGTTCAGGGCTGACTCAGCTTTTTCACAGATCTCCTTGGTGACCTGCACCGAGAGCCATATGCTGTTTGAAACCTGAGATACATGAGCACACAACACGCCACCTTTAACCTTTCTCCCTACCGGTGACCTTACACACCCCTGTACAATTCTTTTTAAAAGCTATTTTTGACTGATACAAACTTGTTTGGTGACACAAGTGGTGGATGAAAGAACCTGTGAAGGCTTAGAGTAGATTTAACACCATAACAGGCACCAATCTGAGATTTATTATCTTTTAACAAATCAGCATGTTTTATTAGTCTATAATATGCTCTTATGCATTCTATATCTTTCCTCAAACGAGGATGGAACATTTCATGAAAGCTAGATGAGGACCGTAAAACACAAGGTAATGCATAGATGAATTAATGATGTTACATTTCAGATCCAGGATATCACATAGTACTGATGGTGCATTAGGGGGAAGCGGTCATGTGTTTAAGAGCATCTTGATTAAGATTTAGAGCTCCGGTGCAATCTTAGCCTGCCTCTACAATCTCCTGGGAATGTTTGGCACATTGTGTTTTTTTTTAAATGCACAGTTTCTGTTGGTTAAGCAAACAGGACAGGAATTACTGTTGCTTTGCAGGCTGCATTTACAGTGTGACCAGTGTAGCCTGATTCACAAACAAATAACTCTTGTGAACTCATTAATTTCAGTGTATTAACAACCTACGGTAGAACAAATAGAGTCTGATTCATGAACAAATGACTCTTATGAACAGGTTCTTTTTTGTGAATCAGTTAGACACAGTGTGACCAATGTAATATAATTCATAAACGGTTGACTCTTGTAAACTGGTTCTTTTTAGTAAATAAAAAACTTACAGCACATCCAATGTAGTCTGATTCACAAATAAATGACTCTTGTAAACTCATTTTTTTCATTGTATCAAAAAACCTACCACAGAACAAGTATAGTCTGATTCATAAACAAATGACTCTTATGAACTGGTTCTTTTTAGTGAATCGTTACACACAGTGTGACCAATGTAAGCTAATTCACAAACAGTTGACTCTTGTGAACTGATTCTGTGTAGTGAGTCAGAATCATACAGCACAACCAGTGTAATTTGATTCACAGACTAATGACACTTATGAACCATTTTTTGTGAATCGTTAACAAAGTGTGAATCCAGTTCACAAGCATTTGACTCTTTTTCAGTAAATCAGAAACATGTATCACAACCAGTGTAACCTAATTTACAACCATTGACTCTTATGAATCTTTTATTCTTAGTGAATCAAAACATAACAGCGCAACAAGTGTAATCCGATTAACCAGCAAATGATTCTTATGAACTGGTTCTTTTTAATGAATCGGTTACACACAGTGTGAGCAATGCAGGCTAATTCTCTTGTGAACTGGTTCTTTTTAGTGAATTAAAAACATACAGCACAATCAGTGTAGTCTGATTCACAATCAGATGACTCTCATGAACTCATTCTTTTTAGTGTATCAAAAAACCTACAGCAGAACAAGCATAGTCTGATTAATGAACACATGATTCTTATGAACTGGTTCACACAGTGTAACCAATGTAAGCTCATTCACAAATGGCTGACTCTTGTGAACTGGTTCTTTTTAGTGATTCAAAAACATACAGCACAACCAGTGTAGTCTGATTCACAAACAAATGACTCTTGTGAACTGGTTCTTTTTAGTAAATCGGTTACACACAGTATGACCAATGTAATCTAATTTACACACAGTCGACTCTTGTGAACCGGTTCTTTTTAGTGAATCAAAAACATACAGCACAACCAGTGTAATCTGTAAATCAGAAACGTTTCGCAACCAGTGTAACGTAATTTACAGACAGTTACTCTTATGAACTTTTTATTCTGTGAAACAAAACATAACAGCACAACCAGTGCAATTAGATTATCACTGATTCTTTTTAGTGAATCCGTAACATACAACATAATCAGTGTCTCAGTGACTATTAACATTTTTTTTAATCAAAAACATACAGCACAATGAGTGAAACAAGACTTACAGACAAATGGCTCTTTTTAGTGAATCACTAACATACAGCATGATCCTTGTTGTCCGATTCTTATGAACTGCTTTTCTTTAGTGAATCATAGGCGTGACCAGTGTAGTCTTATTTATAAATGACTCTTTTAAACTGGTTCTTTTTAGTAAATCAACCACCACTTGAATATTCATCACAAAATCGAGCATGCTAACAAATACTGTCATTAGATCCTTTATGCAATATATACCAGCCATCTCTGGTCATGCTCTTCAATTAGGCCTGACTGCGTAATTGCCCACTTGTCTCAAAGATTTCGATGGTTGTCGAATTCGTAACAAGTTGCACAGTATCAAAGTCATGCAGATGACAGGACTTGTTAATTAATGGAGTCATTAGAAGAGTCTGCTGAGGGAAGTATGCTCCTGCATCTACATTGATCAAACAGTTGGCAGGAAGTCACCTCACTGGGCCACCCTCCGTCTGCCATGCGGTTCTAGGGGGGATATAAACCATGTGGAGTTGATAGCTCTGACATCAGTGCAAATTGTGTAAAGCCAAAATCAGTTGTGACATAATCACAGTTGTTATCATCTCCTTAAAAACGGAGCGGGCTCACTCTTCATCTTAGATTTCGTTTTTTCTTCGACTGGAATGAAATGTCTTGAAAGTAGATTGGTAAGCAGAATAACTGTTGGGATGAGTGCTAAATAAGACAGTCCCTGTTGTGCTTGCTTTTTAGATGCATCTGGGAGTTTCCTGTGACTTAACTGAATTAGTCATGATTCAATCAAAGGCAACTATTTCTTGACGACTTCAGTCTCTCTAATTCTGGTCTGCAACAGCACCTCCCTCCTCGAGAAAACACAGCACACATCTTTCTTTGTTTACGTAACAGGACACACATAGTTGCTAGAATTTGGCATAGACATCAATCCAGCCAGACAGCATTCAATTTTGTAATTTAATACTATATTCTCCAAATCGCTTTTAAAGACTCATGTTTGGAAACGAAGTGTAACAGATCATCAGAAAAATGGACAAAAGTGCTTGCTAGCATACACATAAACATGCATTAAGACATTGATTTGAGTGTGACAAATCCGTGTTTAAATCATTCACATAAACCTGTGGCAGAAGAAAGACTCGAAGGGAATTTGTTGCAGCATCACGGACACGTTTTAATCTGATTCTGCCATCGTGCTTTCAAGTACAGTCAGAGCAAACAGAAAGATATGGTTTGGTGAAAGACGGAAACTCGGTTGTAGTGTTGATTGCAGGGTTGGCTCACTGTGTTGGTGTGTTGTGATTCACTCTTCCTCTTGCTGGGACAAAGGCTGATTTACTCACACTAGGGTGCTTCCCTGTGCGATCACATTCGCAACACGCCAGATTTGGCTGCTTTCCTGGATTCAACCCAATCACTTCTTATGTTTATTTCTTTGCAGATAAACATGCCACTTGGATAAGAGATCTAACTGGCCTGTTTTACTCAAGGCACGTATTTGGAATAATCTGCGATGGGCTTTATTGGATGTCTAGACCCTTAAATTCAAGGGTTAGGGTTAGTCCGACAGTACTTTCCTTAAATTTATTGTTCAAGGTGGTGACTTTTATAAAAGCAATGCTTAGATGGTTGTGGCAATGGTACTTTAGACAGGACAAATTTAGAAAATTCTAAGAGAGGATGCTAAAACTGCATCTTAAAGTGACAGTTCACCCAAAAAATGAAAATACTGTCATTAATTACTCTCATTACCATCATGCCATTTCAGAGACCTTCGTTCATCTTTGAAACACAAATTAGGGTATTTTTGATAACATCTGAGAGCTTTCTGACACATTCAAGGCCCTGAAAGGTAGTAAGGACATCGTTAAAATAGTCCATGTGACATCAGTGGTTTAACCATAATGTTATGAAGCTAAGAAAATACTTTTGCTGCACAAAGAAAAGAAACATAATGACTTTATTCAACAGTTTCTTCTCTTTTGTGTCAGTCTTTATATTCTCATAGCTTCATAAAATTAAAGTTGAACCACTGATGTCACATGGACTATTTTAACGATGTCTTTTCTACCTTTCTGGGCCTTAAAAGTGGTGGTTACATTGCTGTCTATGCCGGAAAGCTTTTTGATTTAATCAAAAATGTCCTAATATGTGTTCTGAAGATGAATGAAGGTCTTACGGGTTTGGAACAATATGAGGGCGAGTAATTAATGACATAATTTTTATTTTTGGGTGAACTACCCCTTTAAATTTATCCCATTTATTAAACCGAAAAGAAGGAAAAATCTTTATGAACTAGTTGACCGCATAATGATTTTTTTTCCCATCTACGCAGAAGGTCTGCAAATGTAATATCATTTTATTTTATTTCATTCCCTGATTTATTTACTTTTTTTTTTTTTCCATTTTGATTTCATTCATTAATGCCTGTTTTATTCCAGGCATATATTTAGTATAATCTTTATTGGTCTAGACCCTTAAATTCAAGGTTTAGGGTTAGTCTAACAGTAATTTTCTGAAATTTATTGTACAAGGTGGTGACTTCTATAAAAGCAGTGCTTAGATGATTGTGGAAATGGTAGTTTTGACAGGACAAATGTAGATACTTCTAGGAGAGAATGATAAAACCCTGTTTTAAAGGGATAGTTCACCCAAAAATGAAAATTCTGTCATTAATTACTCACCCTCATGTCGTTCCAAACCTGCAAGACCTTGTTCATCTTTAGAACTTGAATTAAGATATTTTTGATGAAATCAAAATCTGAGAGCTTTCTGACCCTGCATGGACAACTGACATGTTCAAGATCCAGAAAGGAGTAAGGACATTGTTAAAATAAGTCTATGTGACATCAGTGTACAACCTTAATTTTATAAAGCTTCGAGAATACTTTTTGTCCACAAAAAAAAAAAAGAAAGACTTTATTCAACTATTTTTTCTCTTTTGTGTTAGTCTTTGTATTCTCGTAGCTTCATTAAAATTAAGGTTGAACCACTGATGTCACATGGACTATTTTAACGATGTCCTTACTACCTTTCTGGGCCTTAAAAGTGGTAGTTACATTGCTGTTTATGCCAGAAAGCTCTCAGATTTAATCAAAAATATCTTGATATGAGTTCCAAAGATGGGTTTGGAACAACATGAGGGTGAGTAATTAATGACAGAATTTTCTTTCTATCCCTTTAAATTCATCCCATTTACAGAGGATTTTAATCAACCGAAAAAAGGAAAAATCTTTTTGAACTAGTTGACCACATATTTATTTCTTTATTTCCACACCTGATTTTGTTTTTGCCATTTTGTTTTTGGTTTTATATTTTTGAATTTTTTTCCATTTATGCAGACAGGAAAAGTTTGCAAAAGTAATATCAGCTAACACAGACTGTATTCTTTCATTTTATGCCCTTAAAATGACACCTCTCATCAAATTAGCTTCTCCGTGCAACCCCTGTTTGATTCATTCGTGGCCTGAGGCGGTGCTTTACTCATTTCTGTTTAATTTTCACCTCCCCTTTTGCGTTCTTCATATTCATTTCTTTTCAGTGCGTGCGATAGTTAGGGGTGGGGGGTATTAAATTGCCCGAAAATTGGATATTTAGGGAAACCGACTGTGGGGAAGAAAATGGACTGACTTCTTTATCCCTGATGTGTCATTTTCCATCTCTTTTCCCGTATTTTTTTTTTTTTCCCTCCCTCCCTAGAGGCCGGCCACTCGTGGGTACCACACATACACGTTTTCCTGCACTCTTATTTCCAGACTTTAATGGAACATGTGACACATGGGAGGAGGAAGGCGTGTCTTTAATTTATCTGGCAGATGCAGACCTCTGCAACATCTCAGCCCCCATCACTACCCTCACCTCTCCATCCAAAGAGCCCTGAAGGAGATGTCGGCACTCACAGAAACATTAGCGCCCCGATTCCTCCCACAAATTCTTTCCTTTTCTTTCGAACCCAAATGATAGGATTATCTGAAGCCCTTTGGCACACATGCTGATGAGATTTTGGCAGTTTTGCAGCAGTTCACCTCCCAGGCTTCCCCACTTCCCATAAACCCGTTGGCCGCTGAGGGACGACATGCTGTAGGTTTCAATCTGCTCTTCATCCTGCAGGGAATAACCCTCTGTTAACACACCAGAGAAGGCCAAGCATAGATAGATCCTGGGATTTACTCCCTGTGAGCAGCCCATGCTTTTTAAAATTAAATATTTTGTTCAGCTTCCAATATTATTGTAGCATTCTTGGTTACATTTAACACATTTTACCCTGTCACTAGAAATCCCTCCAAATCATTGCTGAAAATGCAATCATCTGGAACTGTCCACATGGAATTCTTGTTTGTTGTTACTGTACAAGTGTGTGTCTAGGCTCACAAAGAGGTTGGAAGTGCTGTCTGATTTTTGTTTATAATGATGGTGATGATGATGATATTTCCAGATGTGCATGGCATGCTTCTCTTTTGGCCAAATAGCAGCAGACATCTGCGGGAAGCTAGAAGAAGGGATGAGAAAGAGTGGAGGAAAGGGAGAGAGAGAGATGACAGTGGCAAGAGTGGGAGGATGAACACTAAGGCAATGACAAGGCAGTGTGACTCAGAGTCAGCGAGAGCTGTTTCATGCTCATCTGGCTTTACGCATAAACACAGTGGGTCTCATTCCATACAGTCTATACAGCTATGTTTATGCAGAACATTTTTGTCTGAACGTTTTCACACAGATGTTACAATTCATTAATGATTTTGAATTTAATTTTATTCTAACATAAAGCTACAATTTAGAAAAAAAAACTGGTGGCGGAAGAAACTGTAGATTTAGTGGAAATGTTTTATATACAGTATATACAGTGTGTATGTACAGTCAAAAGTGTCAGAATCTGCAAAATGCTAATTATTTTACCAAAATAAGAGGGATCATACAAAATGCATGTTATTTTTTTATTTAGTACTGACCTGAATAAGATATTTCACATATAAGATGTTTACATATAGTCCACAAGAGAAAATGATAGTTGCATGTATAAAAATGACCCTGTTCAAAAGTTTACATACACTTGATTCTAAACTGTGTTGTTACCTGAATTATCCACAGCTGTGTTTTTTTTTTTTTTATTGATGGTTGTTCATGAGTCCCTTGTTTTCCCTGAACAGTTAAACTGCTTGCTGTTCTTCAGAAAAGTCCTTCAGGTCCCACAGATGTTTGGTTTTTCAGCACTTTTGTGTATTTGAACCCTTTCCAACAATGACTGTATGATTTTGAGATCCATCCTTCCAACTGAGGGACTAAAAACAAAACAAAAAACTGCTGTGGATCATTCAGATAACAACACAGTATTAAGAATCGAGTGTTTGTAAACTTTTGAATGGGGTCATTTTTATAAATTCAACAATTATTTTTTTCTTGTGGACTATATGTTCTTATTTTGGTAAAATAATTAACATTTTGCAGATTCTGCAAGGTGTATGTAGACTTTTGAGCTCAACTGTATATATTTAATTATGTATTTATTTATTTTTAATGTATTTATTTTTTGGAAAAAAAGTATATTTATGCACACCTTAAATTGATCAAAAGTGATAGTAATAATTTCCATTTCAAATAAATGCTTCTAATGCTATTAATCTATTTGTCATAGAATCCTGAAAAAGATTCAAAAAATCACATATCATAAGTAGCTGTTTTCAACCTTGATAATAATAAGAAATGTTTCTAGAGCAGCAAATCAGCATATTAGAATGATTTCTGGAGGATTATGTGACACTGAGAACTGGCATGTGTGCTGAAAATGCATTTCTGCCACTTTAGGAATAAATTACATTTTAAAATATATTAAAATAGAAAACAGTAATAATATTTCTGTTTTTACTGTGTTTTTGTTCAAATAAATGCAGCTTTTTTCAAAAACATCCTAAACCCCAAACTTTTGAATGGTAGCGAATCTATTATTTATTATTATTATTATATTTATTTTTTGAAATTGAATAACTCAGTGACTCTTTATTAAGTTTACTTCATAGTAAGCAAAATGATCCATGTTCATACATGTCATACATGTTGTTGGTAAACAAGTTGTGCGATGAAACTGCATGAAAGACTATGAAATCCTGTTTTCCACTTCAAGTAAACACTCACATTGCCCATCCTCTCTCTGTGTGGTGGGAAAAAATGTTTCCGTGGCCTTTTCTCTGGTTTTAGAACTGCAGGAGTTTCTCACCTGCCAAAAGGAAACTCCAAAAACAAGTGAGGGATTCATAAGCAATGACTTTGAATTGACAGTTTCACTGTCCGTCAGTCCTTTAAAGCTGGCAGTGCATTTTTGCTGTCACTTTTTTGGAAGAAAAGGGGTAGTTTTTACTTTACTTTAGTATTTTTTATTAATTTATTTTTATTTTTTTTAATTCATCCACAAGTTGTTCCAAACCTGCATGAATTTCTTTCTTCTGTGGAACGCAAAAGAAGATATTTTATAAATTGTGGAACCAAACAGTTGTTGGTTCCCACTGACTTGCATAGCATAGTTAATCAAGACCAGCGACTATTTTGGTTTCCCACATTCTTCTAAAATATAACATTTGTATTGTGCAGAAGAAAGAAATTCATACTGGTTTGGAACAGCTAACCCTTTAATGTCCTGCATATTCCTTCTAGAGCATAGCAGATGTGCTTGTCTTCTATGAGGGCAAAGCAGTTAGTTTTAACTGAGAGCTTGTGTTGAATAAATATGAGGTCCTCTGGTGTGCCTGCCAGTAGTTTAATGGCCAAACCAGTCCAGGAAGAGGGAACTTGGGCTGTTCTCCTACAGGAGTGAGAGCGTTTGTCTTCCTTTATGTCTCTTCCTCTGGTGAGGGAAACTCTTTAAGCCATAAAGTTATGTGTGATCTTAATGTATACAGAAAGTTCTGGTCTGTCTGCATTAATACCAAAACTTAAAACCCACTCCAGACATAATCTCATTGCTCTTTAAGAGCTCTAGGGCTAATGTTAGACTGCCATTTAAACTGAATCAATTGAACACTGAGAATATGATCAAGACTCTCTTAGCTGATGACATTAAGGGGCATGAACTCTAATATTACATTCTGTTGTTTACCAATCAGTAGCTTTATTTCTGTGCAGTAAGCGTGGTTCTTCCAATTGGTTTAGTCTTATTCTTCCTTTTCTTTCTGTTCACAGATGGTCCGTTTACAGGCACTCCGCCCACCTATGGTTACGACGCGGACCGAGCGGAGGAGCAACGACGACACCATGACATTCTGCCCTATATCGACGACTCCCCCTCCTCTTCCCCTCACCTCAGCTCCAAGAGCCGCAGCAGTCGAGACACCCTCTCCTCCGGCTCAATCGAGTCCTCCAAGTCTGTAAGTCGCCTCCTTGTCAGCCAGACAGTGACAAATCTGACATTATGATTTTTTGGCATTTGAATAATTACATTTTACAAATACAAAATAATTGACCATACAAATGACATGTCAGACTCATCATATACCCATGTGATAGCAGAAGCTAATTATTCTGTTGTGCACAGAGAGATGAATGCTTTCTTGGTGGTATGTGACGGTAAAGAGTACGCATTAGAGCTCTCTTTATGCATGGATGGATCTGCCAAGTATATGCCATCTGTGAAGTGGTCCATTATGAATAATTGTACCAGTAAACCCACATATATTTATAGCCTCAATGGTAATGGTACACAACAAAACCAGTGAGCTGTGAAATTTGGCAGATTTCAAAGCTTGCGGATTCTGAAGTGCTGAGTCTGCATAGTACAATTCTAATTGAACATTTAGTGCTCATCGCAGGTTAGTAAATATTATATAGCTCGGCACTGAGCGGTAGAACCTCACGTCGTTCGTTGCACGCAGTCATGCGTGATCTAAAGAAATTCTTTCTAGTTTCTGTTGTTATCAACTGTGGTTTAAAATGATCATGGCTTTCATTTCAGAGCCTCAGGAAACTGACTTCATCATGCATTGTGGCTATCAAATTAAATTACTGATTGTAAAATAGAGCTTTCTTGCTTCATTGACACAGCCATTGGCTGTCAAATTGATTGATGTCCCTCCCTGCCAATACCATGCCCAGAGGCAGGCAGTTTATTTGGGCCCTTATGACCTCTGTGTTTAGCTCCCACATGGATTTAATCAATTTAATCAATAGGAGATACTCACCTGCACACACACCCCAGTAACCCTACATGCTTTACGTGTTTACCCAATATACACACAGCCAGGGATTTGAAATATGGACCAATTCAAAGAGGGATTTGCCATGTAAACGTCTGGAACTGAGCTGTAAATAAACCTGCGATTGACACTGCAGAGGGATCATTACCCATTTTTCAGACACATTACCTTACCTTGCCTCCCCTAAACCTTGGAATCAGACTAGATTTTGATGAGTGAGAATTGCATGCAATGGGATAGTTCACCCAAAAATGACAATTCTGTCATTCTCAGAGCTTCATTCATCTTCGGAACACAAATTAAGATATTTATGATAAAATCTAAGAGATTTCTGACACTGCATAGACAGCAACGCAACTACCATGTTCAAGACCCAGAAAGGTAGTAAGAACATTGTTAAAATAGTCCATGACACATCAGTGGTTCAACCTTAATTTTATGAAGCTATGAGAATACTTTTTGTGTGCAAAAAAAAAAACGACTTAATTCAACAGTTTGTTCTCTTCCATGTCTTTGCCGTGTGTTCACATTTTTTTGTTTTATTTGCGCACAAAAAGTATTGTAGTTTTCTGGGCCTTGAAAATGTCAGTTGCATTGCTGTTTATGCAGGGTCAGAAATCTAATGGATTTGATCAAAAATATCTTAATTCATGTTCTGAAGATGAGTAAAGGTCTTATGGGTTTGGATCAACATGTGGGGAGTAATTAGGGGTTCAAGCGCGTAGCACTGAAACCCTATTATAATTGTTAGAATGGCCACAGATCAGCGATCTCAATGTAAAACTCATTGTGCAGACCAAACTGTAAGTCACAGAGACGTGAAACTTGGAGGGATGGTAGTACTCAAACCACCGACAACGTGACCAAAGCTCTCTCCAATCGGCCTGACAGGGGCGCTACAGCAAACAAAAGTACGAAATCACTCATAACTCCTAAATCATCAGTCGCAGTGAAGTGTCTTATGTCGTTGGAATCCTTCGCTCATGTCGGACAAAACGCATGCCTCAGATTTGATTGTGAGCCTGGCGAAATTTTCAGTTATTTTTCAATACCTGAAAAAAACTGCAGTACAATTCTCTGGACACTCTAGGCCAGAAGTTATCACAAAAAAAAAAAAATGATCCTTTGAGATTTATCCTTTGGGAAGCTATAACGGGGTCGTTTAGAAAAGGGGCCTGTCAAGATTACCCCAAATCCTATAAAGCCTAAAGGAAAACTTGACTGAGCACGTACGAAGGGTGATTCTAAACACCATGAAAGTCATAACTTTAACAGTCATAAAAGTTCATCATATTTCATCATCATCAAAACAAATGCTTTTTTAAATCATTGATTTAGCTGGTTACAAGCTTGCTACATAATGTATTTTTGTATACGTGCTTAAATGCCTTAAAGCGCTTGAACTCCAGTAATTGCTGCTTGCAGCTATATTTAAAGTTAGAATTTTAATTTTTGAGTGAGCTATCCCTTTAAGAATAGTCTTGTCAAGCTGTCACAAACAGTTGTTTTAAATTGCCTCTTTAGAAAATTGAGCTAAAAATTACCAAAAAAAAGTCTTATGTGCTTCATTAAAACTCAAAGATTAAATTTAGATATTTCTATGTGCAAATTATTTTGTTTAAGAAGTTCATATAAAAAGTTAAAAGTTTTCTGTATGTTGGCCTTATAATGTAACAAGTTTGCTTTTTTCCCTTCAGAGCATTTGTAATTTTTGCCTGTCGTTTGTATGATGAGAAATACTTTTTCATCCTTGCGTTTTAAATAAGCGAGGGTTATTGTTTGAGCATCTGAGATGAGCTCAACTCATTCTCATGCGCTGGAACGCTGACATGCTTTGATTAATAAATATGTGGATGAATAAAAGATGGTGGTCTAGAGATACAGGGATGCCCCCTGGGGTGAGACGTCTAGCGCCCAAGAGTTCATGAATAAAACCTTGATTTCTACCTTTCCCCTGATGGAGGTTTCAGTAGTGGGATTTACTTTTGTCACCTGGTGGGGTTTTACATCTAATATCAGTTGGTGAGATTAGAATAAATGCATGCAGCGAAAGCATTTTAACATCACCTCAGCTTAAAAACTCAAGTCAAGCCAGTGTAGTCTACAGTGATAACACAGTCATGAAGCAGATGGAGGTTTTATTCTAAAATCTGGACTAGGATGTCTCATGAGACTATCACAAACATCTGTGCTTTCCACTACCTGTGCTGTGGCCATGGAAACCAACATTTCAGGCCCATTTAGCCGTCATCAGCACTCGGTAACCCCACACACACGAGACACAAAATAGATATGCCTTGCTTCTGGATGGATTCTAGCTCTGAAGTATTTCTAATACTCCACTCAGGGCTTGGTGAATAGTGTAGACTACTGTACATAAAGGCCTTATTCAGTTCAAAGGTGTTATGAATTTCCCATGATTCTCATGTAGCCAAGACAGTTATTATAAGACCGTAGAGCAGCTCCATTGAACTGGTGCCAAATCGCTTTTTTATAGCTCTTTCCAGCTTTGCCAGTATGTAATTTAATGTCATATGATTTAAGAGTGTGTTGTTCAGAAGCGTGTGAGCTCTTTCTGTGTTCACCCAGGCGGAGTTGGACCTGGAGAAGGGATTGGAGATGAGGAAAAGGGTGTTGTCTGGAATCCTGGCCAGTGAAGAGACCTACCTCAGCCATCTGGAGGCGCTGTTACTGGTAAAAAAGCCTCGAGTTCGATTTTGCTAACAGTGCGTGACAAAGTTCGCACAAGGAGTCTTATAAGTGAGACCAAGGAAGAGTCCAAGGAAGGTCATTACTAGTTCAGGATTAGTTAATTAACGATTAGTTCACTCCTAAATTTAAATTTCTGGATAATTTACTTACCCCTATGTCATCCAAGATGTTTATGTCTTTCTTTCATCAGTTGAAGAGAAATGAAGGTTTTTGAGGCAAAAATTTCCAAGATTTTTCTCCATATAGTGGAATTCAATGGGGATCAGTGGGTTGAAGGTCAAAAATGCAGTTTCAGTGCAGCTTCAAAGGGCTCTACACGATCCCAGCCGAGGGATAAGGGTCTTATCTAGTGAAACAATCATTCATTTTCAAAAAAAAATCTGAAATGCGACTTCACGCATTAGATAATCATGTTGGATTAGGTCATGCATGGTTAGTTCTTCATTGGTTTGAAAAGGTAGTGTAGGGTGAAAAACTCCAAGCAACCAAACCAAACTCCTTCAACTTCAAAATGATCTGACATCGTCGTTTTACCTTTGTTTTATATATACTTTTTTATTTTTTAAAATTAATTAATTTATTTTTTTAAAAATAACCGATCATTTCACTAGATAAAACGCTTATTCGTCGGCTGGGATCGTGTGGAGCCCTTTGAAGCTGCACTGAAAACAAATTGGACTTTCTAATTCTGACGTTGGACTTTTCTAATTCTAATGTTTGTCTAATTCTAACGGTTGGCTCCCATTGAAGTCCACTAAAATCCTTGAATGTTTTCCTCAAAAACCTTAATTTCTTTACAAATGAAGAAAGAAATACATGAATATCTTGGATAACATAGGGGTTAATACTGGTTATTAGGAAATTTGTATTCTGGAGGTGTATTTTATTATAGTTTCTCAAATTTTTTTTTTTTTTTTTTTTGACCACCAAATCAGCAAATTAGAATGATTTCTAAAGAATCATGTGATACTGAAGACTGGAGTAATGGCTACTAAAAATTCAGCTTTGCCACCACAGGAATTAATTACATTATAAAATATATCAAACTGGAAAACTGTTATTTTAAATTGTAAAAATATTTCGCAATATTACTGTTTTTACTGTATTTTGATCAAATAAGTACAGTCTTGGAGAGCATAAGAGACTTTTTTCAAAGACATAAAACAAATCTTATGAACTAGCGCTGGGCAATATAGCAATAATTTTTTTCTTTTTTTTTTTCAGAACATTTGACCGATTCTCTCTCTTTTTTTTTTTTTTTTCCCACAATTTTTAACTAGTCAACAAAGTAACTACAGTACAACTTCAAGTAAATTTTTTTTTATTAACCCTCTAGTTAAAGAAAATTCTATTCCAAGTCAAAATGACTGAAGGTATAACACCAGTAGACTATTAATAACTATAAATCTTCTGTAAAAACAATGAACAACAGCTTTCAGCCTGTCATCATGATGCAATCATGAAATATCAGACATACAGTAGTAGTTCTTCACAGGTTTTTTATTCAATTGTGCTGCTTTTCTATTGTTTTTTCTATGTAAACACAGATGCGTTTGACTGTTTCACTCGCGTCCCTTGCAGTGTGTAATGCATGTTTAAAGCAAGTTTAAAGTAGTTCACTCCCATTTTCTTGCACGTTTTTGCTATTCCACTGCCTGTGTCGCATCTGTCAACACAAAAGTGCATTCTGTGTAAATGATGACTAGCGATATGAGTGTGTCACACGCGAGCAGTTAATCTCATATGCCAACATGCGGTTGGATCGCTCTTTTCCCTTTGCTGTTATCATTGGCATATTGTCAAACTGTCTACTTCTAACGTTTGGTAATATTTCTAATCAAAATCGCGATTCCTCGATTTCTAAAATATAAAATCGTGGCAAAACATTACATTCGAATTAATCGATAATGCACTATTACTATACAGTACTATACAGTAGTGTACATAGTGTGTATATAGTTGATTAGATTGTCAAAAATGTCTCACTAAGTGCTCAAATGTTTGTTCCTGCTCTTTTGTCAGCCCATGAAGCCCCTGAAAGCAGCAGCCACCACCTCCCAGCCTGTCCTGACTGTTCAACAGATCGAAACCATCTTCTTTAAAGTGCCTGAGCTCTACGAGATCCACAAAGAATTCTATGATAGCCTTTTACCCAGAGTGCAGCAGTGGAGTCACCACCAACGTGTGGGAGACCTTTTCCAAAAGCAAGTGAGTAAAATTCTCTTCACAAGACCGTTTTCAGATTAAACACAACACAAAATTGAAGTAGACCCTATTTACTTAGTTTCAGGAAATTGCTCAGCGTCTGACCCGTCCCACCAAATCCCCCACTTTCCATCATCTTGATGGATAATGTCCTGTCCTTTTTGTACATAAATGTCCTGTTTTGCTCTGAAGTGTTTTAAGTAAACAGCAAACAGCATTTAATGCTGTCTTTAAAAAGCAGATTCTGATTATACATACTTTTTTTAATGTAATTATGATTTGAGAATCTGATTTAGAGTGCAGAATTTAATTCTGATCATAGTGGAATCGCTTCAGCTGTCCAGTCTCTTTCCACTTTCGTGCCCCATGAGGCTGAAACAGAATTAACATTTATCTCTAAATCAAGGAATCCTAAATGAATCATTTATGCCCCTAGAGCGACACCGCACAGTCACACAATGTCTGGCCCGCAGGAGCCTGTGTAATGTTGAAAATCACATCTCAATGCTGCCTTTTTTCACCCAGCCACTTGGGTAGATACTACAGTGTGTGCTTTGTGTCTTGAGGAGAGGCTATTAATAGTGCCATTCGAAGATTGTGTTCTCTATCTCTGGCCCCCCCGCTCTTTTCCATTAAGTTCTTTCCTCACGTGACTCTGCTGACTGTTAGGGGGGCAGATAAATCCCTCCTCGGTCTGTCCGGCCAATGCACGCAGGAGTCCTATTCCACATTTATTTATCTTTCCATTTTCCCCTTCATTGTTCCCCACTTTCCCCATCATCCCACGCTTAATAAACGGAAGCTACAGTCGCCAAGTTGTGTTTTCTCCCAGAAGGTGCTGGGCTTTCCTCCGACAGTCAGTTAGTTAGTCAGGCAGTCATTTTGACCGGAGGCTATTTGTCACTGATCCCCTCACCCTCTCCCGCATCTATTAACAAGAATCCGGAGGCAGGAGGAGGCGAGGCAGTGCTCGAGGAGCCAGCCTCCCTAAAAAGACAGTTGCTCGCAGCAGGAGAGACAAGAAGATGAATGAACGAGAGAGAGATATAGTCAAAATGGGTGATAGAAATGTCTCCTGCTGTTTGTGTTGATTCTGCCTTCCCCGACAGCTCATGTTGAGTAAGAAAACGCAATGCAAATCATGAGCGAAGTCGTTACGGGAGCCTGTATGTCAAAGGTGATGTTCGTTGTACCGCTCGGCTGTGAGAAAGATGCTAATATTCCAGCTCACTTGAGCTAAATGTTTTACCGCTGTCGCTGACATGTGTATGTAAATTCTCCAGAGGCTCTTCTCCCAACAGCGAGAAATTCTGACATTCCCGTCTTTTCTGTGACCTACTTAAACGTCGTTAAGTGCACCGAGCAGAGGAACGTACTTTCATCTTCAGCTGGGCCTGGCATATGGTCATGTCATCATGAGGAAGTGTGTCGAGGCTGAGAGGATGTGAACACTGCTGTGCTGAAGTCTCTGTCAAGCTGTCTCCACCAGCTGACGTATCAACTTTTTTAGCGTGTGTCGTGTTTAGATGCATCTCAGCCTTCTTAGAACAGCCTTAGCGTACAACATTTCTGTATTGACACTTAACGGGCTGGTTATCCGAGTAAGGAATATCATCCTGTCAACACAGTATTTGAGAGTGCTTGTAAGCAAAACCAGCATACAAAAAGAACATCCTGTTGATTAGTACTTGCCTTTTTTATTATTTTGTACTGTTCTCTGAGATCCACTTATATTATCAAGATTTTTACATCAGTAATAGGCTATTTTTTTGTCCTGTTTTGACTCCCCTCATCAGAACGCTCTGTTTGAATGGACGATTGTAAACACAGAAGTAAAAGCTCACTGCTATGATTGGTTAATAGTTGTGTATGTTTGACAGCCTACATTCTTCATAGATGGACACTGCTGTGATTTAGATTAAAACTCATAAATACTCAGTACATATCAAATGATCTGTAATAACAGACAAAGTAATAGTGACCACGTAATAAAAACAGTTACTCACACTGGTGTGATGCAACATTACTGTCAGATCCAGTATAGTCGGGACAGCATCGTCTTTTAGTTTCAATCTTTCTGAAAATCTTGCGTCAAACTGTGCTTTGTTTAAAAACAAATCCACGGTAAAATGAAGTGAACAAAGGACCAAGTTCTTACTGACATGGTCTGGAGCTTCATTAAAAATAAGGTTAACCCACTCTTTCCTAATATTCAGAAGGAAGGCAATGCAAAGACTGTTTGTCCACAACTGGACACTTGAACAGTGTCTTGTTGTCTTCAGAGCCATTTTTATTGTTTGATTTCTGTGTAAACCTGCGTTTGCCTCTCTCGTTATTCACACTACATGTGCAAATTGGTGGGTGGGGCTAAACAGGTGGAGGCGGAGTTTAGCCAAACTATTACTTCATAGAGTGGCGCATTCCACAACCTGTCATTTTGGCAGATTGGCTTCAATATAAGCTGATTTTTAGACCAAAGAGAAAGTTTTGAGTTCTGAAACTTACTGAATGATTTTATAGTCTAATGACCTCTTATCTGTCAAAAGATTAAGGAAATTTTGATTTCTGAGTTCATGACCCATTTAATACTGATATACTATGCATCTGTCTGTCCAATCTATCCGTCGGTCCATCCATCCCTTCGTCCTTCTACCCATCCAAGGTAAAAAAAAAAAAAAAAAAGCCCTATTCCAACTTCAGACCTCTAACCTACTATAAACACTTACATCCTTAAAAATTGGCAAGCCAAATCAGTATAGCGCAAATAAATCAATCCTATGTTGGTTGAAATCATTGTGTCCATTTTGAAAATCGCTTGGACAGAAATATCTGCGCCCACTGTCTAATAGGCCACTTCAGACATAGGTTTTTGTTAATGGGTAAAGATCCTCTTTAATGCCTCTTATGCTGGAGTCCATTATCTCTGAAGCATATTTTGATGGACTGCGATGTTTTAAACTCCTCTGGGATCCATTATTTTTCAGTTGATTCTTATGAAATGATTTTTAATGAAGTGAGAAAAAAAAAACTTTAAAAACCTTTCATAAAAGTTTTTTTCAGTGTTTTCTTGTATGCAGATAGTACACAACATTATGAACAATTTGTATCCTTCAAATGAAACATAGTGTCTACTCTACGGTCTCTTACTTTAGTTGGTTTTGTTGTTGGTTTTGTTTTAAAGGGAACCCTGGGTATTAGGACTTGTGTGGCTTAATATAACAGAAATTATGTCTTTTACCAAAATATGGAGTAGAAAGGCAATGAAAGATTTATGTTATTTTAAAAATCCACATATTTTTATACATATTTTGGCACCATTATTTTGATTACGTAGAATGGTTGCGGTGAGCTGCTGGCACTATCTGATGCTATTTTTACCACAACACAACTCGGAATACACAACTTGGAAAATAAAATACAGATACGATGCCACATTGGCGGCTTTTGGTTATAATTTATAAAAGGCAACAAGAGAAGCGACGTAAGTCTGCACTGCTTTCTTAGCGATAAGAAGAGTAGAAAAGAACAGGAAGATGCCTGTGGACGAATAAAACGTCCTAAAGACCTGTGTCTGTGTTCTCTCCACTTTAGCCCTGCTGCCTTTGAGGCTTTTAGTAGACCACAGCTAGTGAAAGAGTTGACAAACAATGTAAACATGTCGACGCTTGTCATGACACCGCAGCCACTGAAGGAGTTTCTCAGTGTGGATTTTACCCGATGTCTGGGTGTATTTAGACTCTTTGTGGGGAAAACCGATGGTACAGCATTTGGTTTAAGCCTACGCTTATATTCAGTAAATGGGATCATCATATCAGTATTTTATTTTTCGGTAAAAATAGCAACAGGTAGCACCAGTAGCTTACCGAGTGCAACCGTTCTACGTAATCAAAATAATGGTGCCCCCATAGTCCAAAATATGTATATACATTTTTTAAAATGGGTTTTCTACTACATATTTCAGTAAGAGACATCATTTACATTATATTAAGCTATACAAGTCTTAATACCCAGGGTTTCCTTTAAACATTTGATTGAAGTTGTTTCAGTCTGTTTACTTTGCTACATTTTCAGTTTCTTACTTAAGCTTAACACATCCCTTCACAGCGCTCAGCTACGGTTTGACTCGACCCAGCATGTGTTGTCGTTGCTTTATTACGGTCATCATCCCTCTCCACGCTGTAATGAGGTTGTCGCAGAGTAAATTCCCGTCCTCCACGCTGCAGATAGATTCTGGCCCGGAGCGGCTGTTTCTACTCAGCATGGAGAGGATTGCACACACTGCGAAAATGACTTCACTTATGGTCTCTTTGGCCCGTGCAAAATAAAAGATTTATCCCCGGATGTACCACCAAATCTGGACGTGTACCAGTGGGGTCACCTGGGGTTGTGATGTGAATGAATTGTGTCTAGAATTGTCATACTTCGGTGAAGTATCCATTTAAAGGTACAGTAACAAAAATGTGGTTTATTCCATTGGCGGTGGCTGTTTTAAACCAAATCCTTAATTAAGGTATGTTTTGTGGGTTGGTGTATGTGTATAGGTATATACATACATATATTGTGCCCTGTTTCATGTTTTTATTAGAGTGATGTGTGTTTGTGTTTTAAGGATATGTAAGTGTATGTATATTGTTTATTGTTTGTTTTATGCCAGTGTCAAATATGAATTTCTGTCCAGAACCTCTGTACAGACAGTAAAGTAAAGTAAAGTAAGGGCAAAAACTTGGTAAAAAATCTAACCTAAAGCTAAAAAAATCAAAGTGTAAAGCTAAATTACTACAGATTATGACTGTTTGAAGAAATCAAAACCATATTTGGTCCCACTTTATTTTAAGTGGCCTTAACTACTACGTACTTACATCAAAAATTAAGTAAAATGTACTTATTGTGTGTACATATTGTATTGCAAACACTATTGAGGTGAGATACGCAGGTATTTTTAAAAATGTAAAAACATGTATGTACACAATAAGTTCATTGTACAAAATGATTCATTTAAATGTAAGTACACAGTAGATAAGGCCACTTATTATAAAGTGGGACCCCATATTCTACAATATGGTTGAACATGTACTCTTAAGGGAGTAGGGATAGTTCAGCCAAAAATGAAAATTCTATCAATAATTACTCACCCTCATGTTGTTCCAAACCCGTAAGAACTTTGTTCATCTTCAGAACACAAATTAAGATATTTTTGATTAAATCAGAGAGCTTTCTGACCCTGCATAGACCGCAGTGCAACTGAAATGTTCCCAGGCTCAGAAACGTGGCTACAAGAATACTTTTTGTGCACAAAGAATGACTTTATTCTTTGTAAAACTGCGGTTAAAACACTAATTTGTGTTCTGAAGATAAATTAAGGATTTACAGATTTGGAACGACATGAGGGTGAGTAATTAATGACAGAATTTTCATTTTTGGGTGAACTATCCCTTTAAACCGTCAAATCCACATGGTCAGTCCAGCCAGACAAATGTTTCATCTGGCTTGGCTCCAGCTTATTTATTATCATGCATATACACCCACACAAACCCTTTATCGTCTAATATATATTTGTGTTTTGAAAGATTGATTGAGCTGTTTCCAGAGAGAGGTTTCCAGCTCTAACAGGATGGCTATTGAGTTTGGATGGGCTAAATCAGATTTTCAAATGTGCTTTTTACAAGCGCCAGCCGCACACATTAATTGCTCACTGTAGAGTTGGCCTCTGCTGCCATGGCAACCGCTGTAGGCTCTATAGCCACGCACAGCAACGGCCCAGCTGCTCCTGCGGCGATGACACTGTCCCGTCTGTCCGCCCCATGTCACCACGGCGAGTCCATGCGTGCGTCTCACTCATTACTGATAGTGTCGCTGTTAGCCAGAAGCGGGAACTGCCATCTTGGATATACTCATAAATCTCAACAGTTTGCATCCTACTGTTTTAAAGTCCACCATACATGGGCAACAAAGACGAAAAGATGCATGAGTGGATGTGACTCACTTTGTTTTCTCTTCCTGCAGGCTAGCCAGCTTGGAGTGTACAGGGCCTTTGTGGATAATTACGAACTCGCCGTGGAGACCGCGGAGAAGTGCTGTCAAGCGAACACGCAGTTCGCGGAGATCTCTGAGGTAATGCCTACTGGAGTGCTCAAGGTCTTGTTATTCTAATACGGGAACAGATAACTCTACCCAAAATCCCAAGCTTAGTTATTACCAAAGCTTCTGATTGGTTAGAAGGAATAGAATCCTGTAACATAGTTGATACCAGTACCAGGAATGTAATGATTCTTGAGACCAATTTTGATATTTTTATCATCTCTAATTCAGGTTTATTGTGTTGGTTTAAAGTAGGGGTGGGCGATATGGCATTCTTCAAAATATCTTTCTTTGTGTTCAGCACAAGAAAGAAAGTAATACAGCTTTGGGACAACATGAGATTGAGTTAATAGACAGAATTTACATTTTTGGGTGAACTATCCCTTTAATGTTTAGTACTATTAGTCTGCTCTCCCCTTAAGACCTGCACACATCTAATATACAGGCATGCATCCAAAACTGCAACTGATAGAATGTGTGCTATAGCACGATACTACAATATTTCTTCAAAAGCAGATTGTAGAGACATTTTAATCGTCCACGTTGAAAAATCGTTATATCGCACACCCCAAGTTTAAAGTTAGAAAACAAGAAAGTGGAGTTATAGCCTCAATAACTTCCAGTTTTATCTACTGTGACCATGATGCATCCTGCCATCAAAGAACAAGTAATTTCCAGCTTTTATGCAGGGCTTTACCTGCTGCACTTCTCCATGGGGTCACTCAGTGTGACTGATTAACCAGAGAGACCAGCATAGCAGATCTAAAAGTGGCGCTCAGCGCACTTCAGAGTTCAGCAGGAGATTTTATGCCTTGCTAAATGTTATGAAGAGAGGGTGTCTGGCATAAAATCAACATGATGATGCTCACCTCGTCCCACTTTATTCCCCCTACCAGCCGTTGTCATGCCAACTACTACTTCCCTTTACACTTTGGATATTCCTCCCTTCTAGCACGACCAAAAGCGAACATTAGGATAATTGTTTGCTCGCACTGGCGGGGGTGGACAATTTCTAGTGGGTTCTAGAGCGTATTGCTACTAGTGTAAAGCTTGTAATAGGAAACGTTTACTTGGTGTGTAAATAGATCAAATGTGACAGGCTAATTTATTCATTTAGTCTCTCCCGAAAGGAATTTTTTTGGTATACAAACAGTGGTTTGGAGAGAATATACACCATAACAGAATAAGTACACACTCAAGTATTTAACAGCAAGCATCATGTTTGGAGTATTGATGCCAAATTACCCATTACTTTATTCATGACTGTGTAACAAGCTTTCAATTGTTAGGAGAATATCTGCTGTAATATGGTGAAAACAGTTGTTCTATAAAAGCAATCTGATGTTCTTTATGGGATTACAGTTACCAGCCCTGCATGATGGTGTGCACTTCACAGGTTTATTGATCCTGAGTTTGTCTGTGATATCTCTGCAGAGTCTCAAGGTCAGGAGCACCAAGGAGTGCAAGGACCTGACAGCCAAATACTCACTGGAAAGTAAGAAACAACAAGATTGCATTTGTTGTATTCACAGGGTGCTGCATTATAAGGTCATTATATCATCTGTAGTATTTTCATTGAGCTTAAGTGTTGCACATTTCGCTCTCAGCATGTCATGTCATTCCTTCTTTTAAATTCAGTTGCATAAAACCCATCGAGTGGGTGGATTAGATAATGTTTCAAACATCGGCATTTGAGCCTGCCGTATGAAAGTGGCTCTTGTGAATAATCGCCCACTGTGTGTGTGTGTGTGTGTGTGTGTGTGTGTTCTCTTCTGTCTTGTCTCTGCCAGCTTTGCTCTATAAACCAGTGGACAGAGTGACCCGGAGCACGCTTGTTTTACATGTGAGTCAACCGTAGTTTATCATAATATTTTCTTTATGCGTTACTTAAATGTTTATGTTTATGAGTTTTACTATTGCTCATATTTAGGATACGTTCCAATCGCCAGATAGTGCCTTTTGAAGTTTACTTTCCACAGCCATCCTAAGTGTGATTCCAAATCGCATAGAGTGTATTTAGTCTGAAGGGCAACAAATGTACATAGATATATCACTTCATAGGAAGTGGCTCTTTTGTTTAGAAGGCAGGACTAAGGCACCCTGGAGCTGCCATATTGGGCGTTGCAGTTTCTCCCCTTCATAGCAGTGCTTGTCTTGCATTGCTATATACCAACTTTTTTGGTATATACTATATAGATTCATTGGTTTTGCTTTGACAGCCATCAAGAATATTAAAAACTAATTCCCCTTCTAAGGAAATCAGGAAACGAGTGTCTCGTTCCCTTTCGGGTAACCATTGTTACATGCATAACCCATTGTGTCTGCTAGAGTGGTGGCTTTCAATCCTGGTCCTGGGCACCCACTGCACTGCACATTTTGTGTGCCTCTGTTATTGAACACACCTGATTCATATCACAAGCTTATTAGGAGAGAAATCCATGTACTGAACTGAGTGTGTCAGATAAGGGAGACATACAAAATGTGCAGAGCAGTGGGTCCCCAGGACCAGGATTGAAAACCACTGCTAGAGGATACAGCAACTCATTGCCTCGCAAAAAAGAATTGTGTCCACTAGAGGAGACAGCATCTCGTTCCCTCTCAGGGGACCATGGTTACATTGTGTCCACTAGTGGACGCAGTGTCTCGTTCCCTCTTGGGGAACCATGATTACTTGCGTAACCTGAGACATTCCCCTTCTAGGGAACTCGTGCTGCATCCCATTTTGTCCGCTAGAAGACCCAGTGTCTCTCTCTCAGGGAACCATGGTTGCATGCGTAACCTGAGATGCTCCCCTTTTAGGGAACTCGCGCTGCAACCCTCATTGTGTCTGCTAGACAACGCAGTGCCTCGTTCCCTCTCTGAGAACCATGGTTGCATGCCTAACCCGAGACATTCCCCTTCTAGAGAACTCATGCTGCGTCCCCATTGTGTCCACTAGAGGAAGCAGCGTCTCATTCCCTCTCAGTGAACCATGGTTATATACGGAACCCGAGATGCTTCCTCTCTAGGGAACTTGCGCTGCATCCCCATTTTGTCTTCTAGAAGACCCAACATCTCTTTCTCTCTCGGGGAACCATGGTTGCATGCGTAACCTGAGACACTCCTCTTCTAGAGAACTCACGCTGCAACCCTTATTGTGTTCGCTAGAGGATGCTGTGTCTCTTTCCCTCTCTGAGAACCATGGTTACATGCATAACCAGAGACTTTCCCCTTCTAGGGAACTCATGCTGCGTCCCCATTGTGTCCACTAGAGGAAGCAGCGTCTCATTCCCTCTCAGGGAACTATGGTTATATACGGAACCCAAGACGCTCCCCTTCTAGAGAACTCGCACTGTGTCCCCATTTTGTCCGCTAGAAGACCCAGTGTCTCTCTCTCAGGGAACCATGGTTGCTTGCGTAACCTGAGATGCTCCCCTTCTAGGGAACTCACGCTGCAACCCTTATTGTGTTTGCTAGAGGATGCAGCATCTCGTTCCCTCTCTGAAAACCATGGTTACATGCATAACCCGAGACATTGCCCTTCTAGGGAGCTAGTGCCGCGTCCCCTTTGTGTCCACTAGAGGATGCAGCGTCCCATTCCCTCTCAGGGAACTATGGTTATATACGGAACCCGAGACGCTCCCCTTCTAGACAACTCACACTGTGTCCTCATTTTGTCCGCTAGAAGACCCAGCGTCTCTCTTTTGGGGAACCATGGTTGCATGCGTAACCTGAGATGCTCCCCTTCTAGGGAACTCACATTGCAACACTTATTGTGCTTGCTAGAGGATGCAGCATCTCGTTCCCTCTCAGGGAACCATGGTTATATACAGAACCTAAGACGCTCCAAGATGCTCTCTTTCTCTCTTGGTGGAGCCATGGTTGCATGTGTAACGTGATACGCTCCCCTTTTGGGGTACTCACGCTCCAACCCTTATTGTGTTTGCTAGGGGATGCAGCGCCTCATTCCTTCAGAGAACCATGGTTGTGTGCGTAACCCAAGACGTTCCCCTTTTAGGGAACTCATGCTGTATCCCCATTGTGTCCGCTAGAGAAAGCAGCGTCTCGTTCCCTCTCGGGGAAGCATGGTTAAATGCGTAACCTCAGACGTTCCCCTTCTAGGGAACTTGCACTGCATCCCCATTGTGTCCACTAGAGGAAGCAGAGACGTTTTTAATTTATTCAAAAATTGCTTTGATTAAATCTGTTTTTGGTTAATTGTTTGTGTTAATTTTATACAGGATCTTCTGAAACACACACCTTCCAGTCACCCAGATTACCCCCTCCTCCAGGACGCCCTCCGCATCTCACAGAACTTCCTGTCCAGCATTAACGAAGAAAGCACGCCTCGCCGCCAGTCCATGACAGTGAAGAAGGGAGAGGTGAGCACTAAAACCCCTCCTTGCTTCCATCTTACCCCTTCCCCTCGCTCTCATAAGTCCTCCATCTTGTTTACGAAGTAGAGTGTTTGTCAAAAACATATTTTTAAAGGGCACAGAAATGTCAAAATTCCAGGTCGCACATAGTGCAGGTGGCCTGAAGCCATCCAGCCAATGAGCTCCCATCAGGATATACAGCCAGGCGTTTCCATCCATCTCAGAGCCGGCCCACCCGCTGCTCTCCGCACAACCTATCCTTAGGCGACACTGTTTTCTCTCTGTTTCACACTAGCATATACTCTCCATCTCCACAGAGGGTTTATGCTATAAATAAAAAATTCTCTATTTGTTACTGAACTCTTTGCTGCTTTTGAGTTGTTTGAGCTCAGATCTAGCGGGATTTATTTTTAATCGTCTCTTCGGTATCTGCTTACTAATGCTCTTGAGTCATGATGATGTCATTAGTTAAAAGCGGTAAGAAAGCGCACACCCTCGCTGACCCCGGTACCCTTATAGAGAATTATCTTGGGAAGATACATTTGGCTTTCGACACAGAGACTCTCCTTGCCACCCCGTTCATTCCAGCAATGTGGCCTCAGGAGAGTGGCAGATGAATTGTTGCTGTGTGATTGATGGCGAGCAGCGTTTGCGTGTAATTTGCCTTAATGAGCCACCGCGCTCTGACTCGCAACTCATTGATTATTCATAAAAGGCCATCTTGTGTGGAGCAGGCTCCGCCTACTTCGAGTAAACGGTGAGGAGGAGTTTGCTACCGCTCTCTACACCCCTCCCGCCTGCCTCCCTCGGGTGCGTGCGGACGGACCAACTGATCAAATATTGATAGTGTGTGCATGAAAGGAACTCATGGAAATCAATGTGTTGTTGTGGAGCTTATTGTCTTCCAGTCCAGTCTAAGAAAACACAGGCCTTGGTTTACCTTTGTTTTTGTAGTTTCGAGGTGATTTAATAACCATGATTTCTTTATTAGCTAAGGCTTGCATCACTAATACTATTGCTCATTCTTCAGGGATTTAAATAGACCATGATTATTAAACTTTGGCATATTGCTTTGGCATCCGGTACTGCTTGTGTTACTGACTCATTCTTAAAATTGCTTAGAACACATTCGAAAATGTGTAGCTATATACCCCAAAAAAATGGCATGTTTTTTTTTTTTTTTTTCTTTCTTCCCATTATTATTAGTTTTATTTTTCATTCATCAACATTAATCAGTTTGTCTAATATTAGATATTGGATGTTTAATTGTGCTCATTTCCACTTTTTTACATTAGATTAATACCTAACGCTCACTTAAAGCTAATTTTAAAAACCTAAATCACTCAATAAATATAATCTTCTGCCAATCTCAAAATAAATATCCATTTTTCACTGTACATTGTAATGTTGTGATGCCTAAATTACCTTGTAGAATTTAAAACAGTTGATTTTATTAATTAATTTATTTATCTACACTGCCAATCAAAAGTTTGGGATCAGTAAGATTTTTAATGCTTTTTAAAGAAGTCTCTTATGCTCATCAATGCTCCATTAATTTAATCAAAAATACCAAAAAAAGGTAATATTATCAAATATTATTGCAATTTAAAATAACAGTTTTCTATTTTAATATTCTTTAAAATAGAATTTATTTCTGTGATGGAACACCGAATTTTCATCAGCCATTACTCCAGTCTTCAGTGTCACACGGTCCTTCAGAAATCATTCTAATATTCAGGATTTTTTGATGAATAAAATGTTAAAAAGAACAGCATTTGTTCAAAATAGAAATCGTTTCAAAGTCTTTTGATCACTTTATATCAATTTAACACATCATTGCTGAATAAAACTATTAACTTCTTTCAAAAAAGAAAGAAAAAAAGAAATTACTGACACCAGACTTTGAATGGTAGTGTATATTATTAGAAAAATAAGTCTTAAATAAGTCCTGTTCTTTTTAACATTTTATTCATCAAAGAATCTTGAAAAAAGTATCATAGGTTCCAAAAAAAAAATATATATTAAGCAGCACACTGTTTTCAGCATTGATAATAAATCGGCATATTAGAATGATTTCTGAAGGATCATGTGACACTGAAGACTGGAGTAATGATGCTGAAAATTCAGCTTTGCATCACAGGAATAAATTCTATTTTAAGTATATGAAAATAGAAAACCGTGATTTTAAATTGCAATAATATTTCACAATATTACTGTTGTTTTCTGTATTTTTAATCATATAAACGCCTTGATAAGAAGAAAAGACTTAATTAAAAACATTAAATTGATCCCAAACTTTTGAACAGCAGTGTATTTATTTACACAAAATAGTATAGGTTTTTTTAGACATTTAATTGGTTTTCTTGCCATAGCATACAATTACTGGCTTTTTGGTATCTGTTATCATTTTAATATCAGTGTAACATTAGTACTTCTTATTGTTTCATTCAAGTTTTATTTAGTTATTCTAGAGATGCATTTAGCATAAGTAAAGAGGTACAGTATGCTACCCTAAGCTTACTTCTTTGGTTGATGTCAATGAACAATGATCTCATTATTTAAGAGTAACTTCAGAACTGATATCAGTGGGCAGCTGAAGCATTAGCATGATTGTTCAGGTCATGGTTGCGTTGATTAGCTATGGGCTTCTAGTGTTACCCGTGCTGGAAACTGGAGGTATGCGGGTGAGAAAGAGAGAGAGAAAAGATTCAGGGTGGCCCCAGAGGCCTGCACTAGCTGGGCCGAAGCCACTTAATTAAAATGCAAATGAACCTACAGATTTCAGAAAGCAGCTTTCACCGTCTGCGATATGTGTGATGGGTTTTATATGTAGCTCCACACGTGACATCACAGACCATGTATGCACACACTCATTCATAATACAAATATGCACATGATCTGCACTATGCACACAAAGACACGTAAACACAAAGAGGCAATCCAAACTAGCTAATTCCTGAATATACACATCAGATGTATATGCATACACAACCTGATGACCTCGGGCTCAGCAAACGTATGCACATCAACAGACTCATGTGATGAGCGTTTTGCTATTTACCTTTAGGGGACAATCTGTTGAGAGATGATTTAAGCACGTTAGAATGGAGCTTTATTCTTTATAAACAAAGTAACACTGTAAGGCATATGCTTATAATACTAATAAAAGAGCTGTTCATAATAAAACATAATTTTAAGTAGCATGTTATGGTAAGAAGGCTAAAAAATGTGCAACCCAAATGGGTTTCTGTCTTTACCACATAAAAACAAACTGTTTGAGCTGCTCATTTAGAATGGCTGTGTATGTGTGTTTAATTTTCAGTGGTTTCAGTCTGTTTGTGGTGGGTGATTATGAGATATTGCTATTGTCATGTTACCACTGGAGGCAAACTGCTGGAAAATGTCATCTGATGTGCTGAGACAGCTCATTTGAGCGTCTCCTCTTTTAAAGAGAGGAAAAAAGCACATCATGTTCACTGGTAAGATACTGGTATAGATTTGCAGACATGTACAGTACAGTAGAAGCGTTTGCAGAAGAGATTTAAGTAGGATAGCAAGCTTGTTTGTTTTTGGATGCGTGTTTGTGTGTGTCTTGCAGGGTGAAGAAGAAAGAGAGATGAAGAAAGGCTTTGCATTTCGCCTACAGTGAGATTGTTCTGAAAATGGCAGTCATGTAAATGCCGATATATAGTGCGCTTTGAAAGAAACACAGTTTTAGTGTCTGCTGTTGTATGTTTTTATTGTATTGTTGTTTATAAGAAAATATGAGGGAGTGAACAGCTTATAAAGTAAAGCGAACAGCTCACTTGCCTTTTTAGAGGTGATCTTTATAAAAATAATAATAATAATAATAATAATGAAACAATAAATATCAGCTGCATTTATTTGATCAAAAATACAGAAATAACTGTAATATTGTGAAATATAATTACGAATTCAAATAATGGTTTTCTATTTTAATATACTTTAAAATATAATTTATTTATGTGATGCAAAACTGAATTTTCAGCATCATTTACTCCAGTCTTTAGTGTCACATGATCCTTCAGAAATCATTCTAATATGCTGATTTATTATCAATGTTGGAAACAGTTGTGCTGCTCAATATTTTGTTTGGAACCTGTGATACGTTTTCAGGATTTTTTGATGAATAAAATGTTAAAAAGTCTTAACTAACAACTGAAGTCTTTAATATCACTTTTTATCAGTTTAACATATTGTAGCTGAATAAAAGTATTAATTTCTTTCAGAAAAAGAACATTAAGCTTCCAACATTGATAATAAATAAGCGTATTAGAATGATCTTTGAAGAATCATGTAACAATGAAGACTGGGGTAACGATGCTGAAAATTCAGCTTTGCATCACAGGAATAAATTAATTTTTAAAGTATATTAAAATAGAAGACTAAAATTTAAATTAGTTTAGTTTAAATTGCAATAATATTTAACAATATTTCTGTTTTTTTTGTATTTTTCGACACTCTCGATGAGCATAAAAAAAGATTCAAAATTGTACTGTTCCCAAAATTTTGATCGACTGTGTTTATATATATATATATATATTTTTATTTATATATATATATATATATATATATAATTATATATATTATTATAGTGAAAAATATGTAATTTATATATATATTTTTACATTTAGATTACTTTCTAACACTTAAAGTAAATTTGTAAAAACCCATTAAAAATGCCTTTAAATGTAATCTTTAGCAAATCTCAAAATTAATATACATTTTTCATACTGTACATTGTAATGTTGTGATCCCTTAATTACCTTGCAGCATTTAAAACAATTAAGTTTGTTTATTTATTTTTATTTACAGAAAATAGTATTTTTTTTTTTTTGCTATTTATTGGTTTTCTGTGGTCATTAATGGTCAATTATACAGTTTAGTGGTCATTATATAAAAATATATGACCACAGAATATCCCTAGAATAAAGCTCTCTACTGTTCATACCAGCTGAAGGGGTGAGTGAATTACCATTGGGACAAGAATCATAAATATGTACTGACTGCCTCATCTTCCCTTTTGATAAATAGCTTGTGGCAAAGTGAGATCTGCAAAAGTTCTTTCACTCGCAGTGATTTCACCAGACACTATTGTTTTCTGTAAACACGTCGCCCTCCCTTCTTTTTGCTCTTTTCTCCTAAGAAGAGTTCAGCAAACAAGTTTTGGATAACCTCTTTGGAAGTGGTATGCACTTCCTGTATGATTCCCCTTTGAAACAGGACCAATATAATCTTGGTGGTGTGGGAGCATTTGGGAACATTGTGTTTCCCAGGATCCCGTTTCAGTATTGCTGAGTGCGATTTTTCGAGCACAAACAGCTTTTTGAGTATCTGCATTCATCGCTGAATTCATCTATCCTATTTTAAGACAGTAACCATCTACTTACACAAGACCCTGCACATTAATTACTGCCAAAACAGCTGAGCTGAGGAGAAACGGGCAGCGTTAACCGCTGATTGAACTGTTTGCATTGACTAAGCGATGTAATTGCTCTTCCTGTTGGTAGAGATGTGGAAAAGAGGCTCTTTTCTCTGCCACTACACCTCTGTATGGAGAAAATAGAGCCATGTGGAATAGGAATCTCATTTTTTGCGGTGCCATAAGCTGAAATCAAGCCATTACACTTTGTTCTGGAAATGCAATGACGCACAACATGGCTGGCATGCTCTGAGTTTTGGAATGAGTATGCGGTGACTCTTCCATCTCTTCTGTGTCCCCAGCTGCAGACAGCACAGTGCTGGGAAATGCACTCAAGCGTCCAGTGATACATTTTTGGATGAGTCAACAGCAGTGATGTTGTTGCATCAAAAATGAGTGGTCTTTGTATGTGGAGGTGAGTGTAGCCAGGTTAGAGCGTCTCATTGGGTGAGATGCTTGTAATATCATCTTTTGTTTCCCCACTGCAGAGGTGACGTGTTGCTGTGGGAGCACTGATGCGTGACATGTGGCCCGGGGCTGTTTCATGCGCATACGTGTGTGTTTTCACATATTAACCGCTGCTTGGGCTCGCGGGACTATCACTTAGCATATGATCTGTTGACGGGAGTTATCTGTTTCAAAATGTCCTCCTAATTTTCTCATTTCATAAACACAAAGACTCATCAGCACCAGCTCACTGCTCTTTTCTGAGAGTTCATGCCTTGTTTTTGGAAATAGAGTGGCACTGCCACCTAGTGGCACTTCTCACGAAAACATGGCAAAATTGTTCTATATATAAATTCCTGATAATTTACTCACCCACATCTCTTCCAACATAGTCATGTCTTTCTTTCTTCAGTTGAAAAGCAATGAAGGTTTTTGAGGAAAAAATTTTCTTAAAAAAAAAAAAAAAAAAAAAATTATATGCTTTTTAACCACAAATGCTCACCTTGCACTAGCTCTGCAGTGCTTGTCTGCGACTTCATACATTACATAATCTCGCTGGAAAGGTCACATGGAGTTAGTTTTTCATCTGTGTACTGCGGTTCCATCTCATTTTCTTCTCCAATTTCAAAATCGTCCAACATCGTTGTTTGAGCTTTTTTTTTTTTTTTTGGAAAGGGCGTTTGACTTTATTTGCAAATTCGCTTTATAAACGCTAGGTCGATACTTCCGCCTAGGTCGAGAGTGACCTTTACAATGTGAGGTGAGCTAGTGCAAAATGAGCATTTGTTGTTTAAGAAGTATACAAATTTTTATTTTAATTTTTTTTTAGAAAATGAACACTCATTTTGCTAGACAAGACCTTCAACCTGTTGGCTCCCATTGAAGTCCACTATATGGAGAGAAATCCTGGAATGTTTTCCTCAAAAACCTTAATTTCTTTTCGACTGAGGAAAGAGGAACATCTTCATCAGAAAAAAAAAAATTCTGGAAGTGAACTTATTCTTTAAATTCTAACCACCACTTTAAAATACCAACCACAAACTTTTACTTTTTAACTTGTTTTCTTTTTTTTTTTAAAGTTGTTTTTAAAGCTCTGTCTTGCAACAGCGTTTTAGTGGCATGTTAAAGGCGAAAAAAATCTAAGATTACTAGATTAAAGTCATAATATTTTGAGAATAAAGTTGAAATGTTACAAGAATAAAGTCGAAATGTTATGAGAATAAAGTCTAAATATTTTGAAGATAAAGTCAAAATTACAAGAATAAAGTCAAAGTGTTTTGAGAATAAAGTCAAAATTAATTTGTAGCAATTACGAGATTAAAGTTCTAATATTTAGAGAGTATATTCTAGCCTATGTGCATGCAAATGGCCCGGATTGGGAGCACTGGGAGATATTCCAAAGCCTCAGCTTTAAAATTCCTTTAGTTTTATGGTGAAATACAAACAATATGTCTATTACAATAATGTGTTTTTCACACTCTTTAATGTGTCGTGACAGATTGCTGTATTAGCTTCAGTTTAAGCGCCATGTGATTCAGTCATCTTTCCGATTACAGTGAAACATTCGTTAGATTAAATTAGGATATAGTGTTCTTTTCTTCATTCCTTCTTATGTTCCTTCATGTTTATCGTGCTGTAAACTTGAAATGAAGAGGAAGAACACATTTATATTTTGTATTTCGTGATAAAACCGACAGAATTTAAAAGCTGAGCTGTGTTTTATTAAAAGCAACAAATCACAAAATTATTGCGATTATACTGGGTGGAAGACGTTAAATATTATTTCAAATAATTTACTGTATTATACCGTGAATAAAACAGCTTGTGAATAGCCACTTATTTTCACAAAGAAAACAGTCAAATTTAATTAAACGAATGTCTCATTGTAATCAAAAAGATGACTGATTCACACGAGCACATTAAGGAGCGTGAAAAACACATTATTGCAAGACACATTGTTTGTATTTCGCTATAAAACTAACAGTGTTTGAAAGCTGAGACTTTGTTTTCTATTAAAATTACCAAAAGCACAAAGCTTATTGCTATTATTGGGTGGCTGGCGCACTACAAATAAGCCTGATGAATGCAATCAAAGACGTGAAATATTATTTCCAAGCAATACTGTCCCTGCGAGTACAACACATGGTATGATTACTGCGAATAATCCCACGTAAATTTAAATCTATTCCACTGGCCTGGCAATTTATCCCGGTGCCCCCAATCTGGGCTATTTGCATGCACAGGATATACTTTCAAAATATTATAACTTTAATTGCTTGTCATTTTGACTTTATTTATTGTTCTTAAAAGATTTTGACTTTATTCTCTAAATGTTTTGACTTTATTCTCGTAATTGCGTCATTATTCTCATAATTTGAGATTCTTTTTTTTTTTTTTTTACGTTGCACTAAATCGCCGTCGCAATGTCTGAACTGAAAATTGCCTTCATTGTTTTTGTGTGCAACAGAACCGGCAGCTGTTGAAGGATGGATTCATGGTGGAGCTTGTGGAAGGGGCTCGGAAACTGCGCCATGTTTTTCTCTTCACTGACCTCCTGCTCTGTGCCAAACTGAAGAAACAGATTGGAGGGTATGGAAAATCCCTTTGATTTCTCTCCCCCATCTTTTTTCATTTCTGTCTTTCCGTAATTATATCTGCCCCGTCATCTTACTCTCTTCCTATTTTTAAAAATGGAGCACTTCAACTTTCATTGACCATTTAGGTTTTATTGAGTCAGATACTTGTATTATTTTCACAACCTGAGCCTAACATCCTGGGTCTTCAGACTTGTGGGCCCAGTCTGCACCAACATCAGTGCTCTATAATCTGATTTCAGGATGTATTTTTGCTTGGATATTAAATTATGTTCCCCATCACCCCATTTCCCCCTTGCGCTGTCTGTCTGCAGGAAGAGCCAGCAGTATGACTCCAAGTGGTACATTCCTCTCTCGGACCTCACTTTCCAAACGGCAGAGGAGTCTGAGCCACTGCCTATACCACAAGCCCCTGATGAGGAGCTGGATGCCATTAAGATTAAAATCTCGTCCCTGAGGAGTGAGATCCAGAGAGAGAGGGTACAGGACATTTTAGGCAACATTTCACTCGAAATGTTAATGAAATTAGAAGAATTGTGGGAAAAAAGTGTTCTTAGACTTAATAGACCCCACTGTGTAGACACTGAAGACTGCAGTAATGGATGCTGAAAATTCAGCTTTGCCATTGCAGGAATAAATTAAATTTAAAATATATTGAAAAAAATACAATATTTTATATTGTAATAATATTTTACACTATTATTGTTTTTTTTTACGGTTTTTGATCAGTTTCTGTATGTAATTTTTTTTTTAAAGAAGACTTTTCTGCTCATCAAGGCTGTGTTTATTTTATTAAAAATACAGAAAAAAGTAATATTGTGAAACATTATTGTAATTTAAAATAGTGGTTTTCTATTTTAATATACTTAAAAATATAATTTATTTCTTTGATGCAAAGCTGAATTTTCAGCATCATTTACTCCAGTCTTCAGTGTCACATAATCCTTCAGAAATCATTCTAATATGCTGATGTTGGAAACAGTTGTGCTGCTTAATATTTTTTGGAGCCTGTGATACTTTTTTTCAGGATTCTTCGATGAATAAAATGAATAAAATGTATAATGTATAATGATGGAATAATGATGCTGAAAATTCAGTTTTGCATCACAGAAATAAATAATATTTGAAAGTATATTTAAATAGAAAACTACTATTTTAAATTGCAAATACCGTTGCATTTTTAATCAAATAAATTCAGCCTTGATGAGCAGAAAAGACTTCCTTAAAAAAAAACATCAAAAATCTTACTGATCCCAAACTTTTGAACAGCAGTGTACATGCATTCAGATGTTCTCACTTGATTTTAAGATTACTTTTTGCTTCTTGCCTCAACAGAGGGCCAACAAAGGGTCAAAGGTCATGGAGAGGCTGAAAAAGAAGCTGTCGGAACAGGAATCGCTACTGCTGCTGAACTCGCCTAACATGCCTCTCAGAGTATACAACCGCAGTGGAAAGGTAAGAGCCAGTGATTCACAGCCTGATCTGATTGTCGTATCTGATTTTCATCCTCACTCTCCTTTTCAACATTCCTGCTCATGCTCACAGTCCATGTCGGTTATGCATTTCAGAGCTACATGTTTCTGATCTCATCGGACTACGAGCGTGCCGAGTGGAAGGAAGTGATCCGAGAACAACAGAAGAAATGTAAGTGCCGTTGTCAATGAAATCAGCAGATCAGGTTTGTTTTTTTTGTTTTTTTCAACTGAAAGCTTGCTCAATTTCCAGGCTTTAAGACCTTCAGCCTGACGTCCATGGAGCTTCAGATGCTCACAAACTCTTGTGTCAAACTCCAGACGGTTCATCAATTACCCCTCACTGTCAATAAAGAGGGTAAGAAAGTTGCACAGGTCTTATATGAAATTTACAATCTTATCAGATTTTCCTGGATTTATTGTGCATGATTCTTTAATGCACAAAAAAGAGTTAAATCAAAATAATATGTGACCCTGGACCACAAAACCAGTCATAAGGGTCATTATACATCACCTGAAAATGGAATAAAGAAACTTTCCACTGATGTATGGTTTGTTAGGATGGGACAATATTTGGCCGAGATACAACTATTTGAAAACCTGGAATCTGAGGGTTCAAAAAAATCAAAATATTGACAAAAATCGCCTTTATAGTTGTCCAAATTAAGTTGTTAGCAATCCATTTTACTAATCAAAAATTAAGTTTTGATATATTTACGGTAAGAAAATTTAGAAAATATCTTCATGGAATATTTTCTTTACTTAATATCCTAATGATTTTTGGCATAAAAGAAAAATTTTTTATTTTGACCCATACAATGTATTTTTTTAGGCTATTGCTACAAATATACTCGTACTACGTAAGACTGGTTTTGTGTTCCAGGGTCACAAATAGATAATATTTTTCCACATGTTTCCACAACCTTATGCAGAGGTGTGATTCTTTATTGTATTTTAATATATTTTTTTAAATTCTAGACATGTTTTGAATAGTTTTCTCTATTTTTTCTCCACTTACAGAGGATGAATCTACTGGACTGTATGGATTCTTGAATGTAATTGTCCATTCTGCCTCTGGACTTAAACAGAGCTTAAGTATGTGTATCTCTTTTCTTCTTCCTCTCTGTGCTCATCAAAGTTCATGTACACATTTGCTTAGCCTAAAGAGCCAGTATCTTACAGATCCTCTTATGTCTTCCTCTCTTTAGATCTGTATTGCACATTAGAGGTGGACTCGTTCGGCATCTTTGTGAATAAAGCCAAAACAAGAGTGTACAGATACACCACAGAACCCAAGTGGAATGAGGTAATCCCACGGGCCTGTTCCTGTCTATACACCATCGATACCAAAAGACCTGCCTGCTGAAATGCTCTTGAGGCATTAAATCTTAATTAAGAGCAGCAGAAGCGAGGCCATGTGGAATATGAAGGCCTTCTGGACAAATTATATTACGTTTTAATTAAGAGCAATTACCATCCCCAAAGTGAAGGGGAGAAAACGAGGAAATGAGGCATGGCAGGTGTTAAGTCTGGTCAGAAGTGTCCTGTTTTGTGAAGCAAATTCAAATGTTTTTCTGAGCAATCTGTGTGTATTTGTTGTATATGTTCTGGGTTATGTAGTTCTTTTGTGTTTCTGTCTCAGGAGTTTGAAATCGAGTTGGAGGGCTCTCAGACATTACGTCTACTGTGTTACGAGAAGAGTTACAACAAAGCTAAGATGAACAAGGAGGATGGAGAGAGCACGGACAGAATTATGGGCAAAGGACAGATTGCGGTATGTTTTATTAATATTACTTTTAATATCCTGAAATAGCTTTTTTATGTTTACAGTTTTCATTGTAATTTTAGTTTAGGTTTTATTAAAGGAGAAGTCCACTTCCAAAACAAAGATTCACATGTAATGTACTCACCCCCTTGTCATCCAAGATGTTCATGTCTTTCTTTCTTAGGTCGTAAAAAATTATGTCTTTTGAGGAAAAAGTTTCAGGATTTTTCTCTATAAAATGGACTGCTAAGGTTCCCCCGAGATTGAACTTCCAAAATGCGGCTGTAAACGATCCCAGCCGAGGAAGAAGGGTCTTACCTAGCGAAACAACCAGTTATTTTCATTAAAATTATACAATTGAAATACTTTTTAATCTCAAATGCTCGTCTTGCTTTGCGCTGCCTGAACTCTGTGTATTCTGACTCAAGACAGTTAGGGTATGTCAAAAAACTCAACACAATCATATTTTCTCCCTCAACTTCAAAAATCATTTCAAAATCATCCTACATCGTTGCAGAAGTACTAACCCAGTCTTTGCAAAGTGAACATGCAAAGAAGATCAAACACCCTTAACAAAAAAGGTAAAACAGAGATACAGGATGATTTTGAAGTTGAGGGAGGACGTGAGATGGGAGTTTTTCGACATACCCTAACTGTCATGAACCGGAACAAAAACAGTCCAGGCAGATTAAGACAAGATGAGCGTTTGACATTAAAAAGAATATAAATTGTATTATTTTTATGAAAATAACCGATTGTTACGCTAGATAAGACCCTTCTTTCTCGGCTGGGATTGTTTACAACCGCATTTGGGAACGTTTGAAGCCGCATTTAAACTGCATTTTGGAAGTTTAAAATCGGGGCACCATAGCAGTCCATTTTATTGAGAAAAATACTGAAATGTTTTCCTCAAAAAACATCATTTCTTTACGACTGAAGAAAGAAAGACATGAACATCTTGGATGACAAGGGGGTGAGTACATTATATGTGAATCTTTGTTTTGGAAGTGGACTTCTTTAATTTTGTTATGTGCTTGTTTTTTATATTTCTATTTAGATATATTTTCTGCTTATAGTCCTTCAACCTCAAATTTATAATTTTCTTTTATTTATTTATTTATTTATTTAATTTTTTCAGTATATATATTTTCTTTCAGCCTCATTACAATTAGCAAATACAATTGGATGTAGTGATATGAGAATGAGATTTATTTTTTCTTTCTTTTTTTTTTTTTTTTGGATTGTTATTTAGCCTTTTCATCACTCTAAACTAGGCTATTTATACAAGACTTACTAATGATTCACACAACCCACTTACTATTCATTTTTACAAATCCTTACTGGTTAACAGGTTGTCAGCATAAATTTGCTTGGCTCTCATGTGAACTGTTGTGAGCCAAGTGTCGTTCTCCATCTGGGCGCTCGGTGAGTCCGGTCAAAGGTGTATCTGCTCTTATGAGAGACACGGTCCCAGATGGGGACTGGCCTTTATACTCCAGACATTTAATCTGCTTTTTAATAGGTAGGGTGTTATTCACTCTGCCCTGGCTTTTTAGGCATCAGATCATCCATTATTCATGTGTCCTGTCTGAAAATGTCACACTCAAAACAACGTCAGATCAGCTGACCTATCAGTCCCCCCCAAGAGAGTTTTGTGGGGTCACACAAACAGCACAAAATTCTCTTGCCTTAACAAATGATTGCTTGTAAAGTCTAGGTTTGGATGCTTCTGATTTCAAAGCGTCGGTTGGTGTATCATGGGGGAAGGAGGGGATTAGGAGGCTATGCTATGATCCCTCTGTAGCCCTTAAAGCAGACTTGTTTTAGACAAGGCCCCCGCGTCAGCCAGCTGTGACTTTGGGAAGCTCTGCCCTTGTTGTAAAACAGTCATAAAATGTGTTTTTGTTAGGATCGTCTTTCTTTTGTGTTTTTAAAGTGATAGTTCACCCAAAAATGAAAATTCTGTCATTAATTGCGCACGTCGTTCCAAACCTTAAGACCTTCATTCTTCTTCGTAACACAAATTAAAATATTTTTAATGAAATCCGAGAGCTTTCTGACCCAGACAGCAATGTAACTGAAATGTCCCCAGTCGCAAAAACATAGTAAGAACATCATAAGAACTCTCAATAATTGCAGAGAACGGTGACGTGAAAGAGAAGAATTGTTGAATAAAGTCGTTATTTTTGGTTTCTTTACGTGCAAAAAGTATTCTTGTACATTTGTAAAATCATGGTTGAGCCACTGATATCACATGGACTATTTTAATGATATTCTTACTACGTTTCTGGGCCTTGAACTTTTCAGTTACATTGCTGTCTATGGAGGGTCAGAAAGATCTCAGATTTCACCAAAAATTCTGTTCTGAAGATGAACGAAGGTCTTACGGGTTTGGAATGACGTGAGGTTGAGTAATGAATGAGAGAAGTTTCATTTTTGGGTGAACTATCGCTTTAAGTTACATGGTCTTTGTAAAACTTTGTAAACATTATGATAATTTATTGCTTTATTTGGTTTTAAGTTTTCCTTGTACCCAAGTGCACTTTCCAGTAGTCTGCCCATAAATTTAAATTAAAAATAAAGCTGGACTGCTGTATAGATTCGTACCGTTGGAAATAAAATAGGTAGATTTAGAGATATTATGAAAATGTTTTTCCAGTTATTATTTTCAATTTTCAAAGTTTACATTTTTTTAATTTATTTATTTTATTATTTAAATTTTATTTTCAATTATTATTTTCAATTAAGTTTATACTTAATTGTGTTTTGCTTTTCGAATTTTCATTTTAAAATCATTATTTTGAATTCATTAATTTAATTTAATTTTTTAATTTCAGAATTGTAGAGCTTGTTATCTGTAACTAAAATGCGTTAAACACTGTTACATTTCTTACAGGCATTGCCATTTAGTGTATCATGTTTAACGTTTGTAATTTCATAAAAATCAGGGTTTAAAACTAAAATGTATCTTTTAAATCATGAAAATAATTAAATAATGAATCTATTTATTTATTTATTTTAATATTTAGAATTGTAATGTTATATTTAAAAAATAATTTTATATTTACAATTTATAATTGTTATATCAATTAGCTATTTCGGGGGGGGGGGGTTGTAAATGATAATACTGCATAGCAGCAGAATAAACCTTTAAGAGATGTTCTGATTGGTGCGCTGGACGTTAATGGCTGTGGATGGGTGTATGGGTTGGGGCAGGGCAGCTTACTCAGACTAAAGTAAGTCAAGGGATCATCTATTACGAGCTGGAGGTGCGGAAAGAGAAAGTTATGCAGATTTACAAAAGGAAACAATGTTGATACGGTGAAGAAAGAAATAAGAGCAAAATAGATACCTAAGTGAACAGCAGTAAATTTTGCGACTCCTGGATGAATTATTAAAATCAGCATTTGCAGTGCACAGAGTAATTGGATCTCTGTAGCTCAACACTTGCACTGGACCAGGGATTTATTATTTTTAAAAGAGCTACTTAAACACTTCTTTTGATATTGAAGACCCTCTGAATTATTTGAATGGAAGACATCTGGAGCAGCCATGGAACATTCAGAACATTTTATAACCCGTAAGGATCTACAAGATCAATATCACACCACATCCTAAGGGGTTTCCAATTCCAAATGAAGATCTCTGCTTAGGTTTTGCACAGTCGTATTAGGAGACAAGTGAAGAATTGGTAGGACTGGGTGAGGAGGACAGGAGCTGCTCTCCACCCGTTGAGGACTGTAATGTGGGGATGATGGAGGGTGTGACAGTAGACATTTCCACGCAAACTGCCCCGGCAGGCAAAGGAACAAGGTTATGGGGACGTGTACAGAATGCCTTGCACAGAAGAAAGGTAAAGTGAGGAACAAAATAGCATGAGATTGTTAAAAGTGAACAGAATTCAGTCACTTGCCAGTTTAACAGTTGTGTAACTGGTCAAGTAGTGATACTTCAAAATATTTATTTTTTTAAATTTCTCCTAATGTATATATAATATGTATATATTATAACTTTTATTAATGCTTACCACTTGTGTCAGTATTTTACTTCATGTTGAGATATTGCATAAAAAATATATATGGTAATAGTAATAAAGTATGGGTCCGATATGTGTTTTCAGGGCTGATGCCAATACCGATTATTACAGATCAAATAGTTTGTTAGGATAGGACAATATTTGGCCGAGATACAACTATTTGAAAATGTGGAATCTGAGGGTGCAAAAAAATGTAAATATTGAGAAAATCGCCTTTAAAGTGGTCCAAATGAAGTTCTTAGCAATGCATATTACTAATCAGTAATGTTTTGATACATTTACGGTAGGAAATTTACAAAATATCTTCATGGAACATGATCTTTACTTAATATCCTAATGATTTTTGGCATAAACGAAAAATCGATAATTGTGACCCATACAATGTATTTTTGGCTATTGACTGGTTTTGTGGTCCAGGGTCACTTATATGTCTGGTGCAAAAATAAAAATTGATGTCAGAATTTAAGAATAACGAGTGCTCTTACATTAATTTTCTTTAAATGCTTTTACATCATTTTATTGACAAATTGGTTTTGAAAATGACCAATACTGATAACTATAAAAATGCTTAATATCGGCCAGGCCGATAATCGGTTGACCCCTTTAATAAAGGTTAAGTAATATTGCATTTTTGTGTGTGTGGGTGGGTTTTTCTATGCCAGTGGAGCTCTAATGACCTAAGCTGGCACTGGTGTGTGGCCAAAGCCCCAGTTCTCACTCTTTCTCTTTCCCTGCCCCGTTGACAGACAGGTTGTAATGACTGAGATGATGAGATTAGACAGCAGAGCAGGATCAGGCCTTACACGAGACCATATGGAGATTAGGCCAGGATGAGGGAAAGGAACACGCTGAACTTGGCCCACTCCAGATGGCCCCACGTTTGCTTAGATGGGTCAGAGAAATTGGCTGGTGATGTGCAAAACTGCTGTATGTGGAGAAGTGGCAGTATGAAAAATGTTCACATCATTTCAAGCCTTTCGTAACATCTGTGGAGTTTATAACGGATGAAGACACATGTGTAGCCAATCCAAAAGCCCTCTAGATCTCAGACAAATGTTCTGTGTCTCTGTTGGAAATCCCATTGTATTGTTTCTTCTTCTCTGTTTTTTATCCAGTTGGATCCTCAGATGCTCCAGGGGAAAGACTGGCAGAGAACAGTCATCCCTATGAATGGGGTAAGTGTATTCACATCTGCTCCTCTGCCATAATCCTACATTCCAATGCTTTAATTACTAATTATACACCTTTTTTTTTTTTTTTTTTTTTGAAGATTGAGGTGAAGATATCCATGAAGTTCACTAGTCGAGAGTTCAGCCTGAAGAGAATGCCCTCACGGAAGCCCATGGGTGTGTTTGGAGTAAATATCTCCACAGTGACAAAGTGAGTCAGCACACATTTTATATAGAAAATGATTTGGGTTTTAGAGCACACACATTTTGATGCTCCAAGTTATCTTGCTTTTTCAGGCATTCATTGTGTCAAAGAAAATTAGAATAAACAGTATAGAAAATTATAGACTTCATTCTGCCCTTTCTGTCCAGTGTTTGTGGTCGGATTAGATTGACAGTAATGAGGATTGCCTGTAATGAGCTTCCTAATGGGTTTAAGGGCAGAACCAATTAATGCTATAAAGACAACATGACAACACCAAGTACAGACGCTCAGACCTTTACATGTGCATCAAAGGTCTTTACATTAGCAGCACCTACAGCTGATTAATGTAAATGTAAAGGCATTATTCTGCTTAATTTCAAAGTTTTTCTGAAACTGCATTATAGCTTTATTTGAGAGACAGACATTTAAGCAAATTTAAGCCATACTTTTCAAATCTCATTTGCATATATATATTATTGTTCAGTTTATTAAGACATTTATACTTTTATTCAGGAAAGATGCATTAAATTCATCAAAGAAGCTTGAAAAATGTATTACACTCTTAAAAATAAAGGCTCTAAAGGGGTGTTTTTGCAGTGATTCCATAGAAGAACCATTTTTGGCTCCCCAAAGAATCTTTCAGTGAATTTTTCTTAAAAGAACCTTTTTAAAGAACATTTTAAACATCTAAAGAACCTTTTCTGCATTTGAAAGGTTCCATGGATGTTCAAGGTTCTTCATGGAACCATCAATGCCAATAAAGAACCTTTATTTTTAAGAGCGTGTAATATAAAAAAAATGAAGCAACACAACTGTTCGACATGGATAAATTTAAGAAATGTTTCTTGAGCACCAAATTAGCATATTAAATGGTTTCTGTAGGATCATGTGACTCTGAAGAGTGGAGTAATGATGCTGAAAATTCAGTTTTGCCATCACAGGAATAAATAATATCTTAAAATATATTGAAATTAAAAAATAAAAATAAAAAAATTAATTGTAATAATATTTTACCATATTACAGTTTTTACTGTATTTTTAAGCATAATGGTAGCTTTATGTATGTAATTGGTAACATGGTAATACATTTAAAAAAATTTAAATTTTCAAAAATCATGTTTTTTTTAATAGTACATTCCAATTAATCTCAATCAAACTGCAGATGGGTTATTTTAATTAGGTAAAAAATAAAAATACAGCTAACTAACAATAAAACAGTAAAAATATGATAACAATAAAAAACATTATTTTTGAAAATGAAAAAAAAAAAAATCTGTTGTTATCTGTTTTTGCAAATAAACTCTTCATATGTTTTTGAAACTGCCAGTGTCTGTTTTGCATTATAATCCTATGGAGTAAACCGTGTTTTCAAAAAAGTCCCGAGCGTTTTTTTTTTTGTTGTTGTTGTTTTTTTAAACGCCACCACTGGCTTTTTTTTTTTGCAGCTCAGACCATCTTTTCAAGTTGAAAAAAGTTCAACTTTTTTTTACGACATGTAGTGCTGTTGCACTTCGGGTTTGGGCGTCCCCTTTTAGAGTCCTGGCTCGCAGACCCTTCCCGATCCCGTCCCCCCTCTCTCTGTCCCACCTCGCTTCCTATCTAAATACTGTCCTACCAAATAAAGGCTGTTGTTAAAGCAACAAAAGACGCCCTCAGCTGCAAGGCTGCCAGATTTTTTTATTTATTTATTTTTTTACTAAAAAAGCGCCCTTGTCAAATTTTTTTGTCAAAAAAGACGGCAAGTGTGAACATAGCCTAAAAGACCAAAATTGTATTCTTAAAATCACAAATTTCACATTTTTTTGTTTGGATATCCTTTTTTTATTGAATGTAAGTTTAAAAAATTGTAGTCCTTGTTTCTGTTCCATCATCATTAAAATCAAATGGCTGGTCTTATTTCTTGTCTCAGACGGGAACGCTCCAAAGTGCCCTACATTGTCAGACAGTGTCTAGAGGAGATCGAGAGAAGAGGAATGGAGGAAGTGGGCATCTACCGTGTCTCAGGAGTGGCCACTGACATCCAGGCGCTCAAGACTGCCTTTGACACCAGTGAGTGTCTATCAAGTAATGACAGACATATCCAGTCAGCCAGTTTAGTTGCTGATCTCTCTCTGTCTCTCTCTGTAACAGATAATAAAGACGTGTCAGTAATGATGAGTGAGATGGATGTGAACGCCATTGCCGGAACACTGAAGCTGTACTTCAGGGAGCTTCCCGAGCCCCTGTTCACCGACGAGCTCTACCCAAACTTTGCAGGAGGCATTGGTATGTGAATTTCTTTTAGAAAACACATTAAGAATTGAGCAGGCTTGGCTTTGTGAAGGTAGAATTATGTTGATTATCTCCTTGATTTCTCTGCAGCTCTTTCAGACAGCGTAGCTAAGGAGAGCTGTATGCTGAACCTCCTGCTGTCTCTACCAGAGCCAAACCTGGTCACCTTCCTCTTCCTGCTGGATCATCTCAAGAGGTAGACAAGATGCTGATGACTTTGACAATTTCCCTTAGGGTTAAAGGGATCGTTCAGTAAAAAATGAAAATTCGGTCATTAGTTACTCACCCTCATGTTGTTCCAAACCCGTGAGACCTTTGTTCATCTTTGAAACACAAATTAAGATGTTTTTGATGAAATCCGAGAGCATAGACAGCAACACAACTGACACGTTCAAGACCTAGAAAGGTCAACCTTAATGGTATGAAGCTACGAGAATACCTTCTGTGTGCAAAGAAAACAAAAATAATTTTATTTAACAACTTCTCTTCCATGTCAGTCTTCGAGTGCTGCTGGCATCATGATCAAAAGTTTAGTTGGGTGACACCATGAATTCACACTCATTTCAAGAAAACACAAACTATATTATAAGAAAAAAATTATAGCTTGCATTAAGAAATATTAAGCTTAAAAAACATTTTCCCTCAAATTCCCATTACCGCTATGCAAGAAAAAAAATATTTCTGTATAACATCCTGTTATTATTATTATTTTTAAAATAATATAGTAATATTTTATTATTAATATTTGAAAATGTATTTTTTAATTGGAGGGAGAGAAGTGTAATTAAATGTAACTATTTAAATTTCGTAACAGCAAACACTGATAATCTATTTCTCTTGTTGTTTCTAGGGTTGCAGAAAAGGAGAGTATAAACAAGATGTCTCTTCACAATCTGGCCACCGTGTTTGGCCCGACCCTGCTACGACCTGCTGAGAAGGACAGCAAAATCCCCACTAACCCCACGCAGCCTATCACGATGGGGGACAGCTGGTCACTGGAAGTCATGTCACAGGTACACTCAGACCTATTTACAGCATCAGCCATAAGGAGGACCATGATTATTTACAATTCATTTACAATTTTGTCATTAATTACTCACCCTTATGTTGTTCCAAACCCGTAAGACCTTTGTTCTTCAGAAAACAAATGAAGATGTTTTTGGTGAAATCCAAGAGCTTTCTGACCCTGCATAGACAGCAATGCAACTGACACATTCAAGTCCCAGAAAAGTAGTAAGGACATTAGGGATGCAACGGTGTTAACAATATCATGATATCGCAATAGCAAAACTGTCTCGATGTTATTGTGGTCACATGACAATATGAAACAACAGGTCTTCCGGGCAAAAAGTGTACTTTTTAAAACGTACAACACAAAAGGTCTCTAAAGTTGTGTTTTGGGACATTATGCTTTGACAAAGTATCTGTCAAAGAAACTAAAACCAAAAGAGCAATATGGCTTAATCCCTTCATCAAGTCTGTTTTCACTTCAGGTGATCAGCTTGTGATCCAGTGTTTTCCACGCCTCAGAACATCTCCGGTCACAGTGAATGCAGTTAACTCATTTATTGTACATTTTGTGAGTTTAGCGCACGTTTGGGAATGCAACGGCCACCAGTTATGCTTTATTTTCGCAAGACGCGTTTTTGTAAGCCTGTTTTCACTAAAGCTGGAGTTTTCCTTCAAAATCAAAGCTCTACTGCCGTTTCCATCAAAATAAAAGCTTAAGTTGGCGCCAATTGCATCGTATGCAGTGCGTTGACATGCAGCACCGTTGCGCTTCGGGCGTCCCATGTTCAAGTCCCAGCTCGCAGACCTTTCCCGATAGCCTTCTGTAGTGTGAAGCAAAAATAAAATACCTATGAAATATTCATTTTCATTTATTTTGCAGTGCTTTTTTTTTTTTTTTTTTTTTTTTTACAATATATGGCTATTACTGTTATTATTATTATTATTATTATTATTATAATCTAATTAGTTTGGCTTCCTAAAACACCAGTGTGAATGTAATTTAGAGTGAGACAGTATACCACAAATAAAAAGAGGGTTTTGTACCTTTAAAGTTCAGGTACAAGTCAATTCACTGACTTTTTTACTAACTTAAAGGAGAAGTCCACTTCCAGAACAACAATTTACAGATAATGTCATCCAAGATGTTCATGTCTTTCTTTCTTCAGTCGTAAAGAAATTGTTTTTTTTAAGGAAAACATTTCAGGATTTTTCTCCATATAATGGACTGATATGGTGCTCAGAGTTTGAACTTCCAAAATGTAGTTTAAATGCAGCTTCAAACGATCCCAGCCAAGCGACCGGTTATTTTCATAAAAATAATGTCTTGCTCTTCCCGACCTCTGTTTTTTCGGGTTCATGACAGTTAGGGCATGATGAAAAACTCCCATTTCATGTTCTCCCTCAACTCCAAAATCACCCTATATCGCTGTTTTACCTTTTTTGTTAAGGGTGTTTGATCTTCTTTGCATGTTCACTTTGCAAAGACTGGGTCGGAACTTCTGCAGCAATGTAGGATGATTATGAGCAGACCAAGACAAGACGAGCGTTTGAGATTAAAAGGTATTTAAATTGCATTTTTCAAATGAAAATAACTGGTCGTTTCGCTAGATAAGACCCATCTTCCTCAGCTGGGATCGTTTGATGCTGCATTTAAACTGCATTTTGGAAGTTCAAACTCGGGGCACCATATCAGTCCATCGCGTGAAGAAAAATCCTGAAATGTTCTCCTCAAAAAACGTAATTTCTTTACAACTGAAGAAAGAAAGACATGAACATCTTGGATGACAAGGGGTTGAGTACATTATCTGTAAATTGTTGTTCTGGAAGTGGACTTCTCCTTTAAGTTTTTAAGATAAGAACATTTAAATTTTTTCCAATTTTTCATGTCTTTTTTTAAAACATCACAATAAAAATTGTATCGTGGACTTCATATCGCGATATTATTGTATCGTGAGATTTTGATATTGGACATCGATAAAATAGTCAATCCGACATTAGTGGTTCAACCTTAATTTTATGAAGCTACGAGAAAATTTTTGTGTGCAAAGAAAACAAAAATAACAACTTTATTCAACAGTTTAATCATAAGATGCGTTCACAATAGTAACACGATGTGTGCAACTTTTTGCGCACAAAGAGTATTCTCGTAACTTTATAAAATTAAGGTTGAACCACTGATGTCACATGGACTATTTTAAAAATGTCCTCACTAGCTTTCTGGGCCTTGAACGTGTCAGCTGTGTTGCTGTCTGTGAGGGTCAGAAAGCTCTCGGATTTCATCAAAAATATCTTAATTTGTGCTACAAAGATGAACAAAGGTCTTATGGGTTTGGATCAACATGAGGGTAATTATTGACAGAATTTTCATTTTTGGGTGAGCTATCCCTTTAATGTCTATGAACATGCTGTCAAGCACCATTGAGAATCATTTAAATGCATCTCTGTTTGCAAAAACAATGGAAAACACATTTACGATAATGCACTTATGTTTTATCCATTACACATCTCCTGACATGTGCATAATTCTGTCTTCTTTGGTTCTGTAGGTGCAAGTTCTGCTGTATTTCCTTCAGCTGGAGACCATCCCGACACCGGACAGTAAGAGACAGAGTATCCTGTTTTCCACAGAGGTCTAAAGTAATATTCCCAATGTTAGTCTCACACCAGTGGGAGAGGGAGCAAGCGAGCATGTCCACCCACTGAGTATAACGGACACTGGAATGCACAAGAGCAACTCCTCCTGGGCAAAAGGCAGGAGTGCTTCGCCTTTCGCGCATTTTCTAGCTGTCGCCACTAGAGGGCACCGCAGCCCTTTTAAACGTTGAAGACATTACTCGACTTACTCGGAGCACATCTTGAATATACTGTACCCTTCATGTAAACCGCCTATTTTCCTCCGAACATCAGTGTCCTTCGATCTTCATTTGGTGACTCCTCAGATCCCCGAGCATGCTCTCGCGTCCTCTACTGGTCATTCATATGAGCTGGTGACCGTTCTGGCTTTTTTGTGTTTGTCCTCATTTCGCCTGTCCCCACTGGCCACTGATGCTCTTTCTGTGCTGCTACAATCCAGTATCCAGCTCCAGATTTTGGATCCTTTTCTACGATAGATAATTCAGCGTAGTTCTTTAAGACAAATGGATAGCTTCTGTTAGTATGTCAATCATTCAAAAGACTTAATTTAGGATTTCTTTGTAGAAGATGGTGTTCGGTTCAGTTCTTGTCAGTGTTGATGTGATTCTAATTTAAGAAACAAATGAAAAAAAATGGAGAAAAATCTCACTATTATTTAATTTTCCTTCTTTTTTGGCCCATACCTCTCTATCAAGCAATATTTAAGCAGTCATGAGTGTGGTTAAAAACATATGATACGTTTCATTATGCTTTTGTAGTCTTAAAGTACATTACCAAAAGGGTCAATATATTTTTCTTTATCCTGATTTTTTTTTTAATGTAATACATATAGAGTAATTATTATTTATTTGGGGACAGATATCAACATCAGTGTCTTTTCGAAGTACGTTTATCGCTAACTTATCCGTGTTACGAAGTACTGTAGATTCCTTACATATCCTGTCTTTTTGAATCCGTTCAGCATTTGAAAATGCTCAGAGGATAGCACACATTAGCATTTCCCCTGCCGTATATCTAGTGTTGAGAGATGACCAAACGGAGAGGTTTTTAAACTCTACCCTGTCATTCACATCCGCTCTCTCTCTCTAGCTTCACAGCACACTGTGGTTTATGTCTCGCTGAGAACCATACAGCAGTGCCTCTCTGTCTCACCGTAAGACATTAAGGTTAAAAAAAGACAACGCTGTATATAGCACAATCTGTTATCCTTGAATCAGATGGAAGGGTTAATAATGGATGCAGTACAGGAACAGTACAGGTATTTTGTCTTTATAGCAATTCTGTTAATTATATCAGTAAAAATGATTGCTCTTAAGTTTAAAAGTTCAGTTAAAGGTGCTTTAGTTACTTTATTTAACATGCAGGCATGTTTTTACATTTTTTTTAATGTTTGTTTTGTTTGATAAGTGTTCGTGAGTTTGTTAAACCAAATTCTGGCTACTGTAGAAGGATTTTATCATGCATACAAAAAGGGGTGCAGCAATTGAAAAGGAATTTCTGTTTATCCACCATCTGAAGTTTTTTATTTTTTTTTTATTAACGTGTGCAGTAAAGGTGCGTCTTTTCATCTCGTCTGTCCTCTTTCTTGATTGTCGGCACTAAATGTACATTTCCTGTATCTTGCACCTGTCCTGAATTCAGCATCACATGTGCGTTCCTGCTTTATGAAACTTTTGACATAAATCAAACTGTGATCTATTGCTATCAAAAAGGCTTTAGGTGATTCAAAGCATTCCTGTTGTTTTTTTTTTAGATTGTTGAATGTTACTGAGTTCAATGGGAGTTGAATTGAGAAGCGATTTCTTTGCACAGCACATAGTTTAAAGACTAATGTGATGAAATTTCAACTAAACGAGATTGTATCACACAGTAGGAAACACTTCAAACAAGTTCATCGGATTTTCTGTTTTACATTATAATCAGATTTATTTGTGTCCACAAAGCATAACTGTTTTGAAATGATTGGTCAAGAAAGCACTGCAGGTGTCATCCATTGTAATTGTTATGATGATTTATGTTGAAACCTTGCCTTTAAACACATGAAGACATGCTGGACAGCCACCGGGACAGGCTATGGATGCTCTCCCTCTTTTCCTCTTAAGGTTTTTGTCACTATTTATTCTTGCTAATATCTTAATGTTCTGGTTATAGGACTGTACAAATAGATAATGAATTCTGCAGACCGAAACGTTGGAAGGCATTTGCGGCCTATGTTTATACACAAAATGTTGAATAAAACCTCCTGTATATGAATACCTGCTGTTTCATGGTGTTTTTTTCTTTCTTTCTTAAACTATCCAGCATTTTTTAACACAAAGGTAAGCCTATGGGTGATATTTCTGGTTCATTAGACACTATAGGGGAATAATGAGAAGAATAACATTGTGCAGTAAAGGGTAAAACTGTTTGTGCTGCAAACCAGTTTGTTCATAATTAAGATAATACATTAAAATAATAGTAAGACACACAAGTTTGCAATATCAAGCAGTAAAACGACCTGTTACAGCTAAAAATAGCTGGACGCGGATGAGACCGGAAGCCAGACCCATAAAATTTGCAAATGGCTATTTGAGATATTTTCTAGAGAGTTGGCACTTGCGTCACAATTTGGTCCGTTACCCGGATGCGCGGCCATATCAGCGATACTCGGATGTAAACAACAGCATGGATTGCACGGTAAATGTACTACTGAACACATTGTTCTGCTAATTTATGCTGTCTAAACCATAGAAAAAACTTGTGGACGCTGCTAAATCATAGAGAAGGGCTCAGTACGCAGGAAAGGGCGCATTATTTTGACAAACTAAAGTTAATAGTTAGGTGGTAAAGATACATACGAGCAGTATTAAGATATTAGCCTAATATTTCACCTACCTGACCAGAAATGATAAGAACGAACACGAATGTTGTCAGGATTCTTGCCCTGGTTCAGTCTGGCCAACCACAAACGCCTTTTGTCCCTCAGACTGTGTTTTTTTTTTTTTTTTCCTCACTCTTCTCCTTGATTTGTTATAACTTTTGGCAGTCTATAGTACTTAAAATGTTTTCTTTCGGTATAGAAAACATGACAATAATTGATTATTTTCAGCAGAAATAATCAGTTAAATATGCGAGTTTCGTTCGGTTCAGTGACGTTGTTTACGACAAGAACAAGAAAATAATAGAACGACAACGTGCAGTAAACGGTAAAACTGTTTGCACTACAAACGAGTTTGTGTTCATAATTAAAATAATACATTAAAAGAATGTGGTGAGACACACCAATTTGTAATATCAAATAGCAAAAGGAGTAGTTTTGTAACGTTACAGCTAAAAATAGCTGAACGCGGATGAGACCGCAAGCCAAAACCATAAAATATACAAATGGCCTCCCGCTCTTACGGCAAAAATAAGGTGGGTTGAGATATTTTACATATTCTGGATACTACAGTAGTTTGAGTTTATATTTTTGTTAATTTATTACTTTTTTGTGCATGTTTGTTGAAGAACATATTTTGAAACGTAAAATATTTCATTATGTTACACATATGTAATGTGTCGGTGTGTCCACATGGGGGCAGCACGGCCCTGCTCTATTGAAGTCAACAAGCCCATCGCTAGATTTGTGTGCTTACAGCAGGTTTTATTTATTTTTAAATGTATTATAATTAATAATTTATTCATCATTTTTGTGGTAAGACCGCGTGACTGAAATAAGTTACTTGTCTTGAGAAATAACAATCGACCAATAGCAGACGAGGGGCAGAGAGGAAATCTGGAAGTTGTTCATTCTACTCATATGACGAACTCCTGTTTGCATACAATATAGAGAAACGCGTAGGTTTCGACAACAGTGTCGCCTAATTTGTCAAATTCTTTATCCCTTTTCTCATCCTTCTTCCTCCTTTTTGTGTTTGTCCTTTATTGTATATGTCCCGTGATATTTCCCTCAGTGACGTTAAAAAAAAATCTCTGGAACGTCTTTTCGTCAGTGTTTACATTTGTCTAATATAGCACTGTTCAGAATAGATTAAGTGAAAAACATCTTTTTAGATCACATGTCTACTCACAAACAACACTCTAAAGTTATTAAATGTGTCCCGTAACATTCAAATGCAGTAAAATGTAACAAGGAAATGATTAAATATTATTTGTGACCCTGGACCACAAAACCAGTCATAAGGGTCTTTTTTTTTTTTAAATTGAGATGTATACATCATATAAAAGCTGATGAATAAATAAGCTTTTAATTGATGTATGATTTGTAAGGATAGGCCAATATTTGGCCGAGATACAACCATTTGAAAATCTGAAACCTAAGAGTGTGCAAAAAAATCTAAATACTAAGAAAATTGCCTTTAAAGTTGTCCAAATGAAGTTCTTAGCAATGCATATTACTAATAAAAAATTAAGTTTTGATATATCTACGGTAACACATTTACAAAATGTCTTCATGGAACATCATCTTTACATAATATCCTAATAGTTTTTGGCATAAAAAAGAAAAATCTAATTTTGACCAATACAAATGTGCTACTTATGATTTTTTTTTTGTGGTCCAGGGTCACATTTGAATTATTTTCCCACATTTCTGTAACTCTTTACACTCTCTTTTTCATTACAAGAGAGAATTCCTTCTTATTTGAAAGTGTTTATCAACATGTCATGATGCAAAGACGGCAGCTTCCTTAAAGAGCAGTGTTGTGGATTTATTTTTGGTGCTTTATGTCTAGTCCTTTGCTTTTGCAGAGGCCACACAGTCCTCCAGTGGTCCGATAAGAAGCTCTGTTTCCTGTTCATAATATGAGACTCTGAGCTTTGAGCAACAGGAGGGATGGATTGAGTTAAAATACATACTGACGTTCTGTCATAGAGCTGTTATGGGAGAGAGTGAGAAGGAGAGTGTGGTGTCGTCTGTTTGTCTCTGATTACTCATGTCCACATTTCTATCTCTCTCCTCCGGCTGTTGCTCCTCCCTCAGCAGGCCATGAAAGCTCTGACCGTTACAGCGTGGATGGGGTCAGATAAGACTATCCCGCTCACATCACGCCCCTGCCTGTTCCGAGAGGCCTGCTCCCTTCAGATTTCACCGGCTCTTGTTATGTTCCTCCTCTCCCGCTTCATTTCCATGTCCACCCCCCCCCCCCCCCCCCCTTTTTTTTTTGTTTGCTTACTTCGTTTGTTTTTTTCTTTCTGTCGCCTCATCTTGCAAGCCATGCTGTTGATTATTGTTGTGTCTGAGTCAGTTTTGCTCTTGGCTGGTTACCAAAGTTGGTTCAAACCCAACCTGCCTTCATGTCTGGTATCTGTCAATCACTCGGTATCACTAGTTTGCCATTGCTGCATGTGACCCGACGCACGTTTCCTACGTCCACAGTAAGACAGACCTACTCCCTTTAATCTTGTGAGGGAACTTTAGTATTGAGCCGCGTGTTGTAACCTCACTGAGTTAAAAAAAAAAAAAAAAAAAAAACAGATTTTAATGTGCAAATGTAGTGATTTATGGGTTAATGTTGTGATGCTTCTTTTCTTCATATGATGTATTAATTTATTCAGAAATACATAAAAAATGCAATTCATACATACAAGGATTTAAATTTGTTTGGCTACTTTTAAAATTATTTTAAAGATAATTTATTTTTTCATTGTATTTTATTATTGTATTTTATTGTTTCATGTATTAAATGAATATAGGGTATTTTGTCCTTTTTATAATGAGGGAAGGCTAGTTCACGTTGTAAAATATTATGTGGTGCAACTCCCCTAAAAAGTAATATTTATGATTTACTTTGTTTTTAAATTTGCAATAATAATAATAATAATAATAATAATAATGAATGAAATGTATATATAAAATATATTATAGAATTTTGATTTATTTATTTATTATATAAATTAGTAAGTTTTTATATACGAAAAATACATAAATAAATATACATGTGTTTATTATTTTTATAAAAATATATATACATATATATATAAAATAATATTTACATTTTTATGTGTGGCATGAATTCCCTGAAAATAAGTTTTAATAAAGTTTATATATATATATATATATATATATATATATATATATATATATATATATATATATATATATATATATATATATATAATATTTACATTTTTATAATTTTTTCCCCAGATTGTGGCATGAATACCCTTAAAATAATATTTCTACGTTAGGAAGTTTTTATATATGACAAAATAAATAAATAATAAATACATGTTTTTTATTTGTAACAATAATAAATCATAATAAATGTATACTTTTTATATATATAACATTTATTACATACATTTTATTTTTATTATTTATTATTTTTTATTATATATGTATATATGTATATTTAATATGTTTATGGTAAATAAATAAATGTTTTATTTGTAATAATTATAGATATATAATAATAATTAATATATATTATTATTACATAATAATAATTACTATAATAAATATTATATATATATATATATATATATATATATATATATATATATATATAAGTAATTGTTTTTTATCTGTAATAAAAAATAATAGTAATAATAATACATTTATAATTTTATATAGAAAATGTATTATATAATTTATTATAGAATACATTTTTTTAATTGGATCACTCCTATTCTTTTTATAATTAGAACACTTCTTTTCCTATTTTATTTATTTATTTCTTTTTACAGCTCTCTGTTCCCTCAAAAGCAAAAAAAAAAAAAAAAAACTAAAAAAAAAACTAAGCTAACATCAGGACACTCTTGCAATAGTGTCTTCATACTGCAGGCACATGCATAATCCTCTGAGTGGATTTAAATAATGATTGCCCTTTATCTGGCGTCCCACTCTAATCAGTGTGGTTCGGGCCTTGCTGTGTCATCGCTCCGCTCTTGGCATGACGTGCCAGCTGTCTATCTTCATCTTCTCCTCATCTCCATACCCATAAAACTCACTGACAGGCCCTTTGTTTGAGACACGCCAGTTGCACTCTTAAATATGTGGACCGAGGTCTTGTAAGAAATAAACCGTTCATGTTTTTGTGCATGACTGCATATGCAAGCAAAAAAAAAAGTATCACTTGTAAATATACTCTTAGGCTCAAACACATGATTTCCATATACTGAAGAGTCTTAAAATCAATATTATTTTTTGCTTCTGTAACAAGATGAGAGACTCAACCAAACATGTTTTAAAGTAAACATGTTTCTCTGCACGATTTGATTTCTGTGTTTGTTTTATGTTTTATACTTTTACAGTCTTCAGAAACCTATTGTAGGAGCTTTTATTGCTTTTGGAAACAGATGCTTTTTTAACAATACACAAAAAAGCAGTGTATAAAAGTTCGTTTGAAAAATAACAAAGCAGGTTTTTCTAAAGCGCCATGTTTTTTGTCATTTTTTCATGTTTTCATCAGACAGTTTAATAGAAAGCTCAAGTCTTTATTTTCCAACGTGATAATTTTTATTTTCGATAGTCCTTTCTGTGATAAGGTCTCTGCTTTGGCTCACACCGTCGCCTGCTACTTTGCCTCAGGCAAGCGCAGTCAGAGTGTTTTGCATATCTGCTCATTTGTTAAGCAAATCTTTCTCCTTCTATCTTTTTTCTTTATCCCTCCCTGTTTTCTCCCTTTTGCTCTACCACTCTGTTTTTGTAATCTTGGAAGATGTTCTGACCTCTTGTAATTTTCTTGTTTATTAATATGATGTATCTATGCTTGTGCGGTATTGGTGTTATGTTGTGCGGATGCATCGGTTCAATGCGGATGTTTTACCATTGTTTATATGTGTGGACTGAGGTACACTATAGGTCAAATTTCTCTTTTTGCCTGCAGGCTTCAACAGCTTTTGGCAGCGGACCCACTTAAGGTTTTTTTTACGATGATAGCCTGTCCAAAATATCTGAAAGCACATCTCTGTATTGTTCCTCACAATTAATTCTGAATCAACTGTTTTGACAAACACAAAACAGCTGCCGAAGCTAAGTAAATTTAACATATGCTGTGTATGATTCGTTGGAATATATTAAACGATTGAAATTAAACTTTAGACATGCTTAGCTGAATTTGTTTCTCATGATCTTAAAAACTTTTTGATGTCTAGATTAATGCGTAAAGACATGAAATCAATTATTTAGACAGATATTTGCTTATGCATGAATTTTCTTCACTAAATTAAAAAATAAAATAAAGTGAAAAGAATATGTTTTTGAAATGCATAAGTGATGGAAATGAAGCCAATAAATGTTTACTGTAGGAGCTTTTTTGAAACGGATAGTTCTGGTCCTGGTCCAGACTGAGCTGTTATGCACAACGCAATATCGCTTCAACAGCCATGTGTTAAAAGTATAAAATTTTATCCGTGTAGCGAATGTAAGTTTGCTGTCTGTTATTGAAGCCCGTTTCCACCAAAGAATAAAAAATGTTTAAATGTTATTGTGACTTTTAATCTCACAATTCTGATTTTTTTCCCCAAAATTATGATATATAAACTCTCAATTGCAAATTATAAAGTCAGAATTGCAAGATATAGTGTTTTTTATCTCACAGTGTTGACATTTTTTCTCAGCTTCGAGTTATATGTCTCGCAATTCTTTTTTTTTTCAGAATTGCATGATATAAGCTCGCAATTGCAAATTGTAAAGTCAAAATTGTGAGATATAAACTCCCAATTCTGATTTTTATCTCACAATTTTGACTTTTTTTCTCAGAATTATTAGACATAAGAATTATTAAACATAATTGCAAATTCTAAAAGTTAGAATTGCGATATAAACAAATTTTTCACTTTTTTCTCGCAAATGCGAGTATGTATCTCACAATTTTGACTTTTTTTGCAACTGCAAGTTTATATCTTGCAATTCTGACTTTATTTACACATACAAGTTTGTATCTCACAATTTTTACTTTATTTTTCTCACAAATATGAGTTTGTACCTCACAATTTTAACTTTTTTTCGCAATTGTTTATATATAAAAAAGTTTATATCTTGCAATTTTTTTTTTCTCAGAATAGCATAAGATACAAAACTTGCAATTCTGACTTCTTGCTAATGTGAGTTTGTCTCACAATTTTGACTTTTTCTCACAATTGCAAGTTTATATCTTTAAATTCTGATGTTTTTTCTCAGAATTCCATGGCATAAACTCGCAATTGTGAGTTATAAAGTCAGAACTGCAAGATATAAACTCACAATTCTGACTTTTTTTCTTGCTAATGCGATTTTTTACCTCATAATTTTGACTTTTTTTCTCGCAATTGAAAGTTATATCTTGCAATTCTGACATTTTTTTCTCAGAATTGTGTGATATAAACTCCCAATTCTGATTTTTATCTCGCAATTTTGACTTTTTTTCTCAGAATTATTAGATATAAACATAATTGCAAATTATAAAAGTTAGAATTCCGATATAAACTCATTTTTCACTTTTTTTCTCGCAAATGCGAGTATGTATCTCACAATTTTGACTTTTTTTGCAATTGCAAGTTTATATCTCGCAATTCTGACTTTATTTACACATACAAGTTTGTATCTCACAATTTTTACTTTATTTTTCTCGCAAATATGAGTTTGTACCTCACAATTTTAACTTGTTTTCGCAATTGTTTATATAGAAAAGTTTATATCTTGCAATTATTTTTTTCTCAGAATAGCATAAGATATAAACTCGCAATTCTGACTTCTGGCTAATGTGAGTTTGTATCTCACAATTTTGACTTTTTCTCACAATTGCAAGTTTATATCTCTCAATTCTCACGATTTTTACTTTTTTTCTCGCAAAAGCGAGTTATATCTCGTAATTCTGACATTTTTCTCAGAATTCCATGACATAAACTCGCAATTGTGAGTTATAAAGTCAGAATTGCAAGATATAAACTCACAATTCCTTTTTTTCTCGCTAATGCGAGTTTGTACCTCATAATTTTGACTTTTCTATTAAAATTGCAAGTTTATATTTCACAATACTGATGTTTTTTCTCAAAATTGTATGATATAAACTCGCAGTTGGGAGTTATAAAGTCAGAATTGCAAGATATAAACTTGCAACTCTGACTTTTCTGCTCGCAAATGCGAGCATGCATCTCACAATTTTGACAGTTTTTCTTAATTTCTTAAGAATTTAATTTCTCAGAATTGCAACTTTATGTGTCAATTCTGAGAAAAAAGGTTGTTATTGTGAGATAAAAAGTTGCAATTACCTTTTGTATTTTTCATTCAATGGCGGAAACGAGCTTCCATAGTCTGTACCTTAATCTTATTTGATCAATTTAAAAGACATTATATTGCAAAATAATATCAAGAAACCATGTCTTTCTAGTGAGTTGTCGTTGTGGGTAAAAACAAACATACTGAGCCAGTTTAATTTAGTGAATCGTTCCTATGACTCACAAAAGAATCTTTTGCTGAATGAGTAAACTTACTGACTCATTTGATTGACTTGCTTTGCTGAACTGCCTAATAAGTGATATCCATCTTCAAACCATTTTTTTTTTAACGGCTCTGCTTCAAACAATGTTTAACTACGTTAAGTCACTGTAATTCATATGACAGTTTGTTTAACAATACACAATATTGCGTGTTTTGTTTTACACTGCATTCCAAATGTATACATGTATTTGGCAAGGTTGCATTAAATTAATCAAAAGTGACAGTAAAGGCATTTATAATGTAATTTAAAAAGAATTCTGGGTAAAAAAAAAAAAAATGTTAAAAAAGGCAGCACAACTGTTTCTAACACTGATCATAAAAACCCTTCTTGAGCACAAAATCAACATATTAAAATGATTTATGATGGATCACTGAAGACTGGAGTAACGATGCTGAAAATTTAGCTTTTCCATCTCAGCAATAGATTACATTTTAAAGTATATTGAAATAGAAATCAGTTATTTTAAATTGTAATACTATTTGACACATATTACTGAATTTATTGTATTTTGGGGTCTAATAAAGTCAGCCTTGGTTGCAGTAACAGTCTCTCGTGTTGAAATAATGAGTAGGTGTGTCTCCATATGCAGTTACGTAAGGCATAACTGGAGCAGTAGGTACTAAAACCAGTTTAAATTTTCATAATCAGAAATTACTGTTAGTGCACTGTTCCGTGAATGATGGACAAACAGTTTTCTGATTTACAAAATCATACAAAATCAACACGCGCGACAGAAAAAGAGGAAGTGGAACTCAGGTGAGCACTTGCCCCTTCATTTCCCCTTTCTCCCTTCAAGGCTACATATCACCCCTCCCTCTCGTCTTAGTCCTAAAATCCTGTTTGCTCATGCATTGTCTGTCATCCAAATCTGACAGCGATTGGCTCCCTGAGCAAGATTGTGATTTGCTGTTGGATTTACTGTCTCGTTCCAGGATGCGGCTGTAACTGTCCTCGGCGTGACTCAGACCCTGTAGCCGAGGTAACAAAAAGAATCATTTGCATGGGCACCACAGATTTGTTTACCAACTGTTACTAGAGATGCACTGTCTGTTTCCACCCCGATATGGACACTGATTTCTGTTCCTAACTTTTATGGCAGGTGAGCAGGTGTGCAGGGTACAGATGGGGAACAGGTCAGCAGTGGAAGTGATGAGATTTCTGACCAACTTTCTTCAGCTTTTTTCCCAGTAAGTTCCTCTTTGCAGAATAACCGCACTTGACAGTGTTTTGTGATTAGGCACGACCCAGGCTTCGGCTTTATGCGGGAACCACGTGCGAGGTGTGTGATGTGTGGTTTGTGATACAGCAGACTGATTGGATTTTCCTAACTGTCTGTTTTGTTTGAGAGGGGTGGTGTGCGCAAAGCTGTGTCAGTAGGAATTTGTTTGGCAAAGCAGCTTGAACTCCGCTGAGGGGAGTGACCTGAGAAGCAGACGTCAGTAAATCTGAGTTTTCTTAGTCAAAATGTTTGCACAACTAAGACTAAGGAGTCCCAGTTGGTCAAAGTTTAATATAAATAAGAATTTCTTTGTTTCACAGCATTGCCTTTCCCTGCCAAACTCAGGCCCAGAAGGTCCGTTCATTCAGGTGCGTGAAGTTTACAAACCTGCCAGGCAGGAGATTTGCATGTAGAGTTCCAGGTACCTATTTGAATGAAGCTTTATCTCCAGTCACACCAGAGATTTCACACAGCCTCCGGCAGTGTGCAGAACCATCGGCAGGGCCAACGGAACTGTGTATCCGGATCCTCGACAGGGCGGAGACACAAGAAGACAAACACGGCAAAGCCTTGTTTGCTGACTCTTCTCATTTTTCACTGTACCAGGACTGATTTTTTTACACATTTACAGTAATGCGCAACCCTCCCCCTTCTCTTTATCTCACAGCTAGATTTAAAAATCCACTCTTATGAATTATTGATCAGGCACTCATTTCAAACAGGATTATTTATTTTGAGACAAGAGTTTCTATAAATAACATAAGACAATAAAAAAGATTAATCTAAAAAAACAATCTTTTCACTGCATTTAAAAAGCAAGTTTAGAAATAAAAGAAATATGTCTTGACTCCTTCATGGGGCACTAGCTGACATGTGGTTATGATTTAATAGATAAAACGGACATTTGCTGGACTTCCTGTGTGTCAGATTACAGTTTCAGTGAATTACTGGATAGAATAAAGAAAGTATTTTGAAGTCAATTAAAAGGTCTTAAAAGGAAAATCATTTACTCACCTCAAGTTGTTCTAAATCTGTACAACTTTGTTTCTTCTGTGGAGTTTAAAACTTGATATTTTAAAAATGTCTCAATGTCATTTGAGACCCCATTGTATTTTATATTATTTGTTTTATATTATATAGCATTTTCTATTTTATTATGTGCTTTTGTCATTTTATATATATATATATATATATATTTCTAGAAATATTATTTTACTTTTATATATATATTTTATAGAAATATACACTACCAGTCAAAAGTTTTTGAACAGTAAGATTTTTAATGTTTTTAAAGAATTCCCTTTTGCTCACCAAGCCTGCATTTATTTGATTTAAAGTACAGCAAAAACAGTAAAATTCTGAAATATTTTTACTATTTAAAAAAACTGCTTTCTATTTGAATATATTTTAAAATGTAATTTATTCCTGTGATCAAAGCTGAATTTTCAGCATCATTACTCCAGTTTTTGATGTCGCATGATCCTTCAGAAATCATTCTAATATGCTGATTTCCTGTTCAAGAAATATTTTTTATTTTTTATTTTTTGTTTTTTTCAGGATTTGATGAATAGAAACATCCAAAGATCAGCATTTATCTGAAATAAAAAGTAACTTTGAGTCAGTATAAGGCTTGGAGTCAGTATAATGTTTTTTTTTTGTTTTTGTTTTTGTTTTTGTTTTTTCTGGGGGGAAAGAAATGATAGAAATTAATACTTTTATTTAGCAAGGATTCTTTAAATTGATCAAAAGTGATGATGAAGACATTTCTAATTTTACTAAATATTTCTATTTCAGATAAATGCTGTTCTTCTGAACTTTCTATTGATCAAAGAAAGAAATAATAATATTGAATGTTTTTTGAACAACAAATCGGAATATTAAAATTGTTTCTGAAAGATCGTGAGACTGGAGTAATGATGCTAAAAATTCAGTTTGGGAATCACAAGAATAAATTACATTTTAAAATATATTTAAATAGAAAACAGTTATTTTAAAAAGTAAAAATATTTCAAAATTTTACTGTTTTCGCTGTACTTTGGATCAAATAAATGCAGGCTTGGTGAGCAGAAGAAAAATCTTACTGTTCAAAAACATTTTACTGATTATGCAAAGCTGTAATTTAGTTTTATTTCAAATTTTGAAATTACTTCATTTATGTATTTTTTTAAAAGCTTTTCATCTAATATTTAATTCTTTAATTTCATATTTGTTTCAGTTTCCAAACATTATTTTTAATAAAACACTTAGTTTTAATTTAACAATAGCAAAATTGTTTGGAACAACATGAGAGTGAGTAAATGATGATAGAATATTATTTTTGGTGTAACACGAGTCTACTTAGAGAAACGCATTCCTCTAAAGCAACAGTCTCTTTTCTAGTCTTCATTTGCAGTCTTCATTTCCTCCACGCTGTCTGATGTCAACCTCCGTTATTTAAGGCTGTGCTGGCTCTCGTGGTGTCTACGAAGATCTACCTTCCTCTGGAAGCCTTTGGAACAGATCTCGCAGCCGAACGGCTTGAATCCGGTGTGTTTGCGGCTGTGTGTGATGAGGTTGGAGCTCTGGCTGAAGGCCTTGCCACACACCTGGCATTTGTGAGGTTTTTCACCTGTAAACAAATATAACATTTTTTTAAAAAACGTCAATTGCAACCCCTTTTAATCTGTATATAAACACTGGTGAATCTTGCTTGGATTTGCGTGCCACCCAGATTTGTTCTGTTTTCCGACACAGGAGTGGCTGTCTGCTACATGCAAAGTTAACTTTCCAAGAGGTACAGGAAAGCAGGAAGACCAGCTATGCAAATCAAGACAGCATTTGTTTAATCTTCTTTTCTTGATTTATCTGTAGCTGTGCCGCTCTTGGAAACACACCCTCGAAAGCCAACTTCATCATCAAGTGTTTAGCGAATTCAGTTGTAATGATTTACATGGAATGAGTGTGTAGAGATAACATGTATTTCCAAATAACATGGGACGAGTTTTGGGGAAACTGTTATTGAGGTAGCATTAACTGCATGTGCTCTTTATCACTGCCACAGATCTCTTTTCAACAAACACACAGTCACACCGTGGCGTCTCACCTGTATGGATGTAGGTGTGTTTCTTCATATCGGATTTCTGGTGGAATCTTTTCCCGCAGTACTGGCAGGGGTACGGCCGTGTGTCCGAGTGGATCAGCAGGTGGGTGGATAACGTTGAGGAGCGTTTGAAGGTCTTTCCGCACATCTTGCACTCAAAACTTCTTTCCTTTAAACACAACAACAAAATGAATTTTTTTGATAGTCATTATCCAAATGGCAGCTATGATGATCGTGATTGATAAAGCAGTATAGCTAACTGGATCAGCATGGTTTGTTCTTACCTGAGAGTGGACGTTCATGTGTTGCTCTAAGCTAACAGCGTGGCCAAAGCTTTTTCTGCAGATGCTGCATCCAAAGGGACGTGTGCCACTGTGAGAACGCCTGACGTGAACCTCCAGCCCATGAGGGGTGGAAAACACCTGGAGAAGAGGACAGAAAACAGCAATGAAATTGAGATATTTATTTATTGTTTATTTAGATTTTTTTAATTACAGAATCTACTTTTTATCATTTATAGTTTATTAATAAATAAATAATTATATTTTTTATAAATAATAAAAAAAAAAATATATATATATATATATATATATATATATATATATAATATGTATAATTTATTTGAAGCTGAGACAATATTTATGTATCAGTATTTATTTATATACAAAATTATGTTCTATTGTATTATATATTTTTCTTATAAATGTAATTGAAAAATCACATTTTATCATTTTTATTATAAATGTGTGTATGTGTATATATATATATACACACACACAGAATTAAATAGATCAAGAATTATATTCTTTTTATTCATAAAATTATAAACAAATAAATCATTATTTGGAAACAAAAAAAGCTATAACATTTATATGAATTGAATAATTCGTTTCTTTATTCTATCATATATATTTTTCTTATAATTTAATTTAGAAACTATAATTGTATAATTTTATCATTTTATTAATTTATCATTTTAAATTGTATCATTTGATAGATATCAGTATATATAAAATATTTTTTGTCACACCTTGCATATATATATATATATATATCTTTTTTGTTTCCATATATATATATATATATATATATATATATATATAGTTAATTTAGATTTTTTAATTACAATTAATTTTTAATTATATATAATGTAATATATATTGTTATTTTAGATTTTTTAATTACAAAATCTAATTATATTATTTATGTTTTATATATATATATATATATATATATATATATATATGTGTGTGTGTGTGTGTGTGTGTGTGTGTGTGTGTGTGTGTGTGTGTGTATGTATAATTTATTTGAAGCCAATTTTTTCAAGACAATTTTTATGTTACTGTTTATATTAAAATATATTCTATTATGTGTTATATTTTGTATTAGGTATTATATTTTTTCTTAGAATTTTAATTTAAAAAAATTAATTTTGTAATTTTTAGATATTATAAATAAATACATTGTATGTATGTAAAGAATTTTATTATTTTTAAAATCATGAATAAATAGATAATTTATTGGAAACAAAAAAACTATAAAATTGAATAATTTGTTGTTGTTGTTTTTTAAATAATAATAATATAGACATAATCATTAAAAAAATACAAAATAAAAAATATGCATAAAAATAAATATGTTTTTGATATATAATTAAATATATTTAACCTTATCACAAGTGATGCAGTGGTAGGTGTTAGACGTGGGTGAGTAGTGTGTGCTGCAATCCAGCGGTTGTGAAGGCTCAGAGCTCTGCTTCAGGTGAGCTCCGTACAGGCTGCTTGCGTGCTGCAGGAGTGATGGAGAGAAGCCCATCTGCCTGAAGTCATATGTTGCAGGAACATGATCCCAGGTATAAGAGCTCTTGTAGTAGGGAGGGAACTCTGCCAGCTGAGGCTCTGTTGGAGGTAAAGCAGAAACATTTAATTGTTGTTGTGTCTAAATCTGCCTTAGAGATGTCACATGATACGTGTACTTGACATTTTTTTTTTTTTATTATATAGAAGAACAAGATATACCCATTCAAATATTTATACCAGTGCTCAGACTCTCACCCGATATGTAAAATGGTCGTCGTGTTGTAACAGGCAGCTCAGGTAGAGATGGTATTGGGCAGTCGGGTTCTCGCTCACACTTGATGAAATCATACGGGTCTCTGTGGGACGGCCGAGTGACCGAATCTACCTGGGGCCGCTCTGGAGAATCACATTCCTTTGGTTCCAAAGGGACCAGCGCTGGGACTAAAAAAAAGAAAAATTACATCACAAAAATGCATGTTGTATGATGTTGCAGCACAACAGTAATCAAAATTAAATTCATTTAAAAAAACTCTCTTAGACATTAAAGAACCGTTCAGTAGAAGTTCTTAAAAGAACCATTTTTTTTTGTGAAAAACATTTTAAAAATCTAAAGAACCTTTTTCAACTATAAAGAACCTTTCTTGCAATGATGATGGATGTTAAAGTTTCTTCGTGGAACCACAGATGCATAGATGAACTTTACATTTAAGCTTCAAATGTAAGCTTGTGCTATCTGTTTTCAAAAAGAAATCCCACTGTTTTATATTTTGTTTTCTAATGCAATGCCATTATGATGCAAACACATCCATATATTTTTAACACTCGGTTAACTATACAAATCATTTTATGGCCACTTTATTCAGCTACTTTTTAAATGAAAACAAATTAAAATTTAAAAAGACTATTTATGCAATTAAATGGAGGTGTTTACATGAACAGCTTTAATAGCATTAGACAGATCTGAGATTGTTCCTTACACTTAATTACACAATTAAATTTTCTCCAAATGAACCCTATAGAGAGCAGTTATACGATCCAGTGACAGGACTGCTCTCTTGTTTGAATAGGGCTAGTTTGCATATTCGTAACATCCAGCCTAACTGCTCAACAGCTTACGGACTTCCATGGAATACAACCTACTGAGCTACCTTAGTAAACAGCACATGAGGCTCAAAATGCTGTCTTAAGTAAGCAGCTGTCAAGGTTTTAGACACAGCCCTAGAATCAAATAACAGTCAGCCTGAGGCTGAGGCACCATCAGCAAACATCAATCTGACAGGTGCTCAGCACATCCACTCACAACTCACTTCAGACAAATCATTTATTTACCTCACAGAGGAGAATTAGAGATTCATAATTATGTAAATGCACATAAAGCATACAAAGACCAAGAAGATTTTAATTATACATGATTACTGTGGATGGTTCGTCTCATGAACACCATATGTCAGACAGGTGAATTTGGAGGTTAAGGTAAAATACAGTATCTTATAAAATATAGTATAATAAAATAAAAACTATCGACCATTTTAGTATAAATTCAGTAATGCTAAAATAATGGCACTTACTTGTTTTGGGTGTTGGGTCCGGCAGTTTCTGTTCAGTTTGCTCTGTGTCGATGGGTCGATGCACATTGTGCGACTTTTTACTTTTCACCAAAAACGATCGTGGCATGATGATTCTGTAAAATAAGATATTTTTACTGATACTTTCATTTTCATATTTGTTATGGTCTACGAATAAACTTAAACGTGTCTATGAGCTGTTACAAACTTATAGAAAAAACGAAACTTTAAAGTGATTCAACTACGCAATTACAAAAAAAAAAACAACAAAAAAAAACCTGCATATTAAAGCAACTGTATGATAGTCATTTCTATATCCTATTAAAACAGCAACAACGAAACTCAAAGCTCTTGAAATGAGAGTATTTTCCTTTCTATATCTAAAAAATGAAATTACCAAATAAAATAAAACTTTTAGACAGTTATTACACGCTACAATATTTGGCGTTGGTGTTGTTTTAAAAAAATTCAGTCAAACTTTGTTTCCAGGTAGATTTTATAACATATGTTAGGCTAATTTAAATACACCAAATAACTGTTAAATAATAAAACACATTTAAATCTAAATATAAAAGTAATGATAATAAACAATTGGCTTTAATTGAAAATTTATTATATATGAAAACAGCTTACCTGAAAACCCCCCTGAAAACTTTATGTTTAAAGTCCTTTGATTGTTTGAGTGGCAAACTTGGTGTCGAAAAGTGCCGGGAAATCCGTTGTGATGTTTAGAAACTTAAGCACTGCATCGCTGTGAGTTGGTTGCGTTGAGTTTTTTTCAACTCCCCTCCCTGATTTTCAATCCGATAATTCTGCGGTGGAATCTGACTGAGCTTTCAACCAATTACAGACAGAGCAGGTGCGACATTTGCCTACTAAACGCAAACTTAAACATCCTGGTGTGGGCACTCTTCCCCAGAATGATTTAACAACATATTTAACATATTTCAACAAGTACTAGATATTATTTATAAATGACAGAATATTCGTTTGCATTTATATATATTGTAAGTCTTTTTGATTATTAATAGCACACGTCTGTACTGCTACGGGACATTCAAACGGTTAAACTTGTTAAAGCAAATCATTAGAAGTTCGAGATATTTTGCAAAACTTTTTTGTTTAATTATCTGCTGTCAGTTTAGTCATTTATCATCATTGTTATTGGTCATCTGTTGATTTGTCTGCTTTCAAACAGCTAACGGGCTTATAAAATAAAACCAATAAACCAGCAACAAACTTTGCCTGAACGTACCCCTCAAAATACACACCAAACCTGTAATGTTGGTATCTTTGAATGTTTGCCTACTTTTATTTGCACAGTTGTGTTTTGGTCGCAGCCTTAGGCGTTTTTATGAGATCTTTGATTATTTAAAAACACAACTAAGCTATGAACGCATTGTTTGTAAAAAAACGAAGCGCTTGAAGAGTCTTAGATATTTATTTATTGAGTGTCTGTAATCCAAGCACGTTTTGCTCCGTTCAACATTGTTCATTTAAAGATTACCGGAGGTCAGTTTTTTATTGCACTGTGCGCTTATTATGCAATCGATTAATGTATTTAATGTACGCCCTCGTGTGGATTGGTGGTGAATTGCGGTGCATCTTTAGGTGAATGCAGCAAAAACATTTTTTGCTGCATTCTTTCTTTTCCTCATCTTTTGTAAATGTAGGGTACAGAACTTTTACTGAAAGCCCTAACGTGAAGTAGATTTAACGTAATTAGTAAACAGTCGCTATTTTGACAGGCTGGTTCACGCAAACCGCACATTCTATGATAGTAAGCATAGTATATCGGGTTTTGTCTGTCGTAAAGCAGTCATTACAGAGTCGTTTAGTGTCTTTTATCACCAAGCAGAGTGGCGCAGCGGAAGCGTGCTGGGCCCATAACCCAGAGGTCGATGGATCGAAACCATCCTCTGCTACACTTTTGTTTTGCTATGTGTAGTGACTTAAAATGACAGCTTGTAATCTCAGGTTTAATATAGCCTTTGCAACCGGGTTTTTATACTTAGCTAAGACTTAAACCGTGAAAACACTGGTTTCGTGAACTAAAATAATTATAAAAGAGCTAAGTAACTAAAAATATCATTTTATTTCAGCTTCTTGCCAAAGAGACACGTCTAATTTTCATTTAGTTTAATAAAAAATAAAACTACACTAGCAGAATTTTAATGTTTTTTTTTAAAGACATCTCTTCTGCTCACCAAGCCTGCATTTATTTGATTCAAAGTACAGCAAAAACTGTAATATGGTAAAATATTTTTACTATTTGAAATAACTGCTTTCTATTTTAATATATTTTACAATGTAATTTATTCCTGTGATCAAAGCAAAATTTTCAGCATCATTAGGCCAGTCTTCAGTGTCACATGATCCTTCAGAAATCATTCTCTAATAGATCAAAAGATCAGCATTTATCTGAAATAAAAAGCTTTTGTAACATCATACACTATACCATTCAAAAGCTTGAAGTCAGTATAATTTTCTCTTTTTTTTTTTTTTTTTTTTTGAAATAAATGATAGAAATTAACACTTTTATTTAGCGAGGATGATTTAAATGGTTTAAAAGCAATGATAAGGACATTTATAATGTTACAAAAGATAGTTATTTCAGGTAAATGCTTTTCTTCTGAACTTTCTGTTCATTAAAGAAACCTGAAAAATTTTACTCAGCTATTTTCAACATTATAATAATAATAAATGTTTTTTTTTTTTTTTTTTTTTTTTAGCAGAAAATCAGAATATTAGAATGATTTCTGAAGGATCATGTGACTGGAGTAATGATGCTAAAAATTCAGCTTTGAAATCACAGGAATAAATTACATTTTTAAAATATATTCTAATAGAACAAAGTTTAAATAGTAAAAATATTTCAAAATGTTACTGTTTTTGCTGTACTTTAGATCAAATAAATGCAGGCTTGCTGAGCAGAAGAGACTTCTTTTAAAACATTAAAAATCTCACTGTTCATAAACTTTTGACTGGTAGTGTATATAGACATTCAACAAACAAACAAACAAACAAAAAAACTATAATAACAAAACCACACCACAACACTACTAAAACTAAAATAACTAAGAATTAACTAAAATATAATATAAAAAACGAATCCAAAATAATAAAATAAGAAAACTACAATAGTATTTCAATATTACTAAAATAATACTGTACACAGCTGAGACTTATAAACAGTAAATTGCATGTAGTCAACTCCCATCCAAAATATTTACCAATTTGGTCAATTAGATGTGAACAAAAATGCATGGAAAACACCAATATGAGTGTAGCAAACACTTGAGGATTAAAGCGTTATACCAGTTTGTACCGTTGTGAGGTAAGAAATCGCTTATGCATTTAAATAGAGGTCATTGACAATGATTAACCACTAGAGGGACACCTCCACTAAAAAACAGTCTCATCCACACATTTAAACCATTGCGTGCATTTATTATAGGTCAGTTCCGCAGAAATTATTTTGCACTTCTTATATTCATGCTCCTTTTTGATAAGCAGAGGCAGATATCGGCCTACATTACTGGAAGATGAGATAAATAATATAATATATGAGATTAATAATGTTAGGAAGTGATGGATAAGGCTGTGAATTTTTGTTGGTGCAAGAGTTTTCTTCAGTTTGAAACTTCTCATGTGATTACATGATGAAATACATGATGACATAATTGTAATTTTGAGCAAACGGGTTTAACGGGTTTTTAAAATTCAAAATGTATTTATTTTTTACAAGTACTTTTTAACATTAAATAGTTTATTACTTGGATTTTAATCTAGTTTAGTATCTTCTTTATCACGTTTTCTTGCTTATTTACATTTACGTATCCATGAATTTATGTATGTATGTTTATGAAAAATGACTTTTTAAATGTAAATTGTTATTAGCGTCCATGGCTGGTCAGATTCAGCGTCTGCGCTCACCACCTGAGTCACGCGAAAACCGCATTACAGAGCGCTGCATCCCTCCACCCTTCAGAAAAACAACTCAGGGCCTAACTGCAGGATTCTCTAAAACTTTCAAACGTGAGTATTTCTCCTGTCACAATTCACTGTATTTATAAAGTATGACTGCTAGTCATTTCCTAAAACATTCACGTCATATCCCAGCCCTCTGCGTCCAGATACAGACGTGTTTTTAAGCGCTCGGGGATTATTTCTCTTGCAGAGTTGCGGATGGTGACTGCGCAGGGAGGGGTTGTGAGGTGTTCAAGATGGCGGCGCCCTGTGGAGTACAGTTGCTCTAACAGGTAAACAGGTTTATTAAACGATATTTTTTGTGGTGATATTTTTACAGCATACGCAGTGACAGTCGGAATGTTAGATTTGCTCGCTTCTTGGTATTTTACGTGCATTATGGAGTCTCTCCGGCGTTATTTCTGATTTGCATTAAGCTTGTCGATAATAAGGCTCTCTTGCCTGGGACTGTCACTGACAGTGAAATAATAGTCCTCATTGATTGTTACAGTTTCGAATTGAATCTTAACAAATCTCCGCGTGCATATGCACGAGTTTAAGGGGGAAGTTGAAATGCACGGAGGGATGTTTAATTTTGTTGGCGCATTTTTTGGAGACAGTCCCGCAGATTCTAGCCATTGTTCTCGCTCGCTGTTTACGCCAGTGGTCATTTCAACACAGAGCTGGTGTCAGTGCATGCAGCCGAAACCACAACAGCTAAATGCACATGTGTGCACTGTTATTTTGCAGCATGCAGAGGTTAAAAACAGACATATGTTGTGGGATTTGCTGGCTTTTGCACGCAAGTGCACGTCTTTTTAAAGATCCTTCTGCAGGCAAATCATGCAATGCAGTCTCAAGCATTGCCTTATTGCCTTCTTTTTATTTTGTGATTATCGCCTTTCTTTGGACTATGATTCTTAGGTTTTGTCATTCAAATATGAGTAATATTTTCTTAAGAACGTACTATTACTGTATATTTACATATATGTGATCCTGGACCACAAAACCAGCCATAAGTGTCATTTTTTTGAAATTCAGATTTCTACATTATCTGAAAGCTGAATAATTAAGCTTTCCATTATTGCATGATGTATTGTTAGGATAGAACAATATTTGGCCAAGATACGACTATTTGAAAATCTAAAATCTGAGGGTGCAAAAAAAAAAATCTAAATATTGAGAAAATCGCTATTAAAATTGTTCAAATGAAGTTCTAAGCAATAGAATATTGCATATTGCTACTCAAAAGTTTTGAGATATTTGCAGTACGAAATTAAAAAAATATTTTCATGGAACATGATCTTTACTTAATATCCTAATGATTTTTGGCATAAAAGAAAAAAAAAACTTGTATTTTTGGCTATTGCTGTCAATATACCTGTGTTACTTAAGATTGGTTTTGTGGTCCAGGGTCACATATTTAATTGAAACCATGCACATTTCTCTCCCTCTGTATGAATTTGACAAAATAAAATGAAAGATATGTGACCCAAAACTCAGTTAAGCTCTGAAAGGCAAGAGGAAGACATGACAACTTATACACAGCCTCTTTAAGGTATTTGTTTATGTGTTCCTGAATGTTGGATATAAAGCTTCTTTGTGCTGTAAACTGGCCTGTTTTCTAGTTGGCAGGCACAGTCGCAGTTCGTGTTGAGGTCGTCCAGAACTTCATCTTATTAGTGTTTTTTTTTTCCCCTGAATGTGATGCATGCTTTTAGTTTGTGGGCTACGATCATGAAGTTAATCAATGAACTTCTTTGTATCTGCTGTGCGGAGTGATTTCTATTGAGAGGTCAGCTTGCCATCACCCTTCCCTAGATGGTTCTCGTCTTGCACAAAGTTATGCTTAGAGCAGTGCTTTGTGTTTTGTAACAGCTGTTTGTTTGGTTGAGAACTGGAATGGTCCCCAGCAAGGAGACTGTGTCCTTTTAGCAGTTGTTCATGTTGCATGTCAGACTGTCAGCTTGAGGTGTGGGTGACTCGTGATACTGTCAAGATTAAGCTGGTTAGGATGTTACTAGCTGACACAATGTTGCGTTTACTGCATTTTGTGTTTCCTGGTCAAATACGTGTCTTTCATTTTTCTTTCTTTTTTTAGCCTTGCTGATTATTCACTTATTTTTGTAATCATTCAGTTATTAATGATTATTTGTATTTTTGTGAATTATTGTATATGTGACTCTGGACCACAAAACCAGTCATAAGTAGCACGGGTATATTTGTAGCAATAGCCAAAAATACATTGTATTGGTCAAATTTATTGATTTTTCTTTTATGGCAAAAATCATTAGGATATTAAGTAAATATCATGTTCCATGAAGATATTTTGTTAATTTCCTACTGTAAATGTACCAAAACTTAATTTTTGATTAGTAATATACATTGCTAAGAACTTCATTTGGACAACTTTAAAGGCGATTTTCTCAATATTTAGATTTTTTTGCACCCTCAGATTCTAGATTTTCGAATAGTTGTATCTCTGCCAAATATTATCCTCTCCTAACAATGATATATCATTGGAAAGCTTCGTTAATCAGCTTTCAAATTATGTATATATCTCAATTTTAAAAAATTGACCCTTATGACTGGTTTTGTGTTCCAGGGTCACATATAATTCTTGTAAAATGCTGATTTGCTTTTCAGCCAGGATGCTTTAAATTGATCAAAAGTGACAGTAAAGATGTTTGTAACGGTACATAAGATTTCTATTTCAAATAAATGCTTTTCTTTTGAACTTTAAATTAATCAAAGAATCCTGAAAACAAGTGTATCATGGTTTTACACAAACTGTTTTTTAACATTAGTAATAATAAGAAATATTTCCTAAACACCAAATCTGATGGATCATGTTTACAATTTTACTGTTTTAGCCCTTAAAGTGCTACTTTATCACTCCATTCATAGTAATTCACTGCTTAAAGGGATAGTTCACCTAAAAATGAAAATTACCCCATGATTTACTCACCCTCAAGCCATCCTAGGTGTATATGACTTTCTTCTTTCAGATGAATACAATTGGAGTTATTTTAAAAAATGTCCTGGCTCTTCCAAGCTTTATAATGGCAGTGAATGGGTGTTGAGATTTTGAAGACCAATAAAGTGCATCCATCCATCATAAAAAGTACTCCACACAGCTCCGGGGGTTAATAAAGGCCTTCTGAAGTGCATTGATGCGTCTGTGTAAGAAAAAAACTGTCATATGCGCGTTCACGCAAGAGAGGCGTTTCAGCAGATGTAGGCAAACGCGGTGACGAACGTGGAAGCACAGAGGAGAGAGCAAAACAAAACCGATCATGAAATAGAAGTACAAAATGGGTATTTGTAAAGAAAAATGTCAGAGGATTTCGATTTAAGCCAAGAGGAGACTGGTTTTCCTTTGCTGTAAACAAAACTTGGTTCTTGTGAGACTAGCAAACTCTCATCTGAGCTTATGTTATGGCAAAGCCACTCTCTAGTGAATGTATGTACAACAGTTATCAGAAGCTAGATATTTTAAATATGAATATTTTCTTACACAAATGCATTTATTTACTGCAAAAGGCCTTTATTAACCACTTTATTAACCACTGTGTGAAGTACTTTTTATGATGATGGATGCACTTTATTGGACTTCAAAATCTCAACACCCATTCACTGCCATTATAAAGCTTTGAAGAGGCAGGACATTTCTTTAAATATCTCTGATTTGAAAGAAGAAAGCCATATACACTTTGGATGGCTTGAGGGTGAGTAAATCATTGAGTAATTTTCATTTATGGGTTAACGATCCCTTTAAAGGGACACTCCACTTTGTTTAAAAATAGGCTCATTTTCCAACTCCCCTAGAGTTAAACATTCAGCCGATCTCTGGGTCTGGCGGTAGCACTTTTAGCATAGCTTAGCATAGATCATTGAATCTGATTAGACTGATAGTATCTCACTCAAAAATGACCATATATAATGACGATATTTTTCCTATTTAAAACTTGACTCTTCTGTAGTTACATCGTGTACTAAGACTGACGGAAAATGAAAAGTTGTGATTTTCTAGGCTGATATGGCTAGGAACTATACTCTTATACTGGCGTAATAATCAAGGAAATTTGCTGCCGTACCATGTGTGCAGCAGGCGCAATAATATTACGCAGCGCCTGAAAGTGACCGGAACTAAGTTTGTGTAGATGCAGAGTTGCAGCCGGCAGAGTTGACGGCTGTGTAATATCATTGCACCTCCTGCACCCATGGTACGACAGAAAAGTTCCTTGATTATTACGCTGAAATGAGAGTATAGTTCCCAGCCATATTGACCTAGAAAATCACAACTTTTCATTTTTTGTCCGTCTTGTATTTTGTAACTACAGAAGAAGTTTTAAATTGGAAAAAATTTCTAAAATCTTTGGTCATTTTTGCACGAGATGCTAACGGTCTAATCGGATTCAATGATCTATCCTAAGCTATGCTAAAAGTGCTACCGCCAGACCCTGAGATCGGCTGAATGGATTCAAAAACGGTAAAACTCAACTGTTTAACTCTAGGGGAGTTGAAAAATGAGCCTATTTTCAAAAAAAGTGGAGTGTTCCTTTTAACTTCACATGAAGTGTGCTTAACATGATACACTGCTGTTGTAGTGTGTAGTGTATTGTAATCAAGCCACTGAAACATGTCACATTTCTCTGGTCTCCTTATTAATTTTTTTTTTTGTCTTTATCTATGCATTGACCTGATGTTGTCAGGCTGGTGTGACAACTGCTTTTGCATGACTTTTATCATGTCTGTGCAAGAACAGGTCACAACATGTGAATCTTGTATGCTTCAGAGACTGTTAGGGTTGTTGTTTACTTGTCTAAAATGGCCAGCCCACATCACCACAGCTGATGTTAGTGATTAGGTATTTTTTATAATAATTCTGTAGGAACTTTACTTTTCTGCACTTCTTGTAGTGTTTTACTTTTGACTGAAAAGTTTACTTAAAGGCAGAAACTGCAAGATGTTCTCATGAATAGTTCATCGAGGCAAATGATGTGTGTCCTCAAATTTGTCTTGCAGTGGTGCCTGGAGACTGTATCGACGGGTGGCCCAGGGACCCCTCCAGGCTGGACAGGACACGGGACGGCGTGAGAGTGACGTCTGAGAGTCCTTCCCTCTCCCTAGACTGTTTCAGAGACACCCGCCTCCGAACCCTCCACACCACCATGTCCAGGGAACAGCTCAATGTAGGGGACCTGCTTCCTCTGCTGGAGACCTCTGACCTCCGCCAGCTGGATGAGATCAAGGGCCTTATCAATGAACACCTCAACACAGGTCCATTCAAATACTGTTGTGTTGAATTCGTAAACTTTTCGATGTTTGCTACAGGATCCGTTATAATTCCTTGCAGTGTTTTATTGCATGACTGACAGTCCAATTCGATTTGTGTTTTGCAGATCGAGGGTCTGTGCTGCTGAACGGCTTGGTGGATTATTTCCTGGAGACCAACTCCGCCCAGGCAGTGCACATCCTGTCCTCAGTGAGGGAACCACATGATAAGGTGACTGACGCACCACTGATTTTTCTGTTTTGTTTCTAACAGTCTAAACTTGCTACACAGAAGAGCATGTTTTCACTCTTTTTTCTGGATATTTTCAGTGTTTCACACTCAATCCATTTTCCTTGAGGTTTTCTGGCAAGTAAAAAGTGTGATAGTATAACCTTTGTAAATGAATATTAGTATTGTAATTTACAATTGCACAAGAAAATAAAATATTATTTCATTCAGCTCTAAAAGCATGGTTTACACTCAAAAAAAGTCCTATCTCTCTCTCTCTCTCTCTCTCTCTCTCTCTCTATATATATATATATATATATATATATATATATATATATATATACACACACACACACTACCAGTCAAAAGTTTTTGAACAGTAAGATTTTTGATGTTTTTTAAAGAAGTCTCTTCTGTTCACCAAGCCTGCATTTATTTGATCCAGTATAGCAAAAAAAAAAAAAAAACATTTTGAAATGGTAAAACTATCTAAAATAACTGTTTTCTATTTGAATATATTTTAAAATGTAATTTATTCCTGTGATTTTAAAGCTGAATTTTTAGCATTATTACTCACATGATTCTTCAGAAATCATTCTAATATTATGATTTGCTGCACAAAAAACATTTATTATTATTATTATTATTATTATTATTATTATTATTATTATTACTGTTGAAAACAGCTGGGTAGAATTTTTTTTCAGGTTTCTTTGATGTACAGAATGTGAAAGAACAGCATTTATCTGAAATAGAAATCTTGTATAACATTATAAATGTCTTTATCATCACTTTTGACTTAAATAAAAGTATTAATTTATATAATTTCTTTCCAAAAAATAGAAAATAAATAAATGCTTGGAGTGTGTATATATATATATATATATATATATATATATATATATATATATATATATATATATATATATATATATATAGTGTATAATGTTAATATTTTATAATGTTAATATTCCATATAAATGCTCATCTTTGAATCTTTCTATTTATCAAAGAATCCTGAAAAAATGTACTCAGCTGTTGTAAATATTAATAATAATAGTAATAATAAAAATATTTCTTAAACAGCAAATCAGCATATTAGAATGATTTCTGAAGGATCATGTGACACTGAAGACTGGAGTAATGATACTAAAATATGTAGCTTTTATCAAAGGAATAATTTACATTTTAAAATGTATTCAAATAGAAAGCAGTTATATCATAAATAATCTTTTCTAGTTCTAGAATTACTAATGGTTTCCAAATAGAAATATTCAAATCATCTGGTGAAAATTCCTCTTTTTTATTTACATAACAATGTATATCTCAGTATAAATGTTTTTCTAATATTGTGCAGTCCAAATTCGTTCCTACTATTAATGCAACTATTACACACTTCACTTTTAAAAAGACTGACCATTGGAGCTCATACTGTAGGTGTGTATAGTATGTGACAGGACCACATTATTAGGTTAAAATACACATGTGAAATATGATCAAAGCATATCAGTGCCTCTTTAAAGAGTATTTTATTTCATTAATATTTAATAACAGTAATAAACATCTAGGGCAGAGAATACATTATCAACCAATATGAGTCTTGTCTACAATATGACTTGTCTGTGTTGTCTGTTTCTCAGCACCTTTTTGATAAAATGAACGAATGCATGGCTAAAGCCCCCTGTCGCCTGCCCACTCTCACTCTACTGGGTCACGTTGTCCGTAAGCAGCCGTCTTGGATCCACAAGATCGCTCGCTATCCGCTGCTGCTATCTCTCCTCAAATGCCTCAAGGTAAGCTGATAATGTGAAAGATCTCACAGATATGCCTTTTGTTATTTTATCTTGTAACCTACAGCATACATATGATGCTTTATGTGTTACAGACAGACACAGATGTTGTGGTTCTCATAACTGGAGTCCTGGTGCTCATCACACTATTACCCATGATTCCCCAAGCTGGCAAGCAGCATCTATATGAATTTTTTGATATCTTTGGCCGCCTGGCTTCTTGGAACCTGAGAAACCCAGGTAAGCGTTACTGCAAATTCAAATAATGTATGACTCAGTTATGTGATATTTTTATCCCTGAGGTGTGTATTGAAAGCCTCTGGGCGGTTTTGGTCTCCAACAGAAATCCAAAAATGATTTCTTAATAAGATGCATCATAATGTTTTTGGATGGTTAATTAGCTGTTTGATCGATCTCTGTTGACAGGACACGTCCCGGAGGTTTATCTCATCCACCTGCATGCAAGCGTCTACTCGCTCTTCCACCGGCTATATGGGATGTATCCCTGCAATTTTGTGTCTTACTTGCGCTCCCATTACAGCATGAAGGAAAACATGGACACTTTTGAGGAGGTGGTCAAGGTGAGCTGTCAGTTATACAGTTGCTTGCCCAGGAGGTTTTCCAAATACATGAGATTTTATGAAATTCCATCAGTCCATAATGATTTTTTTTTCACACAATGAAGATAGATGAGTAATATATTGGTTATCAGCCAATAGTATTAGTTGAATGTATGTATGTATCAGGGTCATTTCCTCTGAGGAGGCAAGGGAGGCAGTGTCAACAAATTGGATAAGAAAAAAATTAATAGTACAAAAATAAAACAATGCAGATATTACAAAATACGACATTAAAAATGTAGAAATCACAAATTTTTCTAAAGAAACACTGTCCAGCAGCGACAACAGCAGGTAAAGTTACAGTGGAAGTTTAGTGGGGGGTAATTGAGAATGAATTGGGGAAAGTTGTGTGAGAGGAGGCAATGCCTCCATCGTGATATGACTGGTTATGATTATGGTTTATGATGTATTTATGTCTGTCTTCATGTGTTATGTGTGTTTCAGCCCATGCTTGAGCATGTCAGGATACATCCCGAATTAGTGACCGGAACCAAGGACCATGAACTAGATCCCAGCCGGTGAGTGAATAGTGACTGATGTCATCTATTTAAATGTATAAACCTTAAGCATTACAGTCCTTCATTTGGTCTGTTTTCTCTCTACAGGTGGAAGAAATTTGAAATCCACGATATCGTTATTGAGTGTGCCAAAGTCTCTCTGGACCCAAAGGAGGCGTCCTGCGAAGAGGGCTATGCCAGCATGCCTGAGCATTTCTGTGCTCATCTACAACAACGTCCGGCTGATTGCACTGCCAGCCCCTACGGTGACTTCCACAGTAGCTACGGTTAGACTCTCATCCTGTCTGAATTACTTATTCAAACTAAGCGTACAGCGAAATTGCACTTAAAGAAAAAGTTCACTTCCGGTTATAATTTATTAGGGCCGTGCTCGACTCAAATTTTTTTTTTGTTCGTCTAGTAGTCGTTCATTTTAAGCATTAGTCGACGATTAGTTGCACGTTTATAAATAAACCATATATTCAAAATCATAATAATGAGTCTTTAATTGTCTAATACGCACTTAAGCGCATGCAAAAAAAAAAGCTTGCCACAGCGCACTGGCAAAAGTAATGATTATGAATGTGTCAAGGAAAAACAGCAAGAAGACTACTTTAACATTTTAATAGTTTATTGATAAACTAGCGCTTTCTTTGTTTTCGGCTTAAGAGTTGAAGTCGACGACACTGACACGTCGTCGCAGTATGTTTCAAGTGGATTATGTAATCTGAGAATATTTGTTTTCTATTTAAATTGGTTAATTTAAAAGTAGTCATTTCACTCTCCATAGATATATTCGTCATGTCTGTAAGGCAAGTATACACAGAGTTTCGCGGTTAAGTTCAAAGAGGCAGAGACGGCAGAAAGCGCATCCTGTTTGCGTTCATTATTTTACAAAAGCACAATGTTGCATGTGTTATTGTGCATAGAGTCTTTACAGATTCAAAAGATGTATTACTTTTATCTGTATGACCAGAAATAACGGAGTATTTTAAGAGCAAGCAACCGCACTGGCGCCTTTAATCTGTCATGCAGTGAACATGCTACTGTTCAGCTTCCGCATTTCACACAGATACTTGAATAGTGCACATTTTTCTAGGTTAACATTAGATCGAGCTGCCATGTGAAGTTGCTGCTACATACATCTTTCAGATAAAAAGCCATATTTGAGGTAGATGAATGATAGGTGAGCATTTGGATGTCCTGCCCGATGTACTTTATTACCACACAGACCAGCCGTTAATAATCTGTCCGTCACGGACTGCATGATTTCACCACTTTCTGTGGATTTTTTTTTCTGCGACTAATAAAATTTTGGTCGACCAAGCCTCTTTTTGTCGACTAACGGTTAGTCGACTATTAGGGGCAGCCCTATAATTTACTCACCCCCATGTCATCCAAGATGTTCATGTCTTTTTTTCCTTCATTGCAAAGAAATGAAGGTTTTTGAGGAAAACATTCCAGGATTTTTCTCCATATAGTGGACCTCAATGGTGGCCAACGGGTTGAAGGTCCAAATTGCAGTTTCAATGCAGCTTCAAAGGCCTCTACATGATCCCAGCTGAGGAATACAGGGATGAAAAACTCCATCTCATTTTCTGCTCCAACTTCAAAATCATCCAACATCATTGTTTTACCTTTTTTTGTAAAGGGTGTGACTTTCTTTGCATGTTCGCTTTGTAAACACCAGGTTAATGCTTCCGCCGAAGTCACATGTGCGTGATTATGTAATGCATGTGGTTGAGCTAGTGCAAGATCATTTGTGGTTAAAAAGTATATAAGTTTGTATTTTTCTTAGAAATTGACCAATCGTTTTGCTAGGTAAGACTCTTTTTCTTCAGCTAGAGCCCTTTGAAGCTGCGATTTGGACCTCCCATAAAAGTCCACTATATGGAGAAAAATCTTGGAACGTTTTCCTCAAAAACCTTCATTTCCTTCCGACTTATGAAAGAAAGACATGAACGTTTTAGATTACATACATATTCATTCTGGAAGTGAACTTCTCCTTTAGTGTTTTTCTGTCCTAGAGATGGTGAAGCTGCTATATAAATAGATTTATTATTTTGCTGCTAGCAACTGTAGTTTAGTTTCTAGGAAATATGTGAAGTGCTAAAATGTAAATACACAACTGAATAAAAGCATCTGCCAAATGCATTAAATGAAAAAGGGAATGGAGCTAGGAAAGATAAAAAACCAGCATGCTAATTCAGTCGCAGTCTATTTTCAGGCAAACTGTTTTTATAGCAGTGGCAGGATGTTTTTTTTGCGGACATAATTTTTCTGTCCCTTTCCAGGAAGTTCTTCCTCGACTCATTTCTCCACCCCTCGTCAGCCCGTCGTCCCTCCCTTGGCCCTGTCCTCTTTCTCAGGGACTCAGCCCCCGTATCGCAGCCCCACTGGAACTCGTCGGCAGGTGAGAGTCCATCAAACTCCACAGTCCAGTTTTTAGTTTGCAGTTTGTAATTTGTTGGTTTTAGCAGCCTGGTTGCAATATTAGAGAGTGAATTCAGTGTGGAACTACCTGTTTGAATCCAGTGAATCATATAAACAGATCCGTGTTGGCACAGTAGTCCGTGCAACAGCACCAGTGCGGGAATCAGCGTCTGCTTCCCTCCTCCCTCTTGTTGTTTGTCAGCTTGTCAGCTGTTGTCCATAAATCACCCATCCCTGAACCCCTCCCTTCCCGCTGCACACCAGAGCTCCCCCTCCTTCTCCCACCATGAATCATCTCCTTGTTCTCCAGGCTGGCTGAGGAGCCGAGAGGAAAGGAGGGGAGAGGTGTTGAGTCATTCCGGTGGGTGTGCAGGGCTTTAAAAAGAAAAAAAACATGCCATCTCTTAGCTGACGCAGAAACGGTTGTCTTGGCAATGTGAATGACGCCGGAGCGCTTTCTCCTGGCCTGTCACCTCCCACGGTCAAGACCTTTATTCTGCTGAACACTCAGCAGACTGAAAACAAACAGCGTTTGCGTTTTAATGAGGCTCACAGTCATTGATAATTGATCAAATGTTCATATTTTCTCACAATTCAAGATTATGTGCTCACAGTTTTGTGATTTAGTAAATGCTTACTATTATGGGTGCATTGACCTGGAAAGTAGAGGTTGGTGCAGATAACGGTTATTGTATAACTGTGATAGCGATCTGATTGCCAGTGCTTCTCAAATAAAGCATGTCCCTGGACCACAAAACCAATAATAAGGGTTTATTCATCATCTGAAAGCTGAATAAATAAGCTTTCCATTGATGTTAGGATAGGACAATATTTGGATGAGATTCAACTATTTGAAAATCTGGAATCTGAGGGTGGATGAAAATCCAAATATTGAGAAAATCACCTTTAAAGTTGTCCAAATGAAGTTCTTAGCAATGCATATTACTAATCAAAAATTAAGTTTTGATATATTTACGGTAGAAAATTTACAAAATATCTTCATGGATTATGATCTTTACTTAATATCTTAATGTTTTTTGACCCATGCAATGTATTTTTAACTATTCCTACAAATATATCCATGCTGCTTAAAGGAGAAGTTCACTTCCAAAACAATAATTTACAGATAATATACTCACCCCCTTGTCATCCAAGATGTTCATGTCTTTCCTCCTTCAGTCGTAAAGAAATTGTGTTTTTTGAAGAAAACATTTCAGGATTTTTCTCCATATAATGGACTGCTATGGTGCCCCAGTTTGAACTTCCAAAATGCAGTTTAAAGGCGGCTTCAAACGATCATAAATGTGGTTGTAAACAATCCCAGCCGAGGAAGAAGGGTCTTATCTAACGAAATGATTGGTTATTTTCATTAAAAAAAATACAATTTAAATACTTTTTAATCTCAAACGCTCATCTTGCCTTTCTCTCCCTGAACTCTGTGTATTCTGGCTCAAGACAGGAAAATTCAGATCGTATTTTCTCCCTCAACTTCAAAAATCATTTCAAAATCATCCTCCATCACTGCAGAAGTTCTGACCCAGTCTTTGCAAGGTGAACATGCAAAGAAAATCAAACACCCTTAACAAAAAAGGTAAAACAGCGATATAAGACGATTTTGAAGTTGAGGGAGAACATGAGATGGGAGTTTTCCGACATACCCTAACTGTCATGAACCAGAAAAAGGTCAGGAAGAGCAAGACAAGACGAGCATTTGACATTAAAAAGTATATAAATTATATTATTTTTATAAAAATAACCAACCGTTTCACTAGATAAGACCTTTCTTCCTCGGCTGGGATCGTTTACAACCACATTTGGGATTGTTTGAAGCTGCATTTAAACTGAATTTTGAAAGTTCAAACTCGGGGCACCATATCAGTCCAGAAAAAATCCTGAAATGTTTTCCTCAAAAAAAACAATTTCTTTATGACTGAAGAAAGAAAGACATGAACATCTTGGATGACAAGGGGGTGAGTACATTATCTGTAAATTGTTGTTCTGGAAGTGGACTTCTCCTTTAAGACTGCATAAAAAAGAAAGCATAAATCTATTAAATGCCATCACTGTAGTCTGCATGAGAGCTCAAGGGACTTATTTTGTGTGTGTGTGCTTGTGTTTATTTATAGAACTCCAGCTGTGAATTTAATGCCACATATGGCTTCAAGGATTCCCTCTGGAGCCCCTCCTCCCAGTGTGGCATGGCTACGCCCCCTTCCTCCCGTGGGATGTCACCAAACCCGGAACTGTCCCAGAGTGCCTCTCACCTACCAAGCCGCCTTTACAGCACACCTGGTGACTATACTGTCTATGCTTGTTCACAGACAATATTGCCATTTAGCATGTTGGCACAGGTAGGCACATCTGGGCCTTTGTTTCCTAGTATGATTTTGGTTTTGTCATCTTCCCTGTAGCAGGTGGTAAATGCACCCCGTCCTCTAGCACCCCTGCGGCCGCCTCACCTCCTCCCAGCCTCTCCGATGAGTTTCCCCCTGTGTCTCTGCCTCGCAGTACTGCCAGCCCGACATGCAAGGTACACCGTGGAGGATGACCTTTTGTGTGGATCTGTAGGGATAGTTCACCCAAAAATGAAAAGTCTGTCATGATTTACTCATGTCAAAAACCTCTGACTCTATTATTCTTCTATAGAACACAAAAAGGAGATATTTTAACTGTAAAAGATTTTTAAAGGTGACATATCATAAAAATCTGAGTTTTTCTGTTTTGAAGTGCTATAATCAGGTCCCCAGTGCATCCTTAAAAAACAATACCAACCTGAAAACATGAAAAGGGACAACCCAGTAACTTTTTTTTTTTGGGTAAGCCTTTTTTTGCAAGCATGCAACCAGAAAACAAGCATGTCAGATGTCACTCCTACCATGACATGGTAAAGGAATCTTCTTATAATATTATCTTCCCTTAATCTGCACATTTCCACCCACGGTGCCGTCATTTTGTTTTCACAAGGGACAACGGAGTACCGGTTTTAACGTGGCAAAAGTTTAGAAAGCTAAGCATGCTAACTGTTCTGTCTTTGGCTGCACAGACGAGCACAGAACACTATTTAGAGTCCCACCCTCAGAGGAGACAAGAGAGCAGTGGATTTATTGATTTATTTACCGTATATTACACTGCTGCCACATAGATCTAATATAAACATGCAGTTTCTTTACCAGCTGTTTACCTTCACAGACATAACTGTAATTGTAACTCATGTGTTTTTAACAAACTTGTGTGTTTGACAGTTTAAGCGCAATAAGACATGAAAGAACTTAGTTTTATACTCACATGGCGTGTGACAGCCACTTTCTGTGCACATCCTTCGGATATCAGAAGTTTAAACTAATATGGCTTTAAAACATATGATTTCAGTGCGATAGACATGATAATCAAAACCAAACAGACGTTTTTTGGTAGAGTATCTGAGGTATGAGCTGTAAAGGCACAGCTCTATTCTGGAAAAGGGGTTGGGAAGCAGCAGCTTATTTGCATTTAAAGAGCCATGCATGAAAACAACGTGTTACTGCTTCCACTCAAAATGGACATTTGCAAAATGATATAATAAATGATCTGTGGGTTATTTTGAGCTGAAACTTCACATACACATTCTGGAGACACCTGAGACTTATTGTACATGTTGTAAAAAGGGGCATAATAGGTTTCCTTTAAAAAATGTAAAATTGTAAATGAAAGTCAGTGTGGTTTTGACATTTATTGTGCAAAAATAGTTTTGACAGAATTGTCATTTTTGATTGAACTATCCCATTAAGCCTTCTATAACTTTCCCTTGTGTACTTTTTTTAAATCAAGTTTGAGGTAATTTTGCTTGTGTATAGTTTCACTATAAACCATTTTAACTGTTATGTGCTCTTTAGGATGGTAGACCTTTAGACCACACCAAACCCGTCTTGGTCAGACAGGAGCCGGTCAGACAGGAGCCAGACAGAGAGCTTGAAAAAACTGGACCTGAAACGATCAATCATAGAGGTATGTTACAAGTAAGAATCACTCAAAATACAACAATTGTGTTTTGACATAAGCAACACAACAGTCTGACATTAAATTAAAGGTTTAATTTTTTTAAAAGTATTAGTTTATCTTTTTTTTTAACCTTTGGTTAACGTTTTAAAGTGGCAAGCAGAAAAGGCAATAGGAAAGACGTCACCATGACTGTAATAAGTACACAGAGCAGTATCATTGGAATCACTTTCAGAACAATTTTTTTTCCAGCTGATGAACAATACAAACATTGACAGCCATTCAGAACTTTCAAAAATTTGAGCATTTAAAGCATCTAATGACATAATTGCATCATGTTTACTTATAATAAACACAGTTAATTAAAAGTGCATTGAGTTATTAAAGGAGAAGTTCACTTCCAGAAAAACAATTTACAGATAATTTACTCCTTGTCATCCAAGATGTTTATGTCTTTCTTTCTTCAGTTGTAAAGAAATTGTTTTTTGAGGGAAACATTTCAGGATTTCTATCCATATAGTGGACTTCTATGGTGCCCGTGAGTTTGAACTTCCAAAATGTAGTTTAAATGCAGCTTCAAAAGGCTCTAAACAATCTCAGCCAAGGAAGAAGGGTCTTATCTAGCGAAATGCTTTGCGAAAAACTACAATTTATATACTTAACATTATACAATATACTATAGGAGCCTATTTCTGCCAAGGAATTAAAAAAAATGTAAATGTGACTTTTTGTCCATCAATTCAGACTTTTTAGGATATAAATGAAAGTTGAATTGAACAATTCTAAAATTATATCTTGAAATTCTGATATGTATCCTTCAAAATTCTGAGTTCACATCTTGCAAGTATGTTTTTTTATGTAATTGTGATTTTTGATCTTGCATATATTTTTTTTCTTGCAATTGAGTTTATATCTCACAATTCTGACTTTCCGTCTCAGAATGTATATCTTGCAATTGTGAGTTTATATCTCACAATTTTGACTTCTTTTTGCAATTCTGAATTTATAACTTGCAATTCTAAAAAAATTCTCAGAATTTCAAGAAAAAACATTTAAATTATGAAATAAAATGTTAATTTTAAAATCATTATTATAAAGAATTACCTTTTTATTTATTTTTTTTCCCCCAAAAAATGTATAGTTAATATAGTTATCTTTTTTTGTTGTTAATGGGCCTCTAGATGTGTCTTTTTTTTTAAGAATTAGTCTTTTATCTTACCCAGATGGCAGAGGTGAGAACATGCCCATGACACTGACCGAGCTCTCTGTGTACATGAAGGAGCAAGAACAACTGAGGATCGAGAAAGAGAGGGAGGACGGTAAGAACTATCGTTATTTTTTTTATTTTTTTTTTTTTGTTGTTGTTGTTTTTCACGCCCAGTGGCTGTTTGTGGCCTTTGCTGTATTTTGAGTCGCCTCATACCAGTTGTTTCTTTCCCTGATGGACTAAATAAGCCATTAAGCTCTGGCAATACCCTTATATAATTTTCTATCTTCCATCCTCTCAGCTGCCATCACAGAGGAGCTTTTGAAGTTAACTGAGGAAAAGCGGGATTTAGCTGGCCTTCGTGGCTTTGACTCTCCATTCTTCAGCACCACAGAGACCCTGACCGGAGCGCAAGAGAAACCCCTGCCCTCTTCTATCCTGGGCAGCTCGATTAGAGACCCTCACAACGCCATCTCCACACCCGACAAGACCGAGATCACGCCCGGTGACAGAGGCAGAGTCAGCAGAGGCCCATCCCAGGAGCATCCCTGGTCCTTCCAGCCAGTGTTCATGCCCATCGAGCACCCAACGCACAGCCACCTCCATCGGAGCCCCTCCGCGCCGGAGGATGAGGCCCTTAAATATGGCTTGTGCTCTCCGAGCCCATGCAAACCACCACCTCTGCCGTACGAGGCACTGTTTGACCTGGCCCTGCCCCGGGCAGCCTCTCTCTTTGTGGGGAGGAAAACCTCAGAGATTGTGCAGCGAGTAGCCTTGGAGAGGATCCAGAGAGGTGACGTGGGCAAGCAAGGAGAGGAGGCAGGTGTTGAAGAGGTTGTGTCTGCCTCTCCCCTGGAGGTGCTAGATCGCCTCGTGCAGCAGGGCGGTGACGCCCATGACAAAGTGTTAAAGAGGTAAGTCGTTTGCTTTCACTGTTAACTCTTGTTATTGCTTTTGGTCATGTGGCTTGATGAATAAAGATCTGAGCTGATAATCAAAAGGTTGTTAGTTTGAACCCTGCAAGGCGTTAAAATGAGTTGCCTCTGTTGTGTCCTTGCATAAGGCACTTAAAGGGATAGTTCACCCAAAAACTCTGTCATCCTTGGTTATATGTAATAAAAAGCCTAAATTAAAGGATTAGTTCTCTCCTGAATTAAAAATTCCTGATAATTTACTCATGCCCAAGTCATCCAAGATGTTCATGTCTTTTATCAGTTAAAAAGAAATTACGTTTTTTGAGGAAAACATTCCAGGATTTTTCTCCATGTAGCGGACTTCAATGGGAGCCAATGGGTTGAAAGTTCGAACTGCAGTTTCAATGCAGCTTCAGAAGGCTCTACATGATCCCAGCCGAGGAAAAAGGGCCTATCTAGCGAAGCGATCGTCATTTTCTAAAGAGAAAAAAAAAGTATACTTTTCAACCACAAATGCTCCTCTTGCACTAGCACTGCAATGCGCATCTACGACTTCACACATTACGTAATCATGTTGGAAAGGTCACGCGTGGTTAGTTTTTCGTCTGCCTGCTCCAATGTTAATTTTGACAGCAGATTTTGATTTTAGTTTTAGTCATAGTTATTTGATGAAAATGCCATTTAGTTGTAGTCATATTTTAGTCATTTGAATTGTTAGTTTTAGCATAGCTTTAGTTGACTAAATATCATAAGATTTTAGTCGACTGAATCTACAGTAAATTTAGTTGGCTAAAATCTAATAGGTTTAGTTACTGTGTAATGCATTTGTTAAAGAGTTCATTGGATGCCCGTTTTTTTTCACAAGTTGATATGATTATTTAGGGTCTTAATGAAAAGTATATAACATGCTTTGGTTAAAGTTTCTCTATGTTAGTGTAAAAAACACCTTTTTTACCTTGCCAAAATCAGCTCTGCAAAAATCATCCTGTTCTGGTCGATGTTGCTTTAAATGTTAATGAGCTCTGCTCGCCCCACCCCTCTCTTCTTTCTGTGGAGTGACGAGCCTGTTTACTTTAGCTGTGTTTAGCCACAAAACTTGCTAGCTAGCACATTATTAGGAAAGGCGACTGCAAAGTTTCATAAAAAAAAAAAAAACCTTATACTCACTTCTGCTGTAAGTGAAGCTGGATCATGTAAGATTTGTGCGAACATAGACGCATTTGCTTAGATCAGGAGGCGCGTTCCCTTCACAAACGTCATCCACTGCATTTTCAGCGGCTCAGATGTCGAGAGTGACTGCTATGTTCATAATTACATCCAACAAGAACACCTCAATCGCTTAGGAGCCATTCTTGTCTATATCCCTGTTCCGGCATCGAAACAGTGGTGATTGGACTGTTACTGCTCATTCAAGGCGGGTCTAAGGTAAGACGGCCGTGTCAATCAATTATCATGGGAGCGGCCTCTGTCGGAATGGCTTGATTTGAAAAAGGGGATATTATTTTTACAGAATAAATAAAAATCACTGGGTGGATTTTTATCATTATAAGGTGGTTGTGTACACACACATTTATGTTCAAACAACATGTAAAAGTGAACTTTGCATCCGATGACCCCTTTGTATAGGTTTAATATTAAGGTTTTTATCATGATAGACACTGATTTAACTGCGGTGACACACAACCTGCCTTTATATTAAAATGAAAAATTACTTCTCATAAACAAGACCATGGTCTTCTTTTCAATAGTAGAATAGAAATACCAATGGTTATACAGGCTAATTATGCATTCTTTAGAACAACTTGTTTACCACATTCTTCATTCTTTCAAGCAGACATATTTATTTCTATGAATAAATTTTGATTAATCTTTATTAGGGCTACTAAAGGGATTCAGTCAAGAGCAGTGAGTGATTTTTCTGTCCTTCTTTTGTTGCTAAACATCAATGACTATAATAGCAACATAATTAGGCTGCTGTACCTTTAAAACCGAATGCACGGATGCAATGTACTAATACACGTCCAAAATTCTCCACACGTTTTACGTTCACTTATAACGGAATCAACTGTGTTTATGTGAATACTCATCAAAATGGACTATTTAACTTCATTCTGTGTGTTTCTCCGTTTATGCAACACAAAAGAGCACTCGTGTGCTGTGTGAGAGGCGCTACTTCGGCGTCTGCGCTCAGAAACCCAGACCAAATTGACTTTTCTTTTGCATCTTTTGCTCTTCTCTTACTTCCAGATATTGACATTTTTGAATGTTTTATGATATTTGGAGCAAGTGTATGTTAGCTTATGTCCCGCCGGTTAGATCAATAGGCTAGGATACAGTTCATATGTGCGCATCTAACACAGCAGATTCGTTCTGAATGAATCTCTTCCCAATTCTTCCCTCCCTAACATTTTCGTATCGTTTTTATTCGTTGACAAAAATGTCCATAGATTTTCATTATAGTTTTTGTCATTCAAAACGAGTTTTAGTTCATCATCATCTCGTTTTCGTCTGTGGAAAAAAATGTTTTTGACGAAAATTAACACTGGTGTACTCTGGTTTAAAAAGGTAGGGTAGGGTAAAAGAACAAAAAATATTCACCTAATTTTCTCCTCCAACTTCAAAGTAGTCCGACATCGTTGTTGTACCTTCTTTGTAAAGCACGTTTGCTTTTTGAACACTGGGTCGGTACTTCCACCTAAGGTCACGTGTGACCTTTCAAACGTGATTACTTAATGTGTGAAGTCGTGGATGCAGAGCTAGTGCAAGACCAAGCATTTGTGGTTAAAAAGTATAGTTTTTTTATTTATTTATTTTTTTTAGAAAATGACCGATCAATTTGCTAGATAAGACCCTTATTCCTCGGCTGGGATCGTGTAGAGCCCTATGAGCTGCACTGAAACTGCAGTTTGGACATTCAACCTGTTAATTCCCATTGAAGTCCACAATATGGAGAAAATTCCTGAAATGTTTTCCTCAAATGCCTTTCTTTTCGACTGAAGAAAGAAAAACATGAACACTTGGATGACATGGGGGTGAGTAAATTACCCGGAAATTTTAATTTTGAAGTGAACTAATCCTTTAAATCTCTTCATCATATAAAGGGATCATATCTCTTCACAAGACTTGGAATAAACTACTAGCATTTATGTGGTTTCATTTTGAAACGCCTTCATAACTTTTTGAATCTTTTACATTTTGTTTACTTCAGTGGAGGAAAAAAAAAATATCTTAAAGGGGTCCTATTATGCTTTTTCACTTTTTGAATTTTAGTCCGTGTGTGGTGTGTATGTTTGGGCATAAAAAAAAAAGATATACAAAGTTACAAATCTCAAAGTCCACTCCAAAGGGAGATATTTGTTTTTATAAAATCCCTTTCCAAGAACTACAACGAACGGCTCCTTTGGATTACCGCATTTGTTTTCCGCATGTTATGATCTCACAACATGGCTGATTAGAATATCATTAAAATAAATCCCGTTTACGGAAATTCGAATGGTTAGGGGGAGGGTAGGGACGAGGTGGGGATTAGCCTAACTTTAGCAATGCAGCACAGAGAGCAGCTTCTGTGAGACACTTCAACGAGCCGCAGCGTGCCGGGTATAAACACAAGCATTGACTAGAGTGGCCGCGTCGGAGCCGTAACGTGCCGCAGACATGTGCAGTGTGTGGTAAGAGATTTATTCATCATACAGTGTAGGTACCTTCACTTATAATGTGAGTGTTTTTTTAAAATGCATAAACTTGCACTAGACTAGGCTAGGCTAATCAGTGATGATGTTCTTTGATAATGTTAGGCTGCTTTTAGCCTTATGCTGGAGCTGGTTTTGGGCAATGAATTTAAGTATGTAGATAATGAAATTAATTAGCTCGATAATATCATGTATTGGCAGTCTTGCAGGCTGACGATAGGACCCAACACTACTGTAGCGTATTATGTACTCACCCTCCAAGCGTCCTAGGTGTATATGACTTCCTATGACTTCCTTCTTTCAGACAAATGCAGTCGGAGTTATATTAAAAATAGGGTTGGGTATCAAATCGATTCCGATTCTGGAATCGGATACTTCTTGTGAAATTAAAATTTTGATTCCGCCTATTGATTCCTATATGTGTGGTTCTTTTTTTTTTTTTTTTTTTATCTGTGAGGACCCGACCTAGCGATCTGCCAGGACCTTGCTCGCTAATCTAAGCGCATAGCGCTCCAAAGTATGGCTACACTTGCGATCAGAAGTCGAAAAAGCAAAGTATAGTATTTGTGATAAGCTAAACATGTTGCAATAAATGTGTCACCACCAATATGACAAAGCATTTTAATTTAACAGATCGTTAAAGATCACAAACACGATTCAAATACCAACATGATTCTATTCCTAAACTACAATGATTCATCTGTTTGATTCCTCAACCTTTCTTCTGTGCAGCATACAATCAAACCAGTGTGATTTGAACATTCAGATCTGCGTTCGTGCTGCCGCTGACCTAAAGAGAGCCACTGTCATGTACATGAATGAAACAGTTTCACAGTCTTTTCAACCACAAAGTTTATTATTTCTGTTACAAAAATAATCACAGAAGTACTGGGATAAAAGTTCATATTCTGGATATAAATTCTGATATGTACGGTAGAGATCAAAATAGAGTAAATCGTCCTTTTGGAAGTTAATTTGACATTTCAAATAATGTTAAAGATTTATCGATTACGTTGTTATGCCAGTAGTTGGCAAAAGGGGGCTGTTAATTTGATCAATCATTTAAAAACACTGATTCATTCAGTAAAGAACCAAGTAAATATTGAGTGAATCACTAAACATTCTCTTAAAAATTAGGCTTACATGTGATTTTGTTTAGTTTTCTAATTTTTTTTTTTTGTTTGTTTTTTTTTTTTTTTTTTCCAGAATCGTAAAAGAACCACAAATTCCATTTAAAAAGAATCACACCATTCCATTTTCCAGAATCACATGGCTCTATTTTGCAAACAGCTCTTAAGTAAATCTTTTTAACTAGCCTGTTGATTTTTGTTCATGGTATTCAGCTGCATCTAAATGTTTAGCACAAAAAAGAAACAGAATAAATATGCTTGATATCATCTTTTAATCACACTGGAATCGAAACTGGGAATCAAAAAGAATCTGAATCAATAAGCGGAATCGGAATCGATAAAATTCTAAACCTAATTAAAAGTGATCCTGGCACTCCCAGGCTTTAGAACAGCATAGACGGGTGTTTCTCTTCATCAGTCCAAAACAAGTCCAATAAAGGGCATCCATCCATAATAAAAAGTGCCTCACACGGCTCCGGGGGGTCAATAAAGGCCACCTGTAGCAAATCGATGCATTTTTGTAAGAAAAATATCCATATTTAAAACATAAGAATCACTTTAATCTAGCTTGCGCTAACAGTTGTACACGGAACCTGCTTCTTTGACAAGAGGCGTGGCAGTACTGAAACACTGTCTAAGCTTTTCGCCAATCGCAACGCAGTGGGACAGCTTACCAATCACAGCACATTTAGTTTTTCTGAAGGTTGGCTTCAATAAACCCGGGACTAATCGAGCCATTTGTGCCAGGCTGGGAGAAAAGTATTGTAATAATGTAAGTTTTATGAAAAATAATGCATTTTTCGAACCACCAAGCATGAAAGGATGTTCTAGTACACCCCCAAAACAAAATCAAGACTTTGTAAAAGAGCATTATAGAACCCCTTTAATTTGAGTTTTAAAGAGTAACCAAAGTCTTATGGGTTTGGAATGACATGAAGTGTAAATGATGACAGAATTATCATTTTTGGGTGAACTATCACTTTAACTGCAGATTGTAAACCCTAATCAGGCTTACAAAGTATCCACCAAAAGTGTGACACGACGTATAATCATACAATCAAGAAATACTTGATGAGTAATGTGAGGAGAGGGAATTATGTTTCTGTTTATTTACTCAGTCATTCATGTGCTCAGAACTCGTAATTATATTTCTGACTCCACACAACAGGTGCATTAGCAAAATGCTTGCTAACAGTCATCCAGATCCAGATCTTAACCACCACATAGCAAGATGCTATCAACCATCGAAAACACGTTACTAGACTAACAACCACCTGAAAACACCTAAGCAATCATCCGGAACGACCACATAGCTACATGCTAATGACCAACTGGAATATCTTAGCAATCAAGTAGCAACTTGCTAACAAGCTCTCAGAACCCCTTCCTCGTGATGAGAACGTTTACATGCAACAAGAATAACTCGTTTTCTTTTGAAAATGTAAACAGTGTAGTTTACTTTACAGTTTCCACACCAGACGACTTGCTGAAGGGCTGCTGGTGTTGCTCTGAGGCTGTTTCTTTTTAAGAAGAACTGGGTCAGACTAGTTGCAGAATTGCCTACTAACTCTCTATCACACTGAAACAACTGTCTGCATTGTACTGTGTTACATCCACTGCCACGCAAATCAGTCCACAGCGCAACAGCAGAGCCTGTGTTAACAGAACACAATCAGAGCTCTTTCTCGCTCCTCCTGCCCTGTACAGGCCTTACTAGAAGACACCATAATTGAGTTGGGTGACTGGGCTCACACAAATTGAGGTGTTCTGGCTCTGGTCAGAGAGAGTTCTGTGTGGAAAGGCTTCTGCTGCCAGAAAAGCAGTGTCCGAAATTACTGTCACATTGGCACTGACCTTGTTGCTCCTGTGTTTTCTCCTTTCCTTTTTTTCCAACATTTCCGCAATCGCTCTCAGATTGCCCCTGCCAAGCAAGTCAGCTGACTGGACACACTTTGGAGGTAAACAACATTGCATGAGCACACATTCGCTACTTGTGGGAAAGTAGATCTTTTAGAGTACAGAGAAACAATGCTGTGTTTTCAACAAGGGGATAAACATTTAAAGGATTATTAAAGGAATAGGGCACCAAAAAATGAACATTCTGCCATCATTTCCCTACCTACATGACTTTCTTTTTTTCTGAAAAGTATGAAAGAAGATATTTTAAAGAATGCTGGCAGTCCAACTATTTTGGACCCCATTCAATTACATAAATTTTTTTTAAATACCTTCTTTTGTGTTCCACAAAAGAAAGAAAGACATGAGGTTGACAATGTTCATTTTTGTGTGAATTTTAAGTAATTGTTTACATCTTTTCAAGGCAGACCCCCCTTATCTTGGTGGTCATGATGTGACATTAATACACACTTTAGTAACACCCCTATTATCTGACACGTTTGGTTGCGTAATACAATAATCATAGATGACAAATATACAGTTGAGGTCAAAAGTTTACATGCACCTTGCAGAATGTTAATTATTTTACCAAAATAAGAGGAATCATACAAAATGCATGTTACTTTTTGTTTAGTACTGACCTGAATAAGATATTTCAAATAAAAGACATTTACATATAGTCCACAAGAGAAAATAATAGTTGAATTTATAAAACTGATCCTGTTCAAACGTTTACATATGTTTGATTCTTAATACTGTTTTGTTACCTGAATGATCCACAGCTGGTTTTTTGGTTTTGGTTTGTTTTTTTTCCAACAATGACTATTATTTTGACATCCGTCTTTTCACACTGAGGACAACTGATGGACTCATATGCAACTATTACAGAAGGTTCTGTACAGAATGCTCACTGATGCTTCAGAAGGAAAAATTATGCATTAAGAGCAAGGGGTGTAAACTTTTGAACAGAATAAAAATGTGTACGTTTTTCTTATTTTGCCTAAATATCTTTTTTTTTTTTTTTATTTAGTACTGCTCTTCAGAAGCTACAGAAAATACATGTTTCCCAATACTTGCATGTTTTGATCCCTCTTATTTTGGTAAAATAACATTTTGCAGATTCTGCAAGGTGTATGTAAACTTTTGACCTCAACCTGTAGCTCTTAATACAATACAGATTGTTTCAAAGTAGCTTCATATTAATTAACAGAATCAATTATTCATATGTTAGCAAATATTAAGAAAATGAATAAAAAGTTGAAAAGTTGAAAAAAAACTTTAAATTAAATATTTTAGATTTTATATTTTGCTTGAAAACGGCTACTTTTAAATGGCAAATGAAGATGCACTTTGCTGGCAGAATGATTAAAAAAAAAAAACCAATACAATTAATTTAATGCTTAAAGGGGCAGTTCACCCAAAAATGAAAATTGTGTCATTAATTACTCACCCTCATGTTGTTCCAAACCCGTAAGACCTTTGTTCATCTTCAGAACACAAATTAAGATGTTTTTGATGAAATCCGAGAGCTTTCTGACCCTGCATAGACACCAATGCATCTACCACGTTCAAGGCCCAAAAAGATAGTAAGATCATCAATAAAATAGTCCATGTGACATCAGTGGTTCAACCTTAATTTTATAAAGCTAGGAGAATACTTTTAGCATGCAAACAAAACAAAAATAATGACTTTATTCAACAATCAACAATGTGTTGTGGGGCTCTCATGTACGCATGACAGAGACTGACAGGAAAGAGAAGAAATTGTTGAATAAAGTTGTTATTTTTGTTTTCTTTGCGCACAAAAAGTATTCTCATAGCTTCATAAATTAAGGTTTAACCACTGATGTCACATGGACTGTTTTGCCAATGTCCTCACTACCTTTCTGAACCTTGAACGTGTCAGTTGCATTGCTGTCTATGCAGGGTCAGAAAGCTCTCGGATTTCATCAAAAATATCTTATTTTGTATTCCGAAGATGAGCGAAGGTCTTACGGGTTTGGATCGACATGAGAGTGAGTAATTAATGACAGAATTTTCATTTTTGGGTGAACTATCCCTTTAAGATTCAAAAAGCTCTTATTATTTGTATAATTTGTGGGTTACATATAAATCTTTCTTTTATTTTCGAATGCACAGGTTCTGCTCCTCTGGACGAGCTGCACACACTGCGCAGTCAACTGCTTCTGCTACACAACCAGCTCCTGTACGAGCGCTACAAGCGAGAACAGCACGCCGTACGCAACCGACGCCTGCTTCGGCGCATTATTAATGCCACCGCGCTTGAAGAACAGAATAATGCCATGGTAAACTCATGTAGAGTCATTATCTTTTGTTACTAGATATAAAATGGTGAACTGTTTAAAAAAAAAAAAAAAAAAAAAAAAGTGTTGTTTTTGGTTTGGTGGTACCTAATATTCACCTTGACCACTAGAGGGAGGCAGAAACTAATGCAGTTGATTGTATGTATGCATCTGTTTCTACAGAAGGACCAGCTGAACCTGCAGAGTGTGGATATCATGTCTTTGAGAGAGAGCCTGCAGGTAGAGCAGCAGAGATACCGGCAGCTCTGGGACGACCGAGAGACTGTAGTTACACGCCTGCACAGCCAGATACGCCAACTGCAACAGGCCAGAGATGACTATTACACCAAAAACCAGGAGTTACAGGTGATAATCAGTTTCTCAGTTTTGTCATTTTTTTAACTTGAAGCTGTGATGTGTATAATTTAATCATAGTAAATGAGATGGCCACAACACTGCAGTTTAGAATCAGTTTGATGATTTATTATGCACCTGTGATCCTCCAATCAGAGTAAACTACAAGAATGCCAGAAGCGAATAGGTGAGATGGAGGCGGAGCTTCAGAAGGCGAACAACAAAGTGAGCCACACAGGACACCTGCTGAACCAGCTAACTGCCAAGGTAAAAATAATCACCTTCTGTCTTTTGAGCTCCAAAAAGAGCCAGTCCCATATCTTTGAATCTATTTGGGTCTATTTTCTTAAGTAAATGATCATTTTTGAGTGAATGGTCCATTTAAAGATTTTGTGATTATACACTACCAGTCAGAAGTTTTTGAACTGTAAGATTTGTAATGTTTTTAAATAAGTTTCTTCTGCTCACTAAGCCTGAATTTATTTGATCCGAAATACAGCAAAAAGAGTACAATTTTGAAATATTTTTACAATTTAAAATAACTGTTTTCTATTTGAATATATTTTAAAATGTAATTTATTCCTGTGATTTCAAAGCCGAATTTTTAGCATCATTAGTCCAGTCACATGAGACTTCAGCAATCATTCTATTCTGATTTGCTGCTCAAAAAACATTTATGATTATTGTGTTGAAAACAGCTGAGTAGAATTTGGTTTTTTAATGAATAGAAAGTTCAGAAGAACAGCATTTATCTGAAATAGAAATCGTTGGTAACATTATAAATGTCGTTATCATCACTTGATCAATATAAAGCTAAATAAAAGCTTGCTAAATAAAAGTATGAATTGTTAAAATAATAATAAAAGTATCATTTTTTTAATAATACTAAAAAAGTTTTTTTAAATAGTAAAAATACTTCTCAACAACATGCTTTTGCTGTATTTTGGATCAAGTAAATGCAGGCTTGGTGAGCAGAAGATACTTCTTCAAAAAACATTAAAAACTTAGTGTTCAGAAACCTTTGACTGGTAGTGCATATCATCATCTTCCTCTAATTTGTTCTTTCTTCAGTTGTCATCGAGTGAAAGTATTCAGCAGCAGTTGAGTTTCCTAAATAAGCAGCTGCTGCTGTTAGGAGAAGCCCATAAACTGTGTGTTCAGGAGCTGCATCAGGCCGGACCAGATACTAGCAAGGTACAAATCAAAGGAACAAGAAGCCTAGTTTTTCTTTTTTTTTTTTTTTTATATCTAAATACAAATTATGTCATATTCCTCTCTGTCTTTGTCCACTTCTCTCTTGTAGGAGGTGCAGATGCTGCAGACATCCTGGGGGAAGGAGACTGAGCGTCTAAAGCAGAATCTGTTACTTCAGAGCCAAAAGCTGGATGCTGCTCAACAGAGAGTGGCAGAGCTGGAGACTCAACTCGCCAAGAAAGAACACCTGATTGCAGAACAAAAGAAGTTTCTAGAAGATGTCAAGGCTCAGGCTAAGTATGATCTGTTTTGGTATATTTGCAGACTGTTTTTGGCATACAAACAACTTGTATTTGCATTTATTGACTTCTTGAAGCACAAAGCTTTCCCTCAGTTTACTGTATAATATGCTTTCTCATTTAATTCCATTATTTCACAAAGTCTCACAGTCTTTATTATTTGCCCTTTTCTCAGAGGGGAACTGCAGGCCTCTGAGAGCAGATATCAGGCACAGAGGCGGGTAACTCTGGCTCTGCAGACTGAGCTTCTGCAGCTCTACAGCAGGCTGGAAACCGAAGAGTCCTCGGCCACTACTTCAGCCTTACCAGCAGAGGGCACCACTGAACCCCGCAGTTCCACAGAGCCCAGGTAGGACTGATAACCATAGTGTCATTCAAATATAACAGCATTTGAAACAAAGATACCGTTATCCAGTTCAGCATGCTACTACTTGTGTCTTTGAAGATTTTATAATATGCAGTTTGTGCTGTTGGGACATATTTTTCTTTCCTTTTGGTTTAATTTTCATTCCATTTATTGTTCAATAATTGTTCAGTTCCATTTATTTGATCAAAAATACAGAAAAAAAAAATACTATTATGAAATATTATTACAATTTAAAATAACAGTTTTCTATTTTAATATATTTTAAAATATAATTTATATAAACTGATTTTTAGCAGCCATTACTCCAGTCTTCATTGTCACATGATCCTTCAGAAATCATTTTAATATGCTAATTTAATATCAATGTTGGGAACAGTTGTGCTGCTTAATTTTTTTTTTTTTTTTTTTGGAACCTGTGATACTTTTTTCAGGAATCATTGATGAATAAAAAGTTAAAAAGAACAGCATTTATTTAAAACAGAAATCTTAATGATCACTTTCTATCAATTTAACACATCCTTGCTGAATTTAAGTATTAATTTCTTTCAAAGAAAGAAACAAAGAAAAATTTACTGACCCCAAAGTTACAAAATATTTCTAATTTAAAAAATGCTGTTCTTTTAATGTTTTTTTTTTTTTTTTTTCCATCAAAGAATCCTGAAACAAGTATTAAAAAATTAAAAAAACAGCACAACTGTTTCCAACTTTGATAATAAATCAGCATATTAGAATGATTTCTGAAGGATCATGTGACACTGAAGACTGGTGTAATGAGGCTGAAAATTCCACATTACATCACGTGAATAAATTCTATTTTAAAGTATATTAAAATAGAAAACTGTTGTTTTGAATTGCAATAATATTTTACAATATTACTGTTTCTTTCTGTATTTTTAACCAAATAAATGCAGGCTTGATTAGCAGAAAAGACTTATTTAAAAAACATTAAAAATCCAAAACTTTTGACCAGCAGTGTATATTAAGAGTTTATTTGCAAAAACGGATAACATTTTTTTTTTTTTTTTTTTTAATTTTCAAAAATCATGTTTTTGTGTTTTCTTGTGTTAGTTAGCTGTACTTTTTAGTTATACTTTATATCAAAAGAACCTGATTGCAGTTTGACTGAGATTAATTGGAATGCACAATGAAAAAACATGATTTTACCGAGTTATCTGTTTTTGCAAATGAACTCTTTTACACCAATTTATTCCCTGTTTTTGTTATAAATGGGTCTGCTTGTGGGTTACAGAATTATTGCTCTTTTAACACATAAAGTTTATATGATTTAGATTTTTTTTCTTGTTGTTTCTGGTGTCACAGTGTCATAGTAGTGGATGGCGCAGTAAAACCAGCCACCAAAGAAGACGGCAAGTCACCTCAGTCTCCGCGTGGCAATGGCAGCACTTTATCACCAGGGCAGCCGAAGACCAGCTCTTCCCCGGCCAACTCTGTAAACGGCAATCGAGACACTCCCCCACCTGTCCTAGTGGAACCACCCCCTCACCGTCCTCATTCCCCACTAGGACCTCCAGGACCTCTGGTCCCATCTGACACCCCACTCACAGTAGGCTCCTACCCCAGTGCCAAAAGCTTTCTGGGTATGCGAGCAAGAGAGCTATTCCGCAACAAAAGCGAGAGCCAGTGCGATGAGGACGAAGCTCCGCCTCCACGTCTCACCGGCCTATCACAAGGCCTGAAAACTGAGCTCTGCGTGGAGCCCACAGCAAAGAGTACATCCAGCTCCACCGCTGCGCAAAGCTTCACGCTCATCACATCTGCTAAAGAAACCCAACCAGATGCTCAAAGAGCCAAGAATCGAGACACATTCGGCTCGAGATGCCCAGAGAGGCCCAGGCAGCAACCGTTAAGGATCATGGACTATAACGAAAGTCATCAGGAGCACAGCTAAAGTTATGGAAAAATGGTGAAAGAGAGAGAGGTAGAAGATGGAGATGTGCGAATTTAGATTTATTAGAGCGTAAGGCAAGACTCTTTCAATTTTCAGTGTTATCTGTCCCATTTCCACAAGCCGACAACAGGATTTTGGAGCTAGTAAATCAGTAAAACCCTCACTAAGATGGGACAAGTGGAAGGTGTAGACTAAAACAACATGTATAGAAGTGGTCACAAATGTCTTTTAGTATCCCCACTGCGTTGTTCACCAGAAATGTTGTCGTTTATTTGTTATTTTTTACTAATTTATCCGCTCCCTTTAACCAAGTAACTGTTGCAGCACGTGGAAGCTTTGCATTTAGGCTGTTAGAAGCAATATAAGTTGATTCATTTGTAGTAATGGTACAATGCTTACACCCTCACAGCTCACCTGCACAGAGCTGAAGTGTGTGCTTGGATGCCAGGAGGCGGATGGTCAGTTGGAAGGTTGTCTTGTGCCAAGCAGGAGTCAGTGTTTCTTTAAAACCATCAGGTTTGCCCTTTTAGACACGTCAAGTGCATTTTTATGTGCTTAAATCATGTTTATCTCTGTTTCTGTGTGTGTGTGTAAAATGTGAGTATGTGTGTGTGTTGAAAGTGATGGCTTGTATCTCAGACTCAATTCTGAGTAAATTGCACTGTTACTGATTACGGAAAAAGTCCGTTACAGTCTTGGACTAGACTAAAATGATACAGCCACAACGAGAGGAAGGTTCAACGTTTTTTTTTATATTTTTTTAATTATTTATTTTTGGTCCTCTTCTCCTTTTTTAGCTTTTTAAGTATTACCAGTGCTTTCAAAAATTATGGAGCAACGTAAACAAACAACGGCCATAGAATCGTCATTATTATCCATGACTAGTCAAACCTATGAAATCTAGATGATCTAGTGGCCGTTTTGAAGCCTTATCCTAATAAGTCAGACATCGGTCAAGTAATTTGCTTTGACAATACTAACCTTCAGTCTCAAGCTCAGTCATCATATCTAGTAGGTATCTGATAATAGTATGGATGATCTGTCTTTTACCCTCTCACTTAAGCGCGCTGCTGATGTTCAAGTATATTACTACTAAGTTTGCTTTCTGAGTGCCAAATACTCAAGACAATGACAGTATTCTGCTTAGATGTACTGGTTTTTGTTCTGTTTTTCAAGCACATCTATACTACCACATATCAGTTTGAGGGGGTAAATGTTAGACGCGAGGTCTGTAAGTTGAGGACTGTAGCGATGAGAGCTGTACGACGCCAAGTAGACAGTGTAAAATATCTCTGAATTTCCACTAAGTGAATTGCGGATGTGGTGGTCATACTCATTGTTCCCAAATCCTGTTGTCCCCTTGAAGTCTCTGCTGTTCCTTCTGCCTTGCTATCTAGAGCATGTACAACAATCCTCTTTTAATGCCAACAACAGGAACTATGACTTAACAAGATACAAGGTACAATCAGCGTGGAAGGAAAGGAACGTTTGAATTCGAGCTCCTTTGCTGGGGTTTGTTCTGGGAGGGAAGGCAGGGTCGGTCAGAAAAGGTTCTTAAAGCAGTTGCTTGTGTTAACTGTGAATGACAAAAATAAAATCGTCTTCAATGTTTTGCACTACAGATTTGGGGTTGTCTTGATTATTTGCCTCCTTGATTAATTTCGCTTTTATGTTGGGAATGGAAACGAAACCTACAAGAGGCCTACAAGATACGCTGGTGAGAAAACATCATTTCCTTGGATGCTGGATGTCATTATTTGAAGGTAATTTAAATGAGTGATACTTGTTGACAAACTATCCACCTTATTCTTTAAGCGGAAGTAAGCCTATGGATGAGACTTCCGGTTCATTAGCCGCTATAAAGCGTTTGCACTTAGGTCACGATTTAGTCAGTTACCCAGATGTAAACAACAGCATTGATTGCACAGTTAATGTACTACTAAATACATTGTTCTGCTAATTTATGCTATGTAAGCCATGGGAAAAATGTGGAAGTTGCTAAATCATATAGAGAAGAATCCAGGAAAGGGCACAATATATTGACAAACTAAAGTTAATAGGTGGTAAAGATACATATGAGCAGTATTAATTAAGATATTAGCCTAATATTTCACATACCTGACCAGAAATGAATAGAACAAACGAATGTTGTCAAGATTCTTGCTTTGGAAATCCTGGTTCAGTTTGGCCAACCACAAACGCCTTGTGTTCCTCAGACAGTTTTTTTTTTGCACTCTTCTCTTGATTTGTTATGTTTAACTTTTGTCAGTCTATAGTACTCCACATGTTTTCCCCAGTCCGACCGATTAGTATAGCCCAAAACATGACAATAATTTGCCATTTTCAGCAGCAATAATCAGCAAAATATACGAGTTTTGTTCGGTTCAGTGGCATTCTTGACGTTCAGTGCCGCCAATATGGCCGATTGATGACCTGTCCTGAAAACAACGTGTAGTAAATGGTAATACTGTTTGTACTACAAACTAGTAATTAAGATAGTACATTAAAATAATATGGCAAGATACACCAATTTGCAATATAAAGCAGAAAAACCAGCTGGTTTGTACAGCTAAACATCTGGACGCCGATGACACCGGAAGCCGCACCCATAAAATAGAAAAAGGTGGATTGCAGTTTGGGGTTTTTTTTAGATCTACGATAAGTATCTCACATGAAGTACATGCATTTCAACCCATTTCAGTTTCAAACTTACCATTTTATTTCATTTTAAAGTTCCATTAGTTAGAATTTAATGCATCATATTAAAATAATATATATTAAAACCTAACAAGTAAAATGTATTTCTTTTCTCACAGGATTTATACGACTGTATCGTGAGACACTTATGGTGCTTTAGTATGTTTGTGTCTTTAGATTTGACATATTTAACCACTTATTAACATTGTATGTTTATTTATTCGTTTTTATTATTATTTCTCCTTTTGCGTTTCACAGATGAAAAACGTAGGTTGTGAACGACAGGAAGGTGAGTGAATTATTAATTTCTGGATGAATGAAAGTTCCAAATACAATTTAGGATCATCATCTTAACATTCTCCCACTTGAAGACATCTGAATTATTATTATCATTTAGAAAAAAAAAAACACTGCTAAAACAAATCAATAATTAAAATTTTAAAATAAATTAAACATTGGTAAAAAAAAAAAAATTATATTTAAAAAAATCATATGATTGAACACTAGAGGGCACTGTTGCTCTTGATTATCAACCATCAATCAACAGGTGCAGTCGAATCGCTATTGACTTTCCCGAGCGTTATGGCTCGAAGGATATCTACAGATTAACATGGGCGTTCATTTGAGGTCAAACGATAGATTGGATTGAAGTTTTCGCTCTTCCCAGTGAAAAACCTACAGTTCTGTACGATTCAGTAGATGTCCTAATCGAGGACGGGGGAGAAAAAACAGTTTACACTAGATTGCTGGTCTCCCCGTTTGGTCAGTTGGTTGATTTTTTTTTTTTTTTTTTCCCCCAAGTGCTTTGTTTACATTACAGCAAGTCAGTCTAAAAAAACTAGCAGATGACACTACTAATCAATCTTTACTACTTTAGGTTTCAAACGGGGTTATTTTTTTCTCGCCAGCTTTTTTTTATTTTAAATTATTTATCTACAAAATAAGTAATTTTCATAGACTAAGCTAGATGTCAAAATATTATACAGGCTATCAGTGAAGTCTGTGAAACGAATTGAGTTCAAACCGCTTATTTTTTATGTAGATAGTGACCTAAACATATGGCACATATGGTGCAATTATTCCCTGTCTGCGCGTCTTGTTGAAATTCAGTGGCAGAGCGAAACACGACGAGAGCTGCTACAACTGAGAAAGTAAGATTAGTTTATCAAACGTGTGCATATGTAGGACTATTTCATGACTGAGTCAAAAAAAAAAAATCTTATGTTTAATTTAGCAGTACTCTGAGGGGTCAGGGAAACTGATGCAGAATAATTGGACGCAGAGGGAATCCATACCAATTTGTGATTTCAGAATCTACTTGAGAAATTAGATGTCAGTGCAAATATGAAATTGCTCCTCAATGTTTTCAAAGATTGTATGAAATTTTAAGTATAAATCTTAAGTATTCACAGCAAAGGGATTTCTCTCTTCTCTCTTTGCCAACTTGAAATGCAACCCAGTGAAATTGTCAGGACACAGGAGGAGGCAAGCCGTGGAGTTAAAGCAGTGCCATGCAGTCATGATTGGGCTATAAAGAGTCTTATTTTTATTTCATTATTTCTCCGTTTTCTCTTGAAAGTGCTGTAGATTCCTGGTATCAAGGGCTCGTCTTTATTTTTTCATGCATTTGAAAATTATAATTAAAGGATAACTGTATCCAACTGTGAAAATGTGTGAAATACTTTCAGTATTGTAGTATCTAGGTCTTGGGTGTAATTAGAAGCCCAGTTAAGGCAAAACTAATTACAATTAACACGATTAGTTATTATTTTTGCAGCATGGCAACGTGTTTTTCCCTTACATCTTTCCAAGAACTGAAGTGTCTCAGTGTGATATTAAAAAAAAAAACTAATATATTATTTTAATGCTGTAGCATGCTCATTTTCCAGCATCCTAAAATGCCGGTTATATTTAAATGTTTGTGTTTATTCCACATGGACACGCGCTAAAGCAGAAATGCAAAACAAGATCATTTTGGTAAGCATATTTCATACTGACACTCCTAAAAACGACTTCATTTGTCCTCATTAATAGCTTAAAAGTCCATGAATAAATAATCGTTAAAGAGGATACTTTCTGCTTTATGTTTAGCTAAACGCAAAGTGCACAGAAATTGAATGAATATGAGCGTTTATCCTTGCGCCCACCCCTGCAATCACATTTAGACAGCTGACACACACACACACCTCTACATCCGGTTTCACAGGAGGGGGGAAAAAGCTTGCGTAGTTGGACCTTTGAGATAGGAGTAAATTCAATTAACCGAGGGTGGTTTGTGTTTTCCTCACTTCTGAATCTGTTAGCCAAGTAGACTCAAACTTTAAAAGGGAGAAGAAAGGAAAAGAGAGCAAAAGGGGAGAGAGAGAGAGAACAAGGGATGCGCGCACCAATCCCAGTGGTTTAATTATTTTAATTATCATCCTCTTTCGGCTTTTCTAAAAAAAGGGGCCATTAAAGGATGCCCATTTGGGTTAATCTGATTAAAAAAAGCAAGATGGAGGGAGAGATAAAAGGCTGCGGATGTCAGAACTAATCAGGAGAGTTAAAACTGCTATTTATGATCTGGGACTGGTGTGGAAAATCTTTTCAAAATACCTTTCTCCTGTTTCAAACGCACCAGCAATTCGCCAGACCTTTTTTTTTTTTTTTTTTTTTTTTTTTTTTTGCAGATATATCTAAATATGGACAGCATTCCATATATTTTAATTACATTGTACAATATGTGTGATTTTTGTTAAGGCGCTGTTTGTCCAATTTTCACGGCGACAATCATTTAAATCCGCGACTGGAAATTTAGCGCGGGGGCGAAAGATTCCCCCGTGCAGATTTTGCAGCTGGTTCAAATTGGTCACGTGGGTTTGCCTTATATAGAAATCTGCATGGTTTGGGCATGACTCCTGTGGGAGTTGTTTTCACACATCCCAACGGCTTTCTGGAATACTCGATTATGATTAGTCAGTCGCTTAATTTAGCGGTAATTTTCCAACAGCTAGGGGGTATATTGCAGCAGTGTTGCCAAGTCTGCTGTTTTCCCGCAGAATTGGGCTACTTTGACGCAAGCGGCATGGTACGGCGCGATACGACAAATGCCTGATGGCAAACTGTTGTTATTTATGACGTGCTGACACAAAGTTAAGATGATTTTTAATGGTCGCTTTGTCGTGTCCAGTGTAGAGAGTCTTTATCTGCTGCGTAGCGGCACGACACGACAACTGTCGCATCTGGCCTAGACACATTGTGCCACTGTTGCTAAGGATTGTTTTTCATGTCTGCGGGTTGAAAGGACACCAATAACATGATATTTAGCCCCTGGAATGTGAATTTTGCCATCTGGGTGGGTTTTGTTCTGAAAACCTGGCAACCTTGTTTCACACATCCCAGAGCTTTCTGGAATACCCCATTACGATTGGTCAGTTGTGTCATAATAGACGGTATATTGCAGAAGTGTTGCCAAGTCCTTAGATTTGGGCTACTTCAGCACTGTTGTCGCTGGTTGTTTTTCATGTCTGCGGTTTGAAGCGATGCCAATAATGTGATTTTTATCCCCTGGAATGTGAATTTTGCCTGGGGAACCCTGCCAAAAAAAGTGCATTTTATCTCCGGAACACAATTTTTACCGGAGGGCCATCTCCGAAACTCAATTGGTCTAGTGTTGGGAGTTTTGAGTAGCAATTGGGTGAGTTTTGTTGTGAAAACCTGGCAACCTTGTTTCACACATCCCAACTGCTCTCTGGAATACTCAATTATGATTGGTCAGTCGTGGTAATGGGTGGTATATTGCAGCGGTGTTGCCAAATTTGTGGTTTTCACGCGTACACGTACATTACGCACATGTACATTTACGTCTATTTTATGTCTGCTTTTATGTCTGCAAGACGAATTTAGTAAAGTGTTTGCTTATCTGCAATACATCTATAGGACATTTATAATCAGATGTAAAACAGACGTTTAGAAATATCTTTAACATGTTTAGGATTTAGAATATATGTAAAACTATCATCTTATAAACACTTATCAGATGTTTGTACACAGCAGATGCTTTTCTAGATGAAGCGATCCTTAAAAGACATCTTGCAGACATACGTTTGCTATCTGGGTTAACACTGTGGTTGTTTTCATGTCAGTGGGTTGAAGTGACACCAATACTGTTATATTTAGCCCCTGGAATGTGAATTTTGCCAGGGGAACACTGCCAAAAAGTGTATTTAACCCCCGGAATGCGATTTTTACCTTCAAAACCCGATTGGGCTAGTTTTGAGTAGCAATTGTGTAGGTTTTGTTGTGAAAACCTGGCAACCCTGTATCACAGGCTCCTCTAGGTAACTAAAACTGACACTACCTCAAGCAACTAGTATTAACATTGCTATATGCTATAATATTGTAGCAGCTTTAAGGTAATATCCAGGTAAGAACATAAAGTAATTTCAACTCAAATTATCATTTAATGTCCGCATGTTTATTTATTTGATGAGAAGCTGCATATAAGCATTAACTCTTACACACAGTGACATTTTTTAAGGATAGATATGTTATGGCATGATGTGACTTGTGACTGCCCAGCCATCTTAATTGAATCCTTCAATTCGCCATTAAAGCATCGTTGTTCAAACACCTGCTGTGATGGAAACATCACTCTCACTTTGACTAACTACTCTGTGACGGACACCTAATGTCTTTTCATCGAAAGTTACAGAGAACCTGACACACCACGCTTGAGTGCAGAAGCCCGGCTAAAACCTGCACAGGTGTTGAACCACAGCATGAAAAGGAGCAGAGAAAGATCCACTTTCTGAATAAATCAAGCAGAAGCAATATCCTGCATGTGTAGAGAGATGGACGGGAGCCCATGTAATATTAAAAGCGCCGTGTCTGGCAACGCAAGCGGTGCCACTCCTTTCATTGCTCCTGCTCCCTCCACTACCCGGCCACTGGCTCTTCTCTCAAGGTGACACTTCAAAGCACCAACGCAGACGTGGAAGGCCTGGCTGCCAGCATGGAGCCAACCCAACCCTCCTCCTCCCCCTTCCTCAAACAGGCGCTTGCTACCCCCGCTGGGCCAGGTCAACGCCAAGAATCCACACCGCTTGCCACTCGGGAACCCTTGTCAAAATCTGCTTCGTATCCTTAATTAATAACACTACTTTCCTATTGCAAACACGAGGGGGGAGAGAGTGCCCGTCTGGAGTCCACTGGCACTGTTAAAACTAGTCTCTCAATTCCGACAAAGAGACGTGCTGGAAATGAAGACGGTGTTATCTGTTACATCAATATCTGTTAGAATTTAGACTGTTAGAATTTATTGCATTTGTGGCCCTGTAATGCCAGTGTTTTTCTCACCTTTATGTTTTTGTTTTTACTCAGTACGCCCCTCATTGAGACTCCCCAAGGGGTCATTTGTGAAGGTTCATGAGGGTACATTCAACACACTCTCCGAGAGATGAAAAATGCAGCATACGAAGGTAGGAAGACATCAAGACCCGTCCGAATCCAGTGTTCTTGTAAGATGCCTTCAGCTGCATCAGTATCATTTGCTGTATAATATATCCCGGAATCCTATGCGTTCGGTTTGGTGGTTGGTGGAAGGAATGAAAATTTAGACTCCAAGGTTTTGAGCATAGCCTATGTTATTGGTCTGCTGAAAAATCTTTCAAAATGTTCAAATGACTGTGTATTACACTTTAGGTGATCTTTTATACTTGCTGAGCTTCTACAGTAATCAAATTCCATCATACATATATATTTCACCCCAAAAAATGGATAATTATGTCATTACTGAAGGCCCAATTACACAAAAAACAATAACTATGTAGCGTTCACGCTAATGCACGATAAAGTTCTGTTTAGACAACAATCAAACTCTGCTTGGCTGTCAGTGTTTTTATCACTCTTCAGCTGAAAAAAAAGTTATTAAAGTTATTCCAATTATTTGTCGGATTTGATTTGAACGATTATTAAAATTTCAGATTGAATCAATATTAGACCCATTTGACTCGCATTGTATGGGATAGTTCACCCAAAATGAAAATTGTGGTAGTCTCTTGAACACACATTAAAGACTGACATGGAAAAGAAGAAATTGTTGAATAAAGTCATTAGGGCCTGAGCACCGGTAGTGCGAGGACCCTACTGGAATTGTTCAGATTGTTGTTCTTCTTCTTCTATAAAATGAATTGCATTTTTTAGGGCCTAAACATGCTCGAAATCTCGAAAATTTTTACACAAGCCAAAAGTGGTGAAAATTTACATTGACATTGATATGGGTTTCAGAAGTGGGTGTGGCAAAATGATAGTGCCACCTATAAAATCGCAACAAAGTTTCACATGCATGTATGAAATTCGGTAGACACATGTAATACACCAATACCTACAAAAAATCCCCCCGGTACAAAGTCCGGAACCCAACAGAGGTCTGTTATTTTAAATTTCTCGGCAAGTTTTGTGCCATTTTTAGGCATTCTCAACACCAAATTTGGTCAGTGTAATCTAAAGCTCTTTGTGATGTCAAATTGTGAAGATCTTGAGTTTTCGTTGAAGGGTGTGTCTGTGGCGCCCTTAGAAACATTGATGTTACACCATGAAAAAGGAAGTTGTTATAATTCAGGCATATGATGTCTGATCTGCACCAAAATTCACATGTGCGATAAGAGTCCTGTCCTGAAAACATGCCCGTGCCCATAGTCAGTTATAGCTATAGCGCCACCTGCTGGCAACAGGAAGTGGCATGTTTTACGCTCTAACAAATTCCTTATAGAGATTTAATGTCATCGACATTATATTTGATCAATCTACTATAAATGCCTTTGCAGTGTTAAATTGCGAAGATCTTGAGTTTTCGTTAAAGGGCAAGTCCGTGGCAGCTTGACACATTTCAATGTTTAGCCATGGGAATAGAAGGTGTTGTAGCTCAGCCATGCAATGTCCGATCTGCCCCAAACTTCACACGCTGGCCTGAACACATCTAAAGGCCAATATTCTGTTGTAATCATAGCGCCACCTGCTGGCAACAGGAAATTACTTGTTTCACACTAACTTAAACATGCAATGTCCAATCTGCATCATACTTCATATGTTTGGTAAGAGTCCTGGTCTGAAGACATCTAAAGGGCAATATTCAGGTATAATCATAGCGCCACCTTTTGACAACAGGATACGTTATGCCTGCTGGCAACAGGAAATGACCTGTTTCACACTAAACTTCATTTGTTTTATAAAAAGTGCTTGCCTGAAGACATCTTCATCCCAATATCCAGTTATAGTCATAGTGCCACCACCTGGTAGCAGGAAGTTTGGCACATATAAATGACTTTGACATATTCCTTCTGTATTTACCACTTTAAATGCATATTGGCCACCGTTCGCAGTTTTCCTAAAGCCACCGTGTGGTGGTGAGTCCGGGAGCGAGGGCCCTTTTAACGCTGCTTGCAGCTTTAATTATTTTTGTTTTCTTTGTGCACAAAAAGTATAGCTTCATAAAATTACCAATGAACCACTATTGTCACATGGACTATTTTATCAATGTCCTTACTACCTTTCTGGGTCTTGAACGTGTCAGTTGTGTTGCTGTCTATGCAGAGTCAGAAAGCATTTGGATTTCATCAAAAATATCTTAATTTGTGTTTTAAAGAGGCTTACGGGTTTGGAGCGACATGAGGGTGACTAATTAAAGAAAGAATTTTAATTTTTGGGTGAACTGTCCCTTTAATTGAGTTCTGTGGAAGACAGAAACTCATGTTGGTTTGGAAAGACATGAAAGTAAGACTAAATGATGGCATAATTTTCATTTTCAAGTGAACTATTTCTTTAAAAGGAACACATTTTTGTGTTTTGTGTCAATGAAGATGGACTTGATCTCTACTGATGTGACTGCATAAGACAAAAAAACATCACTGATTTAAAGGGTAAGAGCAGATCACAAACGATGAGATTGCTATGTTTGGATTGTTAGTTTGATCACAATCACCCGCCACACATAAATACACACACACTCAACCAGACAGTCACACAGCGGCATCAGCTGGGTCCAACCATAATCACCTCTCAAATCTGAAGGGAGAGTTTTACGAACACTGCCATGATCGATATTTGCCAATCCATCCTCCACTATCAGCCCAAATAAAAGGCACGGGCGTCAGACGGGGCTGCCGAAACAGGTCGCAGGGAGGTCCTCTGTGCCTGTTTGATGTTTGTGCAGCGCTCATCAGTGTGTTGAGGCTGGTTCACCTCTGCTGTTGTGGAATCAGCGGGTCATCGCTGTCTCAACCCTGCGCGGTGCACCGTTGATTGCCTAGCAGTTGCTGCGAGATTGCTTTTCCACGGTTAGGGGATGCGTGTCCTGGCAGTGAGCTGGGCTCTGTTTTAATAGGGCCTCAACTCCAAACTCAAAGGTCGCTGTACTCCTTGCTGCTCGCACAGGATTGTTTATGGACTTAGTTCACTGCAGTTTTCTGCCCATTAGCAGTGCAATGTGTAGCACGCCTGTTGCTGTAGTCTCATGGAAGATGTGTTTCTCAGTTGTCTTCTCACAGTTACATGATAAAGATTTAATATTGAACCGTATCTAAACAAGTGTCTCTGCAAATTGTGATGTCAATGATCAATTCAAACTGATTGAAAATTGTTTTTTGTTTTTTTTTTTAAAAAAAAAGCATAATTCTCTATTATAGTCAGGCTTTTACAATGAAAGTAAACCATGCCTATTTATTTCAGACTGATAAATGGGTTGCAGTTATTTTCTGTGGTAATTAAGTCACAAATGCTGTCAATAAAGATTAACTAATATTGTATTTGGATAATTCCTTGGATTTTCACCTCTCTTTGGATAATATAGTCGTAGTTTATGAAGGCTTAGTGATTATTAAGATAACTTAATTTCTTAGCAGGTGTATCTGTCAAACAGAACCAGTGGCTTATGGGTTCTTAAAGGGCAGAAAATATTTAGCAGAGCTAACGCGCAGAGGGAACATTAGTGACCTACTTCCATCAGCTGCCAATGAGGCCAGTCCTCTACAGTCCCTGATGAGCTTTTGCTTTTGTTAAACTGAATGCCTGTGTTTGCCAGTGCAGACTAATATAGGAGGTTATAGTCTCATGTGTCTGTATTTAAAGGGTGTAGTGCAGAGCTGCCATTGGTTGAACAGAAAACGGTGCTTTCTGGTCTATTTTTTTTCTCAAGACAAATTAAGCTTTAGTCCAAGGTAATGCATATATGCCCTTTTTTAGGTCATGCCTTTTTGCATTACAAATAAATTGATCATGAAGTCAATGTGTATATGTTTTCTACTGATTGTTCTCCATATGAACAATCACTGAGAATACTGTAATGTTATTTAAATTTATTTTAAATGCAATATTACAGTTGTGATCTGATAACCTTGCCTGGGCATTATTAACAGAAATTTTGTTTCTATCGCAGTTACACGCTCACGTGACATTGCTGTGCGATGTGGTCGTATCGTTTGCATGTGTTTTTAAGCATTGCGGTTTATAAACATAATTTTAGCTGTTACAACGCAATCAGCAGCAAAACATAATTTTGCTATATTCACTATATGTATGCACTGTCAGTAATAGTATAGCAGACACTTGCCTAAAATCCATATAAATGTCAGTTGTCACCCTATCTTCCGATAATATGTCTTAATAAGATGATATTTAAATGCTTGAAGATGGTTGAGAGATGTACAAATAAACATTCTTCCAAAGCCTGTTGTATCATAATCTCATACTTCCATGTAAACATGGTTTTTCTAAAAATTATGTATGGATAATCAAGTACACCTAAGTTGCTTTAGTTCAGTAAGTGTTTAACTTGAAATAAATGGCAACTATTGCTCAATGCCATGAGAATAGACTGTTTCATTTAGTCAAATGTCTAGGCATGCAAGACTGGGCCTGCACAATCACAAATCTATATTAGATTCACATTATATACTTTCTGCATAAATCCAGCATCTTAGATTTTGTCTGCATTTTTAGCAGACAAAGAGATCCCATCTTGGTGGAGACGGCTAGGACGTGAGGTGGGTTGATTGATTCATGGCCTGCCGTTGATCAGAGGGAAGCCATAGATTTATTAGTAGGCTTGACGACAAAGGGAGGAAGAGAGTCTGCATATGTTAATCCGCTGGCTGAACGATGATCAAAGCTGAAACATGCTGGGCCCCACTGAACGCCCCAGGGCAAACCATGCTCTCCAGCAGTCTACTCAAAAGTGCAGGAGAGGAGTAAACAGATTAGAAAAATCAATACGCCGTGTTTGGGGTTTGGCTAGATGTATGGCTCAAGGGGAGCTGCTCTTTAAATGCATACTGGAAAATTGTATCAGGAAAGTCGAGTTCAAGCACTGATAACCAGTCTAAGACTGTCAATAATTGCAAAATAGGTATAGAACGCTGTTTGTTGACTTTGCGTTGGATGCCACAGCTGGTTTCATTACAGTGTTATTTAGTGTTGCTTTTTTTGAAGGAAATTAATCCTTATATTCAGCAACGACACATCAAATGGATCAAAAGTGACAGTAAAGACATTTATAATGTTACAAAAGATTTCTAGTTTAAACAAATGCTGTTCTTTTGAACTTTCAATTCATCAAAGTACACTCTAAAAAAATGCTGGTTAAAAACAATCATTTCTGGGTTATTTGGCAACCCAGCGCTGGGTAAATAATGTTATTTTAACCCAGCTTGTTGGGTTCTATACATTAACCCATTTACTGGGTTGTTGTGCTGGGTCAGTCAACCTTTTAAAGGTTTTTCATTTTAAATAATAAAAAAAGCACTCTAAAATCTGCTTTATATAGGACAAGAACAGTATGCAGTATACAATATTTTTATTCGGTGTCAAGTCAGTCTTTTACAGTCATAAAATACTTAAAAACATTCAGTAGCTAAACGTTTTAGGACGTGACGGGACCAACAAGAGCAGCCAGTGAAAAACTGTGGGAAGAAAACTGCTATCAGTAAGCTGTTCAAGTTCATTAAATTACTTATATTCATGACTTATCTTATATTTATGTTAAAAAAGTTTTACCTCGTGCTATCTTGTATATCAGACATTTAAGTTGCAATCCATCAAATGAACTGGGTATATGTCGAAAGTCACCTGACCAAACCCGGAAAACAGGTCTTCTGCTTATTGGAGAACGCATCAATAGCCGTATTAAATAATGGTGATATCGATGGACTTTAAGGTAATCAATTAAACTAGCTAGCTGTTTTATTGTTGATGTTGTACTCAGTTTTTATATATAAATATTAGTGAAAAGAATAAAAAATAAAAAGCTTTTATATATCAACCTACATATGTGATGGACATTGGTTATGATCATCTTTAGTGTCCAACATTAACTTACTTACATGACAGACAGCGATCTAGCGTCGTGTTTCAGCCCTGGTCTTGCGTTCGTTTGGCGAGAGGTAAAACTTCCAGGGTGGCGCCGGCGCGTCGTTCGCTTTGAGTGTTGCCAAGTCCGCGATTTTCCAGCGGAACTGTGCAACTTTAACACGGTTGCCGCAGGTTGAAGCGACCCCAATAACGTGATATTTATCCACTTGAATGCGAATTTTACCAGGGGAACCCCGCCAAAAAAAACCGTGTAATTTAACCCTCTTGTATTTGTTTCTAAAGGGTATTCCCTCGAAACGCCATTGGGCTAGTTTTAAGTACCAATTGGCAACCGTGAGTTTGGCTCCGCTGGATGCTGCGTTAACGCTAGCTTTCCAAGCAGACGTTAGCTGCGACATACAAAAAAGATTTAAACAAAAAAAAAAAAAAAAAGAAAAATGTAAGACTACAGACGTTTTTCTTTTTATACAGTAATAATTTGACAGGAATACAGTGTAAGTTAATGCAAACCTTAATTTCATTCAGGAAGTTTCACGTTAGTCAAGTTTTCTCTCGAAACAGAACACAAAATGACATTTGACGAATGTAACCAGTTTTAACAGGTTTGGCAAAGACTGCCCAACACTGGGTTACACTGACCAAGCGATGGGTATGTATGTGAGGGGGTTTAATTTCATTAAATTGCAAAACAGTTATTTTATATTTTAATAATATTTCAAGACTCTTTTGTATGGTAATGTGTTTTACTCAAAATCCAAAGTGGATCTAAATATGTTTGATTCACATGATGCCACTGATGGAAGCAGGTTGGACATCAGTATGAGCGTCAGGAGCTCTCTTGTAGTAGCTGTGCTCATGACTGCGCTGTAAAATCTTCAGCTCGTCTCCAGTTTCATTCTTGGCGTGTGAAGCATATCTTTGATAGCAACTGGTCTGGATTTCAAAGCACAAGTGAACGATGTGTCTACGCGCACTGTCAGACCCTGAATCCGTTATATGTTCTTCAGCGCCAGTATGCTTCAGCCCAGTTGTGTGTGCACACCTGTATTCTCCATGGCCCTCACTCTCCGGAGTTATGGCTCCCAGAGGATCAGCTGTCACTTTCAGCTTCTACTTGCTCACCACACTTAAACTCCCTCTTTGTCGTGCTTGCAGGGACTTCCTAACAGCTCTGTTGTCTGAGACTGTTTGTGCCATAAATATGTAATTAATTACTCTCAATTAAGGGTGTTCTGCAGATTATCAAAGATGGTTAGTGTCTCTCTTAAGTGTCACTTCTTTTGGAAAAAAAAAAATAAAAAATTAGCTGCAGCTGAATAATGAAAATGTTGATTTTCTTTTCTCTTTCATGAAAAATTCTGTCAATTGTTTTGAAAGGATATATGAAATGACTTTTCCCCCCTTAGCTTGGCGTCTTTTAACTTCCTGCTTTTTAAGATGAGTGACTTGCGGTTATTATTTTTGTTTAATCTGCTATTAGATGTTTATCCCCTCAGGCTAATGTCTGAAAGTAGCTATCAGTTTTACTTATTTATTATGCACTTAATCTACATAAACGGCATGGAACTCCACTAGGACGTTCATGTGTGCTTTTTCTGTTTCTTTTCCAGCTGTGGGTTTGAAGCAAAGCAGGTCCATATTTTAAGTAAGCGGTTTTGCAAGCACCTGTCATGAACTCAGCATCGCGTGATTGGCAGCTAACAGGATGTGATGCGTTCCTGCAGGATGATTGGCAGATCACTTCAGAGCTACTGAGTGGAGACGATGTTTAATTAGAGGGCTATTAGTATGCTGTTGAATCACAGTGTGGAAGATATTTCTGAAGATCCTCTCCACAATTTCGTGAGACTACAGGTTTGTTCTGCTTTATCTGTCATCATCTTTTCCTTAAAGGGATAGTTTAACTGAAAAAATGATGAAAATTCTGCCATATCTTACTCACCCTCATGTTGTTCTCAACCTGTATGAATTTCTTTCTTCTGCAAATCACAAAAAGAGAGATTTTATTTTGTCCACACAATGAAAGTCAGTGGGGTCCATTGTTGCTTTGAATCCCATTGACTTTAATTTTATGGACAAAATTATCTTCTTTTTATGGAAGCCCGTTTCTGCCTCTGAATAAAAATTAAAAAAAAAAAGTTATTGCAACTTATCTTGTTATTGCGACAATTCAGACTTTTTTTTTCTCAGAATTGCATGATACAAACTCGCAATTCTGACTTTTTTCTCAGAATTGTGTGATATAAACTCACAATTGCGTGTTATAAAGTCAGAATTCCGAGATATGAAGTTGCAATTCTGAGAAATAAAGTCAGAATTGCGTGATATAAACTCGCAATTCTGAGAAATTAAGTCAGAATTGTGTGATATAAACTGGCAATTGCAAGTTATTTTGTCAGAATTGTGAGATATAAACTCGCAGTTCTGTCAACATATATGAGGCGCCACGTAGGATTTAAATCAAACTTCGCTTATCAATACATATATAAAACACGTGCATATACACCTAGAAATTACTTGCATATACATGTATACTGTTGGATGTTCAAAATATATATATGAAATACACGTGCACACTATTATGAAATCCATACCAATACATCTTTTATTAGTAATCAATACATATACACTTGTGAATAACTTGTATATACATATAAACTTAACGCATGCATACGCTAAAAAACACTCGCTTATACATATAAACTTGATCCATGCATATACACCTACAACAACACGCACATATACATATAAACTCGCTGCATGCAGACACACCTGTACATACTCGCACATACATATAAACTTGACCCATGCATATACACCTAAAAACACTCGCACATACATATAAACTCGTTGCGCGCATACACACCCATGAAACACTCACGCAAACATACAAAATAAATTTCAGGTAAGACGCATGCTTGAGTTGTGTATATACATATATGCAAGTGATTTCATATGTGGATGTGCGTGAACTTTTCAGTGCAAACGGAAGGCATCTCAGTGCAAACGGAAGCAGCGGCACTTCCGGCGGAATCTCCAGATGCCGGGGCATTTTAAAACGCTTAACGTGACTTAATGCATTAAAATAGTGTTTTAAAAAGACCTTTAATATAGCATACGGTGTACCAGGGGCGAATTTCCACTGGGCACTTTTCAAAATCCCGTTCAGCACCGCCGAGAGTTCGCGCGATCGTTCAAACAAAACCGAAAGTAAAATGCGCACGCGCCTTCAAAAGCAATTTTAATACCCCGCGTTTAGAGCGCGACTCCCCAATGCGTACAAATTAGGCTACATAACATATTTAGGATGTTATTAGTATGTAGGCTATAATAGGTTGTGTAGTTGTCTATAGCTCTCTATCATGTTTGAAAAGTGTAGTCTCTGTTTGCACTTTGAATACTGAGAGAGCAGCCTACTATGGCTGCATTTATTGTTCGCACTTAATACGATTAAGAAAGGAATGTTTATATATATATATATATATACTTATGGATATATATAGTTATATAGACTTATGAAATCATACAGGAGAGAATAAAGCCAGTCAGTTGAGTTTGTAGCAAAACTTTTTATGGTGCTTGAGTGTTGTTGTCTTTTACTCATGGGCGTCAAACCATTGAATGTGAGTGGGACAGGACCCACCCACTTTTAAAGACCAACGATATCGGACCCACCCACTTTTACCGTCTCTAATTCGGCGAATATGTCTGCGCACTTTTTAGAGCGCCATCAGTCAAATCCATTCCACATGACGAATGCACTTCTGTAACACAGCAAAGTAAATAAAGCATCTGAGTGTATCTGCTGCTCAGATACACCTAATCCTGCTCGATACTTTATTCTAACATTTAGATTAGTTCCTTCATTTTTATGTTTATTGAAAACAAATGCCTTTCCGATGTAAAATGAGATGTGAAAAGGTAGAAGAACGATTTCGGCAATAGGTGGACGCGAACTCGGGTCGTTTGCGTCAAAAACACTGGATATTCGCTTTATCCCTTACGCCACTAGAAACACACTTCAATTGCCCCGTTTTGTTGTGTTGTCACGTTAGTGCGCAGAGGTAATATACATAGTAAGGCACCACACTACAGAAAATGGCATATACTCCCCACCCACATTTATTTTGCTTCCGACGCCCATGCTTTTACTGCATTGTAATAATTCATACTCAGAAAGTAGAACATAACATAGTTAAAACAATTTAAATAGAGACCAAAATTTTTCAAACATGATAGAGAGCTATAGACAACTACACAACCTATAATAGTGTAAGACGTGGAGTTTTAGCTGCCGTGGGTGGATGTAAATAAAGACGATAGACTTGAAAATACCGACGACTAGTAATTTTTATTGAGCAAAGGCCTAGAACTCGGGAAGAGATCAACACTAATCTCTGTGCCCCCCACAATCTACTCTGCTCTCCTCCTTCACATTATAAGACCCTCCTTCTCAGAGGACGCAACACCAAAATTAAAGTCCTTGACAGAAACATGCAAAAATAGAATACAATTAATATTAAATAAACAACTTCACAATAGCCTGCATACTAATAACATCCTAAATATGTTATGTAGCCTAATTTGCACGCATTGGGGAGTCGCGCTCTAAACGCAAGGTATTACAATTGCTTTTGAAGGCGCGTGCGCGTTTTACTTTCGGTTTTGTTTGAACGATCGCGCGAACTCTCGGCGTGCTGAACGGGATTTTGAAAAGTTCCCAGTGGAAATTCGCCCCTGGTACATCGTATGCTATATTAAAGGTCTTTTTAAAACACTATTTTAATGCATTAATCACATTAAGCGTTTTAAAATGCCCCGGCATCTGGAGATTCCGCCGGAAGTGCCGCTGCTTCCTTTTACACTGAAATGCCTTCCGTTTACACTGAGATGCCTTCCGTTTACACTGAAATGCCTTCCGTTTACACTGAGATGCCTTCCGTTTACACTGAAATGACTTCCGTTTACACTGAGATGCCTTCCGTTTGCACTGAAAAGTTCACGCACATCCACATATGAAATCACTTGCATATATGTATATACACAACTCAAGCATGCGTCTTACCTGAAATTTATTTTGTATGTTTGCGTGAGTGTTTCATGGGTGTGTATGCGCGCAACGAGTTTATATGTATGTGCGAGTGTTTTTAGGTGTATATGCATGGGTCAAGTTTATATGTATGTGCGAGTATGTACAGGTGTGTCTGCATGCAGCGAGTTTATATGTATATGTGCGTGTTGTTGTAGGTGTATATGCATGGATCAAGTTTATATGTATAAGCGAGTGTTTTTTAGCGTATGCATGCGTTAAGTTTATATGTATATACAAGTTATTCACAAGTGTATATGTATTGATTACTAATAAAAGATGTATTGGTATGGATTTCATAATAGTGTGCACGTGTATTTCATATATATATTTTGAACATCCAACAGTATACATGTATATGCAAGTAATTTCTAGGTGTATATGCACGTGTTTTATATATGTATTGATAAGCGAAGTTTGATTTAAATCCTACGTGGCGCCTCATAAACATATCATGTCTTTTTTTCCTCCTCAGAACTGGACTTTATAACTCGCAATTGTGAGTTTGTATCTCATAATTCTGAGAAAAAAAAAGTCAGAATTGCGAGATAGAGTCGCAATTGTGAGAAAAAAACTTTATTTCTCGCAATTGTGAGTTTATATCCTGCAATTCTGACTTTACACCTAGCAATTATGACTTTATAAATCGCAATTGTGTGTTTATATCTCACAGTTCTGAGAAAAAAAGTCAGAATTGTGAGTTTATATGACACAATTCGGAGAAAAAAAGTCAGACTTGCAAGATGTAAACTCGAAATTGCAAGAAAAAGTCAGAATTGTGTGATAAAAAGTCCCAATTACCTTTTTTATTTTTTATTCAGTGGCAGAAACGGGCTTCCATTTCTTTTGCATTCTACATAAGTAAATAAAAAAAGTAATTCAAGTTTGGAATGACACAAGGGTGAGTGAATGGTGACAGAATATTAATCTTGCGTGAACTATCCCTTTTAATGACACACAAAACTTAAAAAGTATTTTATTTATAGCTGTTTTTATGTCCCAATAACCCTAACCATAAAATCACAGTTTTTCATAAGAATTTAGTTATCCATCTTATATTAAATAACCGAGGAGTTTCACTTGCATTACTCAGTGTTAAAAGGGTAGAAATTGATGAGAAATATCAACAGAAATGAGTAATTCCAGCTGATAAAAAATGAATGGGGTTGCTGGGATTGCCATTACTGTGGTGGAGTTATTCCTCATTACCAGCCTGTGATAAAAGTGCTATTGCATTTGTACGCCCGTACCACTGGTACCCACAATGCTTTGATGTAGTGAAGGCCTGTTACCCCTCAGTGATACTCCTGACTCCATTTATTTATTTATATGTTCTGGAAAAGAAGAGGCGTAGAGACATTTCAGCTGCCAAGCTCAACTTCAGCTTCAAGCAGTAAACTGGAAAGGCCCATCACAGCTGAAAATAGCTAAAACCACGCTTATGCTGAGCGTTAGTATTCAAATCTCTTCTAAACATCCTGACTGAATAGTCAACAGCGTAATATGTTATCTGTTGCTTGGCTATTGAGGTTATAATAAGAATATTTTACCCGCTACAAAGCCTCGGTGGTACCCTTTTCTCCTTTTCCCGATGTTGCCTGGCTTTTCTACCCCATCTATCTCTCTCCCTCTTTTCCCCTTCATGTCAGAACAAATGCTTATTTATACTGCCAGGGAAAACAGCTGTTTGGAAGCACCAGTCGACTGGGTGACAAAAACAGTCTGAATGTGTAATGAGAAGAACACGGCAGCTTGTCTCCACGCTCTGCGGGACGCCACACTCTGCAAAACAAATAAAGGCAACAAAACGAACGGAAACGATGTTGGAAAGTGCTGTGGCAAAGTTTAATGTGCTCTCTAATTACATTTAGCCACAGCAGCAGATAGACTACATGGACGCAGAGCGAAAGGGTTGGGGGTGAATCAGCGGTTGTTCGGCTGCCGCCCCATTCGGCGGTGGAGGTCAGCGAAAGGTATTTGTTTCCAATCGAGGCCCATTGCAGCAGAAGATATCCGACAACAGCATGAGGAATCAGTGTAGTCGAGCGTATGCTGCGCTTGATTGTTCTACGCAGGCTTTGCCGTATTCGCTGGTAATTGGGAGTGCAACCGGTCCGCTGCTGTAATTAGTGCGAGCGCTGCCTGATTACACTGCGCAGATCACATTAGGACCACTCTGATTTCAGAGGATCTGTCAGTTAGTTTCCTCTTTCTAATGTCATCCTTGTTTAATTTGCTTTTTTAAAAACTTTTAACACTTTCAAAATAAAGGAAAGCATTTCATATAACGTTAAAGGATTAGTTCACACCAGAATTAAAATTTCTTGATCATTTCTTCATAACTCACCCCATGTCATCCAAGATGTTCATGTCTTTCTTTCTTTAGTCAAAAAGAATTTAAGGTTTTTAAAAAGGATCCAGGATTTTTCCCCATATAGTGGACTTAAATGGGGATCAGTGGGTTGAAGGTGCAAATTGCAGTTTTAGTGCAGCTTTAAAGGGCTCTACACAATCCCAGCCAAGGAATAAGGGTCTTATCTAGCGAAACAATCTGTTATTTTCTAAAAATAAAAAATGTACTTTTTAACTACAAATGCTCATCTTGCACTAGCTCTGCGATGCTTGTCTACGATTTCTCGCATTACGTAATCATGTTGGAAAGGTCAGAGCTTGTAAAGTAAAACGTATATGTAGTAAAAGTATATTTACCCTTATTCCTCAGCTGGGATCGTGTAGAGCCCTATAAAGCGGCATTGAAACTGCGATTTGGACCTTCAGCGTGTTAAATCCACATTGAAGTCCACTATATGGAGAAAAATCTATTTATTGACACCAGGCTCCACCATAGCACCAGGCATCAAAGTGTGGATAAAAACAGTTCACTTAAGTCACTATAAAACCAAGCAGCTTTCTGTTGGTCAGGACAGCAAATTCATTTGACCAACATGAACACAAGCGGAAACTATTCTGTCCTCATGTGAAACTGTGCATCTTTCTGATTTCTGTTGAAATGACTTAATTTGTGAAATTGCTCTGAGCAATGGTAAATATGATCACACATTTATAAGCAAAGCTCATTCAAATTATATAGTTAGTAGAGAAGAGTGGGGTAAGATGAGCCCGTGGGTAAGCTGACCCACCCCCTGTATCTTGGCAACTGTACACTTTTACTGTCATGTGACCATATATTTTGGAACATGTCTGCCAGACTGTAAAAATGAAAAATGCTTAGGAAGAGTGGAAGGCACCCATTTACTTTATAAACTGCTTTTGGCTTGTCAAAGTAAGATTTTTGCATGACAGACGTAATGGCTAGGTCTAAAAATGTTTAGAGTGCATATAGGTGATTTAGAAATGTATAAAATCATGCAAACCATTTATCTAAATATTAGCCTGAACTGGTGAGCTAGCTAGTTTTTTTTTTTTTTTTTTCCAAAACGGCAGCTATAGGGCAAAGTGAGCCAAATGCTAAGGTGTAAATTAAACCAGCGTTTTAACTTGCGTTACCCCACCATAAGGCACTGAAGTTAAGTTAACAAAGTTACATTGTTTCAAAAATGCAAACAATTAAATACATTAAAATTTATTTGTTGGTTTTATACTCTTTAAGCTAGCTTTAAACTTTTTGACAAAAGGAAATTTTATAATTGAATTAGTTTTTTAAAAGAGGTCAATTATCTTTAAAGTTTCACATGGTTTTCAATCAAATTCAGTTAGGAAGTAAGTTTACACCCAGATAGTGCATCTTACCCACTGACTTGGATCAACAGCCACAGGAACTTTTTTTTTTTTTTATATATAAGAAGCCATATTTTTTAGAACCATTTGTCATAGATACATTCTGATCATTTAAAATGATAGGAAATGTCCTGAAATTACTTTAGAGACTTTTTGGTCAGTGCAGTAAATTCACATGACCAACTTGAACATGAGCATAATCTACATGGGGAACTTTTTCATCTTCATGCAAAACTCCCCATCTCATATATTTATAGTGAAATGACTGGATTTTACTTGAGCAACAATAAATGTGACCACACCTTTAGGCATATTATTAAAAACGGTTATTATATAGTTTTTCTTAGAGTTCATTATTTTTGTAAATTAAAATTTCTTTGCTGCTGACGTGGTATTTTATAAAAAAAGCACCAGGTCTTTGTAACAAGAGAGAGGTGAAATGGTCCTAATGTTAAGTGATGCTACAGACAGTTTGATTCTCCCTTAAGAGGTATGTTTATTTTATTTAAGTGATCTTTTGTGGGGGGTCCATGACGCATGGCTTTCTATGCCAGAGGGATTGTTGAAACAAAGGCCTGGAGCGTGTCTTCTCCCATCCGGACTCACCCTGGTGTCCTCACCATCTCCTGCAAGGCACAAGAAGCCCTCGGGGAGCCCCCTAGGACGACACGACTTTAATAATGGAAAAAAGCACATGCACCATGATTAGCTTATTAGGGCGAGGGTAACTAATTACCTGATTTTATTGTCAAAGGGGGCAGAAGGGGGCAATGACATGGGAAAGATCTGAATCAGGTGGTCCCCGTGCAGCAAGAGGAACAGGGGGAAGCCACAATGCTGGAACGGTCTCTCTCTCCCTCTCAACCTGTTGCGGTGTGCCTCACGGCATCCCTCCCCCGTCCTGCTGTTCAGGTTCGTGTGACATCTGCTCCGAGACACTGCGTGTCCCCCCGTGAGACACGCCTCCCCTCCTCCCACCTCATGCAGATGTTGCAGTCCCCTGGTCTGGTGCAGGCCTGCGGAGCGCGCCAGGCCCGTTTGAAGTGTGATGAAACGGAATGGAGCGAGCCGCTCGGGGGCCTTGGGAGCTGGTTGAGGTGTGTGCGTGTCAGGGGGGTTTGTTGAAGGGCCAGTGAAACTGGCTCATTACAATATCACTCAGAACCGGAGCCGAGGGTTGAGTTGTTCCCCCTCTGCTGGTCCACGTCCCCACGGGATGGGATGGAGAGTTGTCTGGAGCCCGATATGAGTGTTGCTCTCTCTGCCTGTCTCCCCCAATTTTGTGTTCATTGTCTGTCTTGTCTCTTGCCCCATTTTCTTTAGATTTATTTTGCTGTGTTTTTCTGTCTAGACTGTTTTCTTACACAGTTCAAGCCTGCGCTGAGCACCCTGCTATGCTGAGTAAGAGTTTGAAGCTGTTTTAGTCAAATAGGCTCTGATGTAGCTATAAAAACGAAATCATAAAACAAATAAAGAGAGATAAGATCTATGCTATGTTTTCTAAATAAAATGCAATTGGTGCTTGCCTCTGCAAAATCTTTAAGTTCACCCGGAAATGAAAATTTGTTGTAAATTTACTCACCCTCAGGCCATTCAAGATGTTGAAGAGTTTGTTTCTTTATTGGAACAGATTTGGAGTAGCATTACATCACTTGCTCACCAGTGGATCCTCTGGAGTGAATGGGTGCTGTCAGAATGAGAGTCGAAGCAGCTGATAAAACCGCCACAGTAATCCATAAGTAATTGACACGACTGCTGTCCATCAATTAATGTCTTGTGAAGCAAAAAGCTGCATCTTTGTAATACAAACATCCATCACTAAGATGTTTTTAAACTTCAAACCATCCTTTCCGGGTGCACTTTTTCACTGGAGAAAGCATTATTATGGACTGTGGACTCTTTATTTTGGCCAGAAGTGACGGTTATCATTCTTGGGTGAACTCCTCCTTTAATGGTAGGGTGTTGTCGAACAAGTGTCAAGGTGTCTAGTTTTTTTAACATGTTGGAAGGCAGTTGCTAGGATTTTCTGTTACATGGTTACTTTCTAATCTAAGTCAGAAGAGGCCAATTTTAAAACTTTTTTTTTATATGGTCCATATATATGGCTTGGCTAATGGCACACTTCTCCTCAGATCGTGCAATTTAAAGGGATAGTTCACCCAAAAATGAAAACTGTGTCATTAATTACTCACCCTCATGTTGTTCCAAACCCGTAAGACCTTTGTTCATCTTCAGAACACATATTAAGATATTTTTGATGAGATTCGAGAGCTTTCTGACCCTGCATAGACAGCAACACAACTACCATGTTCAAGGCCGAGAAAGGTAGTAAGGACATCGTTAAAATAGTCCATGTGACATCAGTGGTTCAACCGTAATTTTATGAAGCTATGAGAATAGTTTTTGTGCACAAAGAGAACGTAGTGGTACTCTTGTGAAAGCACGTTGAAGACTGAGACGAAAGAGAATAAATAGTTGAATGAAGTCGTTATTTTTGATTTCTTTGCGCACAAAAAAAATTATTGTAGCTTTATAACATTATGGTCGAGCCACTGATGTCACATGGACTATTTTAACAATGTCCTTACTACCTTTCTGGGTCTTGAATGTGCCAGTTGTGTTGCTGTCTATGCATCAAAAATATCTTAATTAATGTTTCCAAAGATGAATGAAGGTCTTACGGGTTTGGAACAACATTAGGGAGAGTAATTTATGACATTTTCATTTTTGGGTGAATTATCCCTTTAAGAATATCATTTGATTTTGTAGAAAACTATAAAAGTTGACACATAGAGGTTTGGGGATTGTTTAAACGTAAAAATATGAACAGTAACTACTAATTAACAATAACTGTTTACCACTAAATAAGCCCTGTTTATTTGTTTTTCTGCTATACAAGTAACCAAATGTTTTGTAAAAACAACAACAAAAAAATCATACTACATTTTATATTACTATACTAATTTGTTATTAATGCTGTGATATACAGATAATCTGTAAGGAACAGTAGATGCTTTAACATAATACATTTTATGTGCTTTAAAAAGTGATTTAATTACTGTTATAATTATTATATAAGTTATGTCATGCATTAATGTCCGACCTGCTAAAATTTTCAGTACGGATGCTGCATTGGTGGGAAGGTAGGCGAAGCGCTGGAGGAGAGGTAAACTGTTAAAGATCAAAGTGAAAAACAAAAGCAAATTTCAAACGAGCCTCTGGAGCTCGGCAACAAACTTTTCGGTCCTCTGATAATACTTAGATCTATAAATGTTTCCTTTATTTATTTATTTATTTACTTATTTATTTTTAAAATTATTCATTGCAATAATAATTTGGGCCTAACAAGCACTTGTGGGAGACGGCTTTCTTTCGCATCTTTCTTTCACCGCACTATAGTGCAGGGAGCTGTGGGATTTAGGGAACTATTAGAGAGATTTTTTTTTTATTTGTAGCTAATGAATGCTATGCATGCTATTTTTTGCTCTTTTTGTATACTTGTTTGCAGTAACTGGAGATGGAATGTAGTGTCAGAGAATTACAGGCTATCTCTTTTGATTTAAGGTTCTTTTGATTTAAAGGGATAGTTCACCCAGAAATAAAAATTCTGTCATTAATTACTCACCCTGATGTTGTTCCAAACCTGTAAGACGTTTGTTCATCTTTGGAACACAAATTAAGATATTCTTCATGAAATCCATGAGCTTTCTGACCCTGCAAAGACAGCAATGTCCCAAGCGTAGTAAGGACATTAGTAAAACAGTCCATGTGACATCAGTAGTTCAGGAGGAGAAGATTTTTTTTTTATTTTAAGTCATTATTTGTGTATTCTCGTAGCTTCTTAAATTACGGTTTAACCACTGATGTCACATGTCCTTACTACATTTCTGGGCTTTGGAACATTTCAGCGCTCTATGCGGGGTCAGAAAGCTCTCAGATTTCATTGAAAATATCTTCCATTTGTGTTCTGAAGATGAACAAAGTTCTTATGGGTTTAGAATGACATGAGGGTAAGTAATTAATGACAGAAATTTCATTTTTGGATGAACTATCCCTATAACCCCTTCTTCTAACACACTATATCCCAAGTTTGTTTATATATGCTGAAACGTTTCTTATTTAATAAGAAGTAGAACTGTTAAGTCATTTTTTTTTTTACTTCGACTTTTTTTTCACCTTTTAGTTTTGACTTCCATTTCATTCATAATTCACTCTCCGCTTTCAAAATACACAACTAGCTTATATAGAAGATCACGGCATTTTTGGTTTGTTGAATAGAGATTCCACTTGTTGCATTGTGGCGGTTTACGGGCACACGGTCACCTCACGTCATCTGAATAGTTGAGCATTGTTCCAGTCATCTCTGCTTTCTGAGAAGTTTGGCAGTGACTGGAGTCCACCCACAACAATACGGTCAGACTGTCGTTTCAGCGTTAACTTTCAAACGTTAAAAAGACTCGCGCATGAAGACAACTCTGTGAACGTGGGCTGATAATGACCTCCCTGCTGAATCCGGAGCAGCGTTCCCCAGATGTCCCGCTGAGCAGTGCTCAGAGACTTTGATGTTTGCAACGATGCATCTCTCTTTGTAAATATGTACGTTATTGAGAGACGGAACGCTGTTGTTATCGGTTTTACGAAGAGGCTTATACAGGCCTGAATATTAGCAGATGGTATGGTTTTCCTAATTTTTAGACATGCCAGAGGCTTCGATCTCCAGTCTGATCAAGTATAGGAAGTCTCATCTCATCTACTATGATTGCCTTTGGCTGGTAAGAAGAGAAGTGAAAACAAAGATGTCATTTTGAATCTACACTGACAGGCCAGCTGTCATCAAAAGTATAAATTTCTGTATGCAAACAGTTTGGCAGCCATTTCAAAATGGCTGGTACTGGTTGTCAATGCATTTCATTATATTTTCAGATAAGAATACCCATAGTATTTGACTTTTATAGAGATAATTACTTCAATCAAATGACTCATTGCATTGTCTTCAAGGTTCCTGTGTTTGTTATCACAGATGATTGTTTACCAGATCCAGGCTGCTTGTTTTAGGAGTTGCTGTGTGAAGGTTAAGGCTTTTGGGAGCCCCTCCCTTCAACCCCAAGTGTTTGACAGCCCACCTGAGCGCTGTGCATGGCCTGCCCAAGGCAAGACCACAGGCGACGTATCTCTCCTGTGGGCCTCCTTCAGGATCCTCCATAGCTCACATAGCCCATTATAGCACCCCTGCACCCCTCTCTCCTTCCACCGTCTGCTTGTAGAAGGGATGGCGAAGATTTATTTGGGGGTGTCCTCAGGCATCCAGGTTTTCAGATGCCACTCCGTGCCAGCGCCACAACGGTAAATGACTATTTTTGGAGTGCAAATCTCAACTATGTTACTTTCCGCTCAGTGCACTAATGCACCATGACTGCTGGGCTTTCTAAGGGAGGTATGAGGGAGGAAGATGGGGAGGGAGGGTGTACCTTTGGTTAACTGCAAGACACGTATACCAGACTGCCGCTTTACCACCATCCACCCCACTACATTTCGTGCTGTGTTTTTTTTCCCTCTGTCTTTGTGTCTGAGTCTTGGCTATCAACATTAATGAGACATTCTTCAGCTGGCCGGATTCACAAAGGAAAGGTGAGGAGGAAACGATATGGTATTCTGGAAGCTCTCTGACTTTCTGCCTATTTGAGTCTTTTTGATATAAATGAAACCCGGAGAGCGGGACGGACGCTGCATATGAAACAGGCCCCTGCATCGTTTGCCCAGTAGAAATATCAGGAGAGAGCAAAACTGTGTATGAAGCGTGTTGTGCATGCACTTTGCTAATGCGAGGTTCCAGAGTTGGCGGAATTGCGGTAATAGTTCAATTCATAATTAATCGTATCTGATTTGCCTGATTGCCTTTTAGCAGTAAGGGATTAACTATATCTGCGAAGAGATTTTTTAAAAAACTGTTAAGTATTTATGATCTTTGATAGAACTATAAACGGCAAAAAGCCATCTCCTTGAATATTGATTATCGCTAATTAAAAATTCATTTTGATAAGGAAGTAGTCAGTCTCTCAACCTCTTCAATATTTTCGCCTACTTCAGGCTAGCAATTAGCAACGGAGAACTTAAACAAGGCGCTCATTAGTTCTCATTACGATGCGCGTTTGTGTTAAATAAGGGCAGATGCTTTATGGCATCTTCAAAGAATTATGATGCAAACAAAAGTGTGAAAGAGAGAGAAAAAGGTAACAGATGAGTTTTGTTATTTCTCCCAGATTGTTCTAGGTAACGTTTGTCTTAAAATCTATGAAGAGGATCTGTCGATAAGAATCTGTCGGAAGAGTCGATAACCCCTGAAAATTTTTACTTGTCCTTCAGTTTAAAACAGAAAACAAATGAAAAACATGTTTACAGTAATACTTAATATGGATGCCTAGCGGGCAAGTGTGCAGCACTGCGAATAAATAAAATATGCAACTATAACACGGTTTTGAAAGAGTAACCAAAGCACTTTAGCACATTACACATGTTAGCATTAGAAGGGCGTGAAAGAACTTCTTACCGACCTTGCCTGTGCAAAGCTATATCAAATAACTTGAATTGAAAAAAGTAAACCTGGTTGCTTTCATAAAGCACTGTTTGCATGGAGCATCTGAATTCGCACAATAGAAACAGAAAAGTAGTCTTGCTTAAAAATAAAGATTTAGAGAACTTTATGGCTCAGTAACAAACTTTTTTTGCTGCAGAATTCATGTAATTGCTTTTAAAAAATAGGACCTATGCATTTTTTTTCTACATATAGTGCCTTGCGATATTCATACCCCTTCATTTGTTTTGTTTTTTTTACGTTTTATGTTGCTGCCTTATGTTAAACTGCTTTAAATGACTTTTTTTTTGACATCATTCTACACTCAATACACCATAATGACAAAGGAAAAACAGAATTGTCACAACTTTATTAAAAATAAAAAAAACTGAGTACATTGCGTAAGTATTCATACCGTTAACTCAGTACTTAGCTGAAGCACCTTTACAGCCTCAAGTCTTTTTGGGTATGATGCGACAAGCTTTGCTGATCAGCATTTGGCAATTGTCTGTCATTCTTCGGCTCACCTCTTCACCTCTCAAGCTCTGTCAGGTTGGATAGGGGGTAGATGCACATTTTCAGTTTCTCCAGGAATATTTGATAGGGTTCAGGCCCAGACTCTGACTGGGCCACTCAAAGACGTTCACAGAGTTGTCTATAAGTCACTCTTGCTGTGTGCTTAGGGTCATTGTCCTGTTGGACTGGGTTCACTAAGGCTATCTCAATATTTTGGTGCACTGAGCTTTTCTTCTACTCTGACGAGTCTGTCAGTCCATACAGCTGAAAAACACCCCCACAGCATGAGGCTGCTACCACCACACTTTACTGTTGAGATGGTACTCTTAACATAATGCTTCCATTAAGGGTAACGGAGACTACATGCTTCTGTGATTCTTCAATGCAGCAAAATTTTTTTCTGAACTCTTCCTTAGATGTGTGGCTTGATTCAGTCCTGTTTCTGAGCTCTACAGGCAAATTTTCTGATCTCAGGGCTTGGTTTTTGCTCTGATATGCATTTTCAGCTGTTAGACCTTTAAGACCTGTGTGCCTTTCTAGAATATGACTATTCAAATTAATTTGCCACTTCACTCGATTGTTGTAACATCTACAAGCAATATGAATGCTCCTGAGCTAAACTTCAAGCGTCTCAAAAAAGGGTATGAATACTTATAAAATGGAATCATGTAAGTTTTTTTTTTTTTAATACATTTGCAAAGATGTTAAAAACCTGTTTTTTGCTTTGCCATTATGGTGTATGGAGTGTAGATTGATGTGGGAAAAAAATAATTTAATGCAAAAAATGAATACTTTCGCAAGGCACTGTAGTTAAACCCTCAGAAACACTGGTCTGCTGGAATAGAGGATTGTTGTAAGTTGTATTTAACCTGAAATATTCCTTTATATTCATTTTTGTGATTGGTTGAAAAGATTAAGTGATGATTTCTGCTATAGTGAGCTTTTCTAAAAGCCATTATATCAATATTTTTCATACTTTTTTATTTTACTACTTGCACCCAAAGTTAAAGCCATTCTCTAAATGAATCCTTAATGTAATAGTTCACCCAGAAATGAAAATTATGTCATCATTTACACACCCTTGTGTCATTCCAAACCTGTTTGAATTTCTTTCTTCTGTGGAACATAAACATAAAATGTTAAAACCGTTTTTGTCCACACAATAAAAGTCAGTGGGGTTCAAAACAACATTTTTATCGGATAAACCGAAAAAAAAAGGAGAAAATACTTTACAAAATATCTTCTTTTATGTTCCACAGTAGAAAGTAAATCACAGAAGTTTGGAACATCAGATTGAGTGAATTCTGACAGAATTTTGTCTTTTATCCCTTTAATAAACACTTAAATCATTTCTAATGTAACAATACTGTTAAATTCATATTGATAGGATAAAATGTCTGCTAGTTTACTTGAGCTGTGGCGCAGTCATTGTAGTCACCATCAATAAAAGTTGCAAAAATAAACCTAAATACCTAAAATAAAAAAGCATTAGTTTAAAAGTCTTTGAAAAGGTGCTGCCGTGTAAAGTCGAAAGTGGTAAACTGGAACAGAGGAAACTTTTCCTCAGAGCTTTGCCCTTTAGCAGACATAGATTAGTCGCCACACTCCTCACGACTCTGAATAAGTCAGCAAGCTTTATCGCAGAGTGGATTTATCCAGCAGGGCTTAAAGTCAAGTTGTTTACATGCAGTTTATATTATAGATTTACTATATCTGTCATAAAACAGGTGTAAGCTGGACCATTAGAGAACTTTCTCTTGGATACATCTCTCTCTCTCTGAATGACAAGTGGTTTTTCTTTCCACACTAAATGTGAACGAGGCAATCAGAAGACACTTTATATATGATATGGTTGAGTGTGTGGAGTGGAATTTTGGGTAAGCAAAATGAACCAATCCCCACTGATCACATTAGTTTGGGAGCATATAGCATTGGCAGAATGGTAATTTCATATTCTTAGCCTGTGAAAAAGTATGTTTGCCGGAGTTAGAGTATAGGCAATCTGGATGCATGTATTCACTTTTATCAGGGCCTCTTTGTTTGGCTCATTGCTCTCGCTTTCTGTATTAATGAGTGTGTTTTGCTCTGTGCATTTGCTGCTGTTTGGATTTGTTTGTCTCAGTTTGTTAGGGGTTTAAAAGGCTCGAAATAGCTCACCCCCCACCCCCCACCCAACCAAATATGGCCAAACATGCTGCCAACCAGGATATTGTTTTTCCTCATGACTGTTCTAGTTTATGAGAACTTGTTCCCACACCTCAAAGCATTTGCTAAGGCCTGCTAATTGACTGTAATGCCTGATGTTGGCTTGAGAGCCAGCAAGCGTCAACTTGGACAGTGTACATGCAATTATAGTGGCTAACATGGCTAACACTGGTCACAACTGGTGTCTTAGCATTTAATTAGTTCTCTCTTTGCAAAATTGCGGCCCGCTTAGCATCTTCAACTGAGAGTAAACATACTTAAGAGGTCCTGAAGGAGGCCAGAGACTTTACGCTTCCACAGGGATGCAGGAATAACGCACCGCAAAAACCCACGGGGGTTGCTGATGAAATAATAATGTGTCGGGTATGAATGTGCAGCTGAAATTTGCACATGAAAATCTTTTTGTCTTATATACCGCCTATGACGATTCTTGGTGAAAAGTTAACATGCAAATAGACCCCCCTTGTCTTCTCTCCTTCGAGAGCAGTAGGCCCATTGTCTGGATTATGTTATAGTTTATTTAGTTTATTTCGAAAACAATTAAAGCAGTCGATTATGCATTTCACAATTTGTCTTTCAGGAGAATTACTCTAATGTAGTCTGTTTGAAGATGCTTCTAAGATGGGATCCCAAGTGAAAGGAAGGTACACACTTTGTGTGCCAAAAGGATAGTAGTAAATACCATTGTGTGACTAATCGCAATTCATCTAATCAGGAATTCTGTGCATGTTAGTTTTTATGTTTCATTAAACCATTTCATGTTTCATGAGTTTCTTGCAGGATTTTTAGTGCAAATGCAGGAAAATGTACTGTATGTGGCCCTATTCTGACCTTAACCAAATGTATTGCCTTTAGCTTAAAGGGATACTATACCAAAAACTAAAAGTGTTGTTATTGAATATGTCTGCTGTTGTGACTCAAATCAAACTTTGACCTACAGTTGAAATTAAAAGTTTACATACACCTTGCAGAGTTTGCAAAATGTTAATTATTTTACAAAAATATGAGGGATCATACTAAATGCACGTTTTTTTTATTTTTTTTTATTTAGTCCTTACTTGAATAAGATATTTCACATAAAAGACATTTACATATAGTCCACAGGAGAAAATAATAGTTGAATTTGTAAAAATGACATACATACGCTAAAAATTTACTTTATTTCAGATCTTAATACTGTATTGTTACCTTAATGATCCACAGCTGTTTTTTTGTTTAGTGATAGTTGTTCATGTGTCCCTTGTTTGTCCTGAACAGTTAAACTGCCTGCTGTTCTTTAGAAAAATCATTCATGTCCTATAAATTTTTTGTTTTGTTTTTTTTTTTTTAGCATTTTTGTGTATTTGAACGCTTTCCAACAATGACAGTGCAACTATTATAGAAGGTTCAAGCACTCAAAATCATACAGTCACAGTTGGAAAGGGTTCAAATACAAAAAAATGCTGAAAAACCAAAGAATCTGTGGGACTTGAAGGATTTTTCTGAAGAACAGCGGGGAATGAACTTTCACTAAACAAAAAAACACAGCTGTGGATCATTCAGGTAACAACACAGTTTCAAGAATCAAGTGTATGTAAACTTTTGAACAGGGTAATTTTTATAAATTTCAGCTATTATTTTCTCTTGTGGACTATATGTAAATGTCTTTCATGTGAAATATCTTACTCAGGTCAGTATTAAATAAAAAATAACATGCATTTTGTATGATCCCTCTTATTTTGGTAAAATAATTAGCATTCTGCAGATGTAAACTTTTACCCTCAACTGTAAATCCTCACAAATTAAAGGCCACGAATATTTTTCCCACAACCATATATATGGCCACTGCATTGCAGTTATTTCTGCCGACACTTTGCAGGTTGTCGATTTTCGTTTTACACTGACTTCAGGTGGAACTAATGTCCCGTTGACATTAGAGAAACCTAGTTCCTGTGGTTGGCTGTTTTTGACCAATCAGCATCTTCTATTCGGACTCAAAGCTGCCGTTCACCTTTTTGCTGTTTTTTTTTATGCGCTCTCACCCAACACGGGCCACCCTCTGTTCTTTTTCTTACCTTCGAATGTCACTGCACCTTCCCAGTGCATTCTGAGGCCTTTCACAATGAAAGAGGTATGAGAACGAAAGCGCGAGAGAGACAGAGACATGTCAGCTTGCGCCCTCAGTCATGGCCGGTTAGTTAAAGCAAATGCCGTTGGCCTCCTGAGAGAGCGCGGGCTGGCCGAGGGTGCCAATCACAGCTGTACCCGGGGCTTTCCTGTGTTCCGTTCGCCGCGAGCTACTTTTTATTAATTTAATAAACATCCCGCAGAGAGCGGTGAGCTTCAGCCACCGACAGCAGAGCTGCTCAAGTCCTAATGAGAGGAGCTTACTTTAACCCGGCACACATAAAGGAGTCGACGGCAACAAACGTACCCGCACAACCTTTGACAGACACAAACAGACTCTTTAACATCTCGTATAGCAGAATGATGTGGGCCGGGACACACTCAGTCTTATTTATTTATCTAACACCTCGCTCATTAGTATTCTGGGATTGGCAGACACTTTGCAGGGGCCAACGGAGAACACCTTGCAGTCAGAAAAATAATGATGAGCTTACTTTAAAAGCCGCTTCTTCCGGCCCTCGGTGTGGACGGTAGCGGCAACGGGAGTCATTAAACGTACCCTCTTCCTCGCAGCTTATGAGTATACACACAGCAACATGGTAAAAAACACTCTAACCATTACCATAATGCCTGGATAACGGGGACAAGAGAGCCTAGATGTCAAACACTGGCAAGTGTAAATTCCCCGTAATAGAAATTTCACTTCGTTTGCCTTCATTTCTCTCTCCCTCTATGTTCCCTCCTGTTCCCTACCCTCTTTATTCTGTAGCGCTACATATATTCATGAATTCATGTTTGTGATGAAAACTTATGCGGATTGAGGGGAAAAAAACAAACATAAAGTGTATTTTGACGAGGATCTGCCTCGTTTCAGTGCCAGAGAGCTGCACCAGCTTCAGTCCTCGGGGACGCGCCAGGACGGTAGACCCTCATTCCGTATTTCTCTTTCTCTTTTCTCCTACCCCCTCCATGCTGCGTGCGCTCTCTCTCTCTCTCCCTTTCTCCATCCTTTACCTTGGCCCTCCCTTGCTTTTTTCCCCCTCTGTCAAAGTCAGTTACAGACGGAAGATCTCTCCTTCTTAAATAATTCACAGGTTGATTAATAGACTCACAAGGGTATAATTAGACAGGGGAGAGACAGTGGCTAGTGTAACCAGTACAGTGCTTAGGGGAATTAGAGAGTGGGATTAATAAGGAAACTGAGAATACTGCGAGTGTTCAGAAAATGTGTTGGTGGTTCAGGTTGGAGAGCGGAGCGGGTTGGAGATGGGGGGAACGGGGGGAGGGATGTGTGCTGCATGAAGCACTTTCTCCAGGAGCAGAGAGCCAACGTTTGTTTGATGTGGAAATTGGACAGTTTGAATCCGTCTCTTTTAATTTTTCACAAGTTACAGGGACCCCCTTGGTATACCACACTTTTCTAAAGGAAATAAAATTAATTTGGCTTTCCTTCTTCCTTTTTCGTGGCCCCTCAGCTTTTTTTTCCCCTTCTCTTTTGCTTTTTTTATTTGCACCCATAGATCTATAGGAGGAAGCTGAGCTGCTATCATCAGCATATAAACTCAGTGGCGTCGCCTCCAAAACGGGATTGGGCTACTTTTGCATTCTGAAAGGGACAAGTTTTGTTGTGCGAGATTCGTTGCGAAAATCCGCCAGACAGATCTCTGCTTCAAATGTAAACAGCTTCTTATCCCTTCGCCTGCACAAACCAAATCAGAAATGAAACAAAACGTATCAACGCGGAATCCAAAAACACATTTCAGAGAGGTTTCTGTTCACCCTTCAGTGAAGTGAGGAGGAGACTTGTGGGACTTCACTTATGATGCTGCAGATTATTTTGCTGTCTTACCTCTTGTCTTTTGTTTCTCATTTGAAAGATGCATTTGTGAAATATATTCTGTGTCCTGTCCCTTGTGTGCATCTTGAATGGAAGACAGCAGAATCCTTAGCGTGGTCTGAATGGGTCCACCAAACAGAGCTGGTTGTATTTATCTGCCTCTTTTCTCTCCCGTTTCTTCCATCTGTCTCCTCCAGATGTTTTCTTCCGTTCTCACAATGCATCTGATCTGTGGGTGAAGAAAAGGCAACATGACAGCACTGTTTGCACAAGCTCATCCTGTGCCATTTCATTCTGCGCTGCAAGACATGCATGCAATGAGCCCCCAGGTGATTCGAGTGGGAGATTTATTTAATTCAGCTGATCTCTTAACATGAGAATGGCTTGATTAAACTTCATTTGGATTGTTTTGTATATTTCTGTTCTTCTCTCAAAAATGTAGTTATATAAAAACACGGTACTTATAGTACCAGTGATAGGAAAGCTACTTGTATAAGTGTATCTTGCTTTACAAGCTTCTGAAAAATTAAAGTAGTTAAAAATTAAAATAGCTACCTACCTTTGCTACACTACAAGCTACTAAAAAAGTGAAGTACTTTGAAATTACTATTTTTTAAAAATATATATGTTTACATTTTTAAAATATATTTTAACTATTATATCATTTAGGGTGACAGAATAAACATATAAAAACCACAGTAAATAAAACTAAAAAGCTACAAAACCCTGTATTTATATACACTACCAGTCTACCAGTAGGTTTTTGTATGATGTATGAACAGTATGATTTTTAATGTTTTTTTTTAATTCTCTTCTGCTCACCAAGCCCACATTTATTTGATCCAAAATACAGCAAAATAGTACAATGTTGAAATATTTTTACTATTTAAAATAACGTAAAATAATGTATTCCTGTGATTTTTACTCCCGTCACATGATCCTTCAGAAATCATTCTAATTTTCTGATCTGCTGCTCAAAAAACATTTATTATTATTATATTGAAAACAGCTGAGTGTATTTTTTTTTTCTCAGGTTTCTTTGATGAATAGAAATTTCAGTAGAACAGCATTTATCTGAAATAGATAACATTATATATATATATATATATATATACTCTTATAACTTTATAAATGTCTTTATCATAACTTTTGATCAATTTAAAGCCTCCTTGCTAAATACCATTAATTTCTTTAATTTCTGACTCCAAGCTTTTGAATGGTATAGTGTATGATGTTACAAAAACTTTTTATTTCAGATAAATGCTGATCTATTCATCAAAGAATCCTGAAAAAATGTACTCGACTGTTTTAAATATTGATAATAATAATAAAAAATGTTTCTTGAACAGCAAATCAGCATATTAGAATGATTTCTGAAGGATCATGTGACACTGAAGACTGGAGTAATGATGCTAAAAATGTAGATTTGATCACAGGAATAAATTACATCTTAAAATATATTCAAATAGAAAGCAGTTATTTTAAATAGTGAAAATATTTCACTATATTACTGTTTTTTGTTTTTTTTTTTTTTTTTTTTTTTTTGTATTTTGGATCAAATAAATGCAAGCTTGTTGAGCAGAAGAGAATTATTTAACAAACATTAAAAATCTTCCTGTTCAAAAACTTTTGACTGGTAGAGTAACTGCGAAAACGCAGTGATGAATAGCAGCATTTAACTAGATATTACGCTATCAAAAAATGCATTTTGAATCAGTTTATTTACATGTACCGTCTGAACAAACCGATTATCTAGAATAATTCGGCCTTTCTGCTGTTACAGAAAAAGAATTATTGAGCCGATTCACTAAAACGAATCGAACGAAACACATGCTGTGTATGAACCCAGGATTGTTTCATAAGAACCGATTCACTAAAACGAATCAAACGAATTCCATGCTGTGTATGAACCCAGGATTGTTTCATAAGAACCGAATCACTAATACGAATCAAATGAATCTTATGCTGCGTATAAAGCCAGCCTTGCGTCCCAATGTGCATACTATCCACACTATCTGCCCTAAATAGTATTGAAAATTACTACTATCACATAGAATTTAAGATGGATAGTATGCACATTGGGACGCAGGCCAAAATTGTTTAGTAAGAACCGATTCACTAAAATGAATCAAACAAATCCCATGCTGTGTATGAAGCCAGGATTGTTTCGTAAGAACTGATTCACTAGGATTTTCCAACGCTACATTCATTTGATTATTACGTCAGGTCTCGCTAATGAATGAAGGTGCTTTACATTTAAAACGGCTATGTAGCGTTTGGTCGTGCTGCACGTCAAAAAATGGTAAGTTATTAAAAAGATACATTATTTTTAAAAGTACTGTACACCACTGATATAGTTTATGTAGTTAGTTAGTAGCGTTGATTATTTTAGTAGCCTAAAGGGGGCACCAGTGTTCCCAGCAGTGTTGGTTTATTTATCTAGGATGGCATTAAAGCACTGTACACCTGATAAAGGGGGTGTCAGGAGGCCCTTGACAGCCTCAGAGGCTGCTGAGTTTTTGCGATTTGGTTGCTACGCCGCCAGAACAAGGAGAGCCTGTGGCAACTTTGAAGTTTTGACAGACGAGGGTCTCTGAACATCCCTTAATCTTGCCTTTCCTCAGACAGTACACACGGCAAGTTCACGCTGTTTGCTTTCTGCTTCTTAATGACACAAACCATTCACCCACCACACATCATAACATTTCATCTACCTTAATGCAAGCTGGCTGCGTCTTCAGACGCAAAAGCCCCTTAACTCTCTCAGAAACTAGCCGTCTCCAAAGAGCGTACGCTGGAGCGTGTGGGAAGACGCGTCTTTCCGCTGTGTGGCGATGAGCTCTCGCGTGTCGTGTGGGGCTTTTTGATCGTACCTGAGTGTTTTTGTTAGCATGCTGCAGGAAACTGCCTGGTGTGATGTGTTGAAAATCAGATCAATAGCTAGCAACTGTAAACGGATGGCTCTGTCAGAACGGATTGTCCTGAAGCAGACATTGACGAGAGACAGGCTGTGCGCTTAACATGCCTTCATCAAACTTCATTTGCCCCACAAAACAGAAGTGGGATTAAACGGGAAATAAACAAAATTTAGTTTTACTTCGCTTATTATTTATCATATTGAGGGTTAGGAATATGAACAAACAGTTACTTTCTAAGTATTAAACTTTGTTCTGTATCTGTCACAACAATTTTTGCTACAGGCATCAATCAGTTACCTCAAATTGTGCAGTTTGCAATCTTCTTTTGTGTTCCACAGACTAATCTATATCACTTGGTTCCACAGAGGAAAGAAAGTTGTACAGGTTTTCAGGTTTTGGAACGACTTGAAGGTCAGTAAATGAGGACAGAAGCTGGAAATCCTTGGACAGTTTAGTGGTAATTAAAAAAAAAAAACTAAATAAAAAATAGTATGTTTAGTTGATAATCTGATATACACTACACTTTAAAATTTTCACCCAGCACTGGGTGAAATATGGACAAACCCAGTGATTGGGTTAAATGTTTAACCCAACCTTCTGCGTAGTTTTAACTGAGCTATTGCTTAAAAATTACTATATTTCTTGCTCAAATGAACCCTTTCTTGCTGGAAATTAACATTTATAGATAAGTTTAATTAATAATAATTAAATAATAAACATTTTTATAGTTTATTAATAAATATTCACCTTTATTGCTAATACCTCTAGTAATTATGTGTATGATTTTTAATTTACAACCTTACAAATTTTGGGTTCATTTTAAGCCAGCCATATACAGTCAAAAGTTTACATACACCTTGCAGAATCTGCAAAATGTTAATTATTTTACCAAAATAAAAGGGATCATACAAAATGCATGTTTTTTTTTTTATTTAGTACAGACCTGAATAAGATATTTCACATAAAAGACACTTACATATAGTCCACAAGAGAAAATAATCGTTTAATACACTTGATTCTTAATACTGTGTTGTTACCTGAATTATCCACAGCTGTTTTTTTTTTGTTTTTTTTAAGTGATAGTTGTTCATGAGTCCTTTGTTTATCCTGAACAGGTAAATCACCTGCTGTTCTTCAGGTCCCACAGATTATTTGGTTTTTCAGCATTTTTGTGTATTTGAACCATTTCCAACAATGACTGTCTGATTTTGAAATCCATCTTTTCATGGCGAGGACAACTGAGAGACTTATATGCAACTATTACAGAAGGTTCAAACACTCGATGTTTCAGAAGGCCTATTTGGCCTAAATATCATATTTTTTCATTTAGTGCTGCCCTTCCGAAGCTATAGAAGATAATTAGACGAAATATTTTTTAGACAAAAATAAGATAAAAAGACAAATTACCCTGATCTTCAAATTCAAAGTGTTTTCATCCCCAGCTCTTAATGCATCGTTTTTCCTGAAGCATCAGCGAGTGTTTGAACTTTTTGTAATAGTTGCATTTTTAGAGTGTACCATTCAAAAGTTTGGTGTTGGTAAGACTTAAAAAAGAATAAATTTAATAAATGAATACTTTTAAGGACACGTTAAATTATTCAAATTGATCTGTTGACCCTCATTTTATGGCCAAAAACACTAAGACATTTTTAAAAACACATGAGATTAATGGCAGAGTTTTCATTTTTAGGTGCACTTTCACTTTCATATCATAGGTTTTATACATACACACCCAAATGCTTAACTTGACAACTTTTTGAGCAGTTTCACTCATTTAGTAACTTCCAGAAGATCATGTTGTGTTGTCCTGTTGTAGTCATACTTTCTTTCTCACCCACCTTCTGTTCTCCAGCTCCCTCTCCCCTTTTTTTTTTGTTTGTGGCAATTGGAGGGCCAAATGGAAAGGATGGATTGTCTGCGGTAGTAAGTAAAGTGGAGTGTAGTGGCACAGTGCAGGTGGGCAGGAGAGGGCGCAGAGGTTAATTACTCTATTACTGGGTGGCTCAGGCAGGAGCTGTTTAAACAGGACCCAGTCAGCGGGGGATTAGGCCTCATTACTCCAGCTAAAGCTATGCCGTGGACCCTTCCCCCGGCCCTGCACTGCCTCTGGTTTAGACGTGCCAGAGAATATTCATACTTACCCCGGGGGAGAGAGAGAGAGAGAGTTAGGGAGGCTTGAAAGGGCTGACACAAACATGGAGAGTGGATGAAAGGCAGAAGGAAGGAGAGGTTGAAAGCAGGAAGTGGAAAGAATCAAAGGATGAGTGAGCGACAGAGAGCGAGAGAGAGAGAGTGAAGGCAGAGCAACACGATTGTAAATCTTGGCTTAACTTCTCCAGATCTGTGGCATCAACCACCTGAGCTGAGCAATGCAACAATTATCCTTCCAATACCCACACGGGCAGATTAACATCTCCACTCCGATTACACCCTGACCTGCTCCCTCTCCTCTCTTCCTCTCCTCTCGGCCCACGGGTGTCTGATGGCACGGGCTGATAATCATGCTCCTCTGAAGAACGTTGTGCGAACTGAAATGGGGTCGAGATTGTGTACGTGAACTGGACTTGTTGGTCAGTGCGTCAGTGAACCGGGTTTGTGAGTCTTTGGATCAAGCTGGATTGTTAATTGCCCAGGTTTGTCTGAAGGGCCAGTTTGCTCTAGATGAAACCAATAATTGTTTTTGGCCACTTTTGAGAAGTTATGTCCTTCATGGCAGTCATAAAATAGGAATAAACTTTCCATTACATCTGCGTTTGTTGCACAAACCATCGGCTAAATGTGAACCGTGTCGACTCACCTTACATGTGCATTATAGCTCACGTGCATTTGTACGTATACACCGGCCCATATACTGTTGCGCCACTTAATGCGACCAGAATGACTAGTACTAGTACCCTCTTTTTCTGTACCTAAACTGTACAGGAAGACACAGTATACAGCCTTAACAGTATACATTATAAGTGGTTAGTGCGTGTGCGCATGGCAGAACTGTACGCAGGTTTAAGTTGGCTTGTAACATTTCCCAATACTATTTTACATCTCTCTGTCCATCAACTGCCTTGTTTTCCACTCGCACAACATTTAAGTTGTGGAAATATAAAAATCCCATTCAGTTTCTACATATAGATATTTAGCGATAACATCACGACTGACTGTGATTAGTAGGCATGATACATGCTTCTGTAGGAGCTACAGTAGAAGTCAGTGTTTTTTTCTTAATGTTTCAAGTGTGTTGTAGTAGTTATTTATTAATTTTCAAATGTGTTTAGAACTTCCTTGTGAAGAACTACACTACCCAAAATCCCCCATTCAAAGAGGTCATTATTACAGAAATAAAAACTAAATGTAAAATAAATGTAAATTGCAGCAAAAGAGCAATAAACTTAATAGAAATATAGTTAATATAGTATAAATGTTGTATTTAATATACAGTTGAATTCAAACGTTTACATATGCTTTACAGAATTTGCAAAATGTTAATTATTTTACCAAAATAAGAGGGATCAAACCAAATGCATGTTATTTTATTTAGTACTGACCAGAATGAGATATTTCACATAAAAGATGTTTACATCTGTTCAAAAGTCTTCACCCCCGGCTCCTAATGCATCGTGCTTCATTCTGGAGCATCAGTGAGCGTTTGAACCTTCTGTAATAGTTGCAAATGAGTCCCTCAGTTGTCCTCAGTGTGAAAAAATGGATCTCAAAATCATACAGTTATTGTTGGAAAAGGTTTAAATAAACAAAAATGCTGAAAAACCAAAGAATTTGTGAGACCTGAAGGATTTTTCTGAAGAACAGCAGGCAGTTTATCTGCTCAGGACAAACAAGGGATTCATGAACTACCACTAAAAAAAAAAAAACACACACACAGCTGTGGATCATTCAGGTATACAGTATTAAGAATCAAGTGTATGTAAACTTTTGAACGGGGTCAATTTTTATAAATTCAGCTATTATTTTCTTTTGTGGACTATATGTAAACGTCTTTTATATGAAATATCGTATTCAGGTCAGTGCTAAATAAAAGATAACATGCATTTTGTATGATCCCTCTTATTTTGGTAAAATTAACATTTTGCACATTCTGCAAGGTGTCTGTAAACTTTTGACTTCAACTGTAAATATAGTTTTAAAAATAGTTTTTTAAATACTTATAATCAATGACTGAGTCAGTAGTTTTATATTGTACCATAATTTTTGATTTATGCAGTTTACAGATTCATGCAATTTGATTGATTTATGCTTCATTTGCTTTTTTTTTTATATACGCTGGAAATATATATATATATATATATATATATTATTTTTTAAATATAACTTTTTACAAAAAAAAAAGAGAATTTGCAATTATACAGTTATAATGTAACTCCATAAATTCATTAAGATGCTTTTAATTAAAAAAAAAACAATCGTTTTCTTCATCATTACCAATTTTACTGATGTCTTTGTCTTTTACCAGTTTTTAAATACCTTGTTGCTTCAGATTAAAATGCGTAATATTTGTAATTTGTAATGTTTTGAAATCCATGTGGAGAAAAAGAATGGCAAAGATGCTTCTGGAAACTGTGGCTGCTGCAAAAGTAGGTGGTCACTGTTGTGCTCTTTTAAAATCATAAGTCCAAAAAAATATATAAGCAGCATGCATAATAAATTTGTGCGTGATATTTCAGATGTCAGGGTTTTGAATAGAGCATACACACACATTGTGTTTTATAAAATTGTAGTTATGAACACACACACATACACTCACCGAGTATTCAGGAGAGATTGTCAAACATTGCCAATAAAATAAAATTAGATATGAGAAAAAAATGCTTCATTTTGAAAGATGCCAGCCCTTCAATATGTGTGATTTAGCTCAAATCCTGGACAGAGCCACCATTATATAATTGAGGAAAAAATCAATGTAAGCAGCTAGACGTGTCTGCTGTGAGCAGGGTTGTATCCATATTGAAAGTGTGCGGGATCGATCGCTGTCTGGGATCGGCTTAGCTTCACTACCCTAATCACACACCGTGCTGGTCGATGCCGGAGCCTGAGCTATTGCCACTCACAGCATATGTTAACATTAGTTTTTCTCTGCCTGTTTAAAAGCCGCACCTGAGATCTTGGCCATTTACTGGCAAAAAAAAGACAGGGATTATATTAAAGATTGCCTGAGGTGCAAGTGAGATGCTCTGCCCCGCTGGTTGAGGACGTTTGGGTGGGCATTGGAGGAGAGAAAAGAAACACACAGGATATTTATTTTATCGACGTTCTGCTGTAGAAACAGGAAGATTTAGCGGGGCTCGACTGTTAAAATTCCCACAGAGCTTTTCGCTTGCACATACACACACAAACACAGCCGCTTTCTCTAAGAAGGATGAAAAGCAGTCAGTCAATACGTGGGCTGATTTGCACTGGAATAAAACTTAAATAGGAAGACAGATAAATCTATAGGTTTAATCTGAATACATTCGGAATTCAAGTACGATGAGATTTTGATATTGATGTCCTGAGGTGTTTATTTTAGTTTAGATCATTGGTGTAGCTTCTCGTATCTTTTATATTTGGAATTTTTTGCTATAAAATTATTCATTTAGTCACCAGGAAACTATTTTGCTTCTGGATGTGAGGGTTTTGAGGATGTTGAGGACAAAAACAAAATGGATGAGTTGATTTTATGCTTTGTAAATTGATTGGATTGTGAAAAGTTGATTTATTCTCTCTTTTTTGAATAATTGTGACCCTGGACCACAAAACCAGTCGTAAGTAGCTCAGGTATATTTGTAGCAATAGCCAATTGTATGGGTCAAAATTATACATTTTTCTTTATGCCAAAAATCATTAGGATATTAAGTAAAGATCATGTTCCATAAAGATATTTTGTACATTTTCTTCCATTAATATATTGAAACTTGAACATGAATTTCTAACAACTTCATTTGGACAACCTTAAAGGTGATATTCTCAATATTTAGATTTTTTTGCACCCACAGATTCCAGATTTGCAAATAGTTGTTTTTCAGCCAAGTATGGTCCTATCCTAACAAACCACACATTAGTGGAAAGCTTATTTATTCAGCCTTTGATAATGTATAAATCTCAATTTCAAAAAATGTACCCTCATGACTGGTTTTATGGTCCAGGGTCACAACTGATAAATCAAATACAAATTGATGTTTGTTAGACAAAAAAGTAGGGTCAATTTTGATTTCATGTTGGCTTTAAATCTATCATTAAATCTAAATGATTAAAATACTACTCTAATACGCAAGTAAAATTTGTGCTGGGACCCATCAGATTTGTATTTGGGTGCATTTTAGGTGCTTTATAACTTGCTCTCTGTTTTTGATTAGTCTAAGCCAGTGGGAAGCCATGCTCTTGAGGGAGATGCATCTAGAGCCACAACTTCCTGCAAACCCTTAAATCTGCAGTTGTGCATATTAGGAGTATTTTAAGCTTCCGATGGGGAAGAGATCATAGCGTGCTTCCATATTAATTGCCCTTTGGAATGGCCCAATTATGCTATTAATGGGCCCCGGTGTGAGAACTAATGGCTGGAGACCTTTTTTGCATAGCATTAGCTTAATTGAGCTGCAGATAGAGGCCTAGTGTGACTAGCAGGTCAAGCTAATGTTACCACTGGTCCAGCAGAAGACCTTTAACTGACAGCTATATTAATTAACAGCTATCCAGTTACACAGGCTTTAAAAGAGATGAATTAGTAACATGTTTGGCGAAGCAGCATATTGGTCTGCAGTTAAAAAATAAGGTTTAGGTTTAGGTAACACAGGACGGAAAGGCTGTATATACTGCCGAAATATGCAGAAAATACTGTTCTTACAGTACTGTGTGTGGTTGGTGATGGATTCTGTGTGATTTAATTGTGCAAACAGGAATAGTTTGCATAATCTGTGGACGTCAGTACAGCTATTAGGCCTGAATCTAAATAAACGAGTTCCTGTTTTTGGAATAAGTCAGCGTTTTACAGTAGAAAAGTCCTCCTGCTTATGGAAAGTCCAGCTGCATCAGAAAGTAGGCTGAACGAAGCAGGTCAGGCAGGAAGCTCTTTTGTTATGTAAAGAGCTGCTATTTGATCCTCACGCAGGAAAAAAAGGAAAAGAAAAGGGAGCCGTTCAGATAAACTTGCCTCATCAGATAATTGAAGATGCCTTCGCTCCAGTTTCTCTCTTTTGCATAAATGTCTGATCAGTTTTCAGAGGCTGATAACGGCACGCCTGTCCCTCCGCTCGCTCCTCTGGAGTTCTGCGGGATCTCTGAAGAGCTCCGGCATGGTGGCTGAGCTAAGAAAACATTTGCTGGATGATCTTTCTGATCTTCATCCTGTATAGTTAACATAGTCCATTGTGTGTGTGTTTTGTTCTGTCACTGAGACTAAGCTCAGCGCTCATGATTTTTAAGCTTTTGATGTTATGTATATTTTAATATTCATGATGTGCAACAGCTAAAGATTGTTTAGAAGTAATTTTTCCCTATAAGTTCCATGAGGTCGTCTTTTTGCTGTTTTGCTGTGCTCTTATTCTTATTTACCAACTTTGGGTGGCACAGTTGGCTTTTTTCTAATAAAATATATGACCTGGGACCACAAAACCAGTCATAAGGATAATTTTTTTGAAATTGAGATATATACATCATCTGAATATATAAGCTTTCCATTGACGTATGGTTTATTATGATATGATAATATTAATATTGATAATACTAATACAACTACTGAGAAAATCGCCTTTAAAGTTGTCCAAATTAAGTTGTTAGCAATGCATATTAATAATCAAAAATTAAGTTTTGATATATTGACGGTAGGAAATTTACAAAATATCTTCGTGGAACATGATCTTTACTTAATATACTAATGATTTGTGGCATAAAAGAAAAATCGATCATTTGACCCATACAATGTATTTTTGGCTATTGCACAAATATACCCATGCTACTTAAGACTGGTTTCGTGGTCCAGGGTCACATATCTAAAACTTGAAGCAATGTAAATTTACTTCCATTAAATATTAAGACAAATTTGTTTATGGTCAGTTAAAGTTTATTTTCTCATCCTGCTATTGTTAAAAAAAAGAAAAATAATAATTAGCTTAATTCAAGGTTTATTCTCTGAAAAAAAAAAAAGGTCATCTTACACATATTTGCTTCTCAAGTAAATTTATCTTGTTATAAAGATGTTGCAATATTTTGCTGGAAAACAAGGCAAAAGCACTGATTAAAATGTGTGCTTTTTCCCCTCGCTGTGAGACTTTTCAAACAAATGCGCATTTTGGCTACAAAGCAAACTACTGTTCCTAAGTTTGCTGTAATTATACTAGAGCAGACGGTTCTTCTGTTTGCATTAATCTTTCTGGTGGTGCCCTGCTCGGTTCGCTCTCCAGTAATATTCATCTGTCAGTTTTAGTCGTAAGTCTTCCCTTCGCTTCCCTCCTCCCTCTTCCACCTCTTCCTGGTGCCAGTCTTTAACTACTCTCCACGTTGGCCACTGCTCTGCTTGTTACAGGCCCAACACGAGTGCAAACAATCAAAGTCTTTGGGAACACTGAAATATGCATGGCTATCCGTGACAGACAGATAAAGCAGGGCAATTAGCCACGTAATCCTAGAGTGGCGCAAGGACTCGTCAGCCTCAGCTGTCCTCCCTCCCTCTCTCCGGATCTCTTTCCTCGCGCTACTCTCTTGCTCTCTATTAGTTAAATGTACTTTGTGTGTCGGCTCCCCATCAAATCAAGTAACACTTCCTCTAATTGGCTTATAAATTATACAGCTGAGGCAGCATTATAATTTCATCAGTGGTAAACATTGCAGGGGCAGTCGGTAAAGAATCTATCCCTCATTAATTTCTTAATTTGGGTAGATGGAACGAAGAGGAAGAAGAGAGAGAGAGGTTGGGGACGAGTGAGAGAACCAGAGCGACGGAGAGGGGAGGATCGGATGAACGAAAGAGACTCGCAACGATGAAGGGACGGATGGTTAAAAAAACCAGGAGGATGTTGCCGGCGCTTTTGTTAATAAATGTCAGATATACGATCCGAAGGTTTTGTCGGTCGCTCTTCCTGTGAAATCCAGGCAGTGGCTCTTTTCTTGTGACTTTTCTCACTCACACACACACGGCTTTTCCCCATTTTCTCCCTTTGTGTTCTTTTTTTACTCCAACTTTATGAATATTTCATAGCAAAGGTCATAAATATTCATTCCGATAGCTTTGCATAGTAGTTATTACCGGTATTTCTTTTTAAAAAACAAAAATACTCATTATAAATTCTTCATACTCTTCCCCTGAAATAATTACAAGTGCGGATATACCGAAACACGCGCGCTCCCTCGCAGCGAGTGCTTTATTCCGCCGCTTTATGAAGTGGAGACAAATGAATTTACAGTTCAGTCGTAAGTTACTGACTTCTTCGAGCTGCTGCTGTGCCTCTTTAGAGACACGCCACTGAGATATGCTAAAAGTTAATCACTTTTCTTGAGAATATTATCTTATTTAAAGTGATAGTTCACCCAACAATGAAAATTCTGGCATTAATTACTCAGCCTTAATGTTGTTCCAAACCTGTAAGACCTTTGTTCATCTTCAGAACACAAGTGAAGATATTTTTGGTGAAACCCGAGAGCTTTCTGACCCTGAATAGAGAGCAATGCAACTGACACGTTCAAGGCCCAGAAAGGTAGTAAGGACATTGTTAAAATAGTCCATGTGACATCAGTGGTTCAACCGTAATTTTATGAAGCTACGAGAATGCTTTTTGTGCACAAAGAAAACAAAAATAACGACTTTATTTAGCAATTTCTTCCAATTTCTACAACGCGCATCGACTGACACAAAAAGAAGAAATTGTTAAATAAAGTCGTTATTTTTGTTTTCTTTGTGCACAAAAAGTATTTGTGTAACTCAGTGTTTCCCATACTTTTTCTGCCGTGGCACAGATTTGATGAAAAACTTAAAAAAAAAAAAAAAACTAAAAAAAAGTCAATGTTTTTTCCCCCCAATAATTAAACAATGCATTGTCAGAGTTGGTATTTTGGCTTTATATATGATCAGACACTTGCACTTAATATTTTCTGAAAATCATGCTTTCAAATGAAGCTAACAAGACCTTTTGATGAGCGAATAACAGAGATCTGTCTTTTGTCCGTCATTAGAACAACCAAATCTGAGGCAGTAAATAAATCGCATGACTGACATTTTCATCAATTTACAAGTTATAAAGTTTATAGTAGCTACTAGGGAGCTCAGTTTTTCTTGCTTTTTAATACATTTGGCCAAAATCTCATGATATAAAAGATGAACCACTATGCACAAGATATTTCTAATGTACAAAAGTGTATTGGCTACAAATGGACGGCAAATGCTAAGACTCTTGTCGGTAACACTTTACAATAAGGTTTATTAGTTAACATTAGTTAACTACATTAGTTAATATGCACTAAAAATGAACAACACTTCTTAAGCATTTTTAAATGCATTATTAAAATCACAAGTTGTTTGTTAACATTAGCTAATACACTAACATGAACAAACAATGAACGACTATTTTTATTAACTAACATTTATAAAGAGTAATAAGTGTATTGTTCATTGTTTGCTCATGTTAGTTAACTCTGTCTGCTCTTCAAACACAAAAAATGAACCTTTATAGACAGTGTTACTTTAGTAAAGAAAATGTTGTACTTATTCAAACATCAGTTTTTTATTTACCCTTACATTGCGAAGTAGACATCTTATTAAACTGCGCGTTGCGGCATTCACTCTGAATGGAGGCGGGGTGGAGTTATGAGGTTTGACTGACAATTTGATGATCCAATGGCGTTACAAGGTTTAGTCACAAGCTCTTTTGAATGCTTTTCATTGGGTAAATATTTGTAAAACCCACAAACAGACATAACGACGACCAATAGTACTGATTTAAAATAATAATAATGAAATATAATAGAGATACAATGTTTTTGATCACTTTCCACAGCACACTGGTTGGGAAACACTGTCGTAACTAAAATGGACTATTTTAATGATGTTCTTACTACCTTTCTGGGCCTTGAATGCTGTAGTGTTGTTGCTGTCTGTGCGGGGTCAGAAAGCTCTCAGATTTCATCAGAAATATCTATCAAAGATGAACGAAGGTCTTACAGGTTTGGAATTACTTGAGGGTGAGTAATTAATGACAGAATTTTCATTTTTGGGTGAACCTAAAGGCCTTTTTATGATGCATACAATGCTACATTCACATCTAAAGCGCTGTGTTAATCCACTGCCTGCAGGTTGCTGAAAATTCAGGTAATTTATGCGGAAACTGTCCTAATGACATATGCTTTGAGTTGGAGTTGAATGCATCCGCGTGAGTTGTATCCTGACTGGGTCCCATCTGTCTCCGCTCCTCTCATGCTGTAGATTTGGACTGGCTGCTTCCACCTCCTGTCAGATTAAACACGGAAACATATGAATGACTGACTGCTAACCGCTTCCATTGTCATGTCACGTTAAGTCTCCAGTTCCCACCGTTTTGATTGCTCATTTCGACCATTTCTGGCCCTTGTGTGCAGGGCAGGTTAATCTTGACGTTGTCTGATCTTTGGGAGACATATTTTTAAGCAATCTTCAAAATGAGGGCTTCCTTGTGTCTCTGTGGTGAAAGCCAACATGAAAGGATTCGGGAAAGAGTGGGAGAATCTTCAGAGGGGAAGTGCGCCGCCGAAATGGTGTGAAATGCAAACGCCCAATGGCTTTTCTTTCATGGCTTTTATTCAATAAAACAGAGCTCTTTTTATGTAAGCCTTTTGAGTCTGACATATAACACCCACACTCAGACAGGATCAGAAATGGCTCTGCCATTGGATGATTTTTATTATTAGACATTTCTAATTTGATCATTTTTTGGAATGATCGTTCGTATTTGATGCAATCATCTATGTAGATTTGAACTATTATATTAGTTTCAGAGTATGCAAGGCCATGTGCTAAAACATTTTGTGAAATTAAAGAGTTTTTCTTTCTATCGTCTGGTTTGAAAGATGCATATTTGTGACCTTGGACCACAAAACCAGTCATAAGGGTCAATTTTTAATTTTTTTTTTTTTCAGTGTATACATCCTCTGAAAGCTGAATAAGCTTTCCATTGATAAATGGTTTGTTAGGATAGGACGATATTTGGCAGAGATACAACTATTTACAAATCTGGAATCTGAGAGTGCAAAAAAAAAAAAAAAATTTATATATATATATATATATATATATATATATATATATATGAAGAAAATCTGCTTTAAAATTGTCCAAATGAAATTTTTAGCAATGCATATTACTTATCAAAAATTAAGTTTTGATACATTTACAAAACACCTTCATGGAACATGATCTTTACTTAATACCTTAATGATTTTTTGGCATAAAAGAAAAATCTATAATTTTGACCCATACAATGTATTGTTGGCTATTGCTAAAAATATACCCACGCTACTTAAGACTGGTTTTGTGGTCCATGGTCACATTTGCAGATCTGTTTTCCAATATTGCAGCTTTTATCCTTTTATATTTTTTTAATTATCACAATACACACAGGAACATAAATATATATACGCACACACACACTCTCCTGATGCTTCCTCTTGTCCGTGGTTGTGTTCAGTGTGTAGCGAATGACTTTAATTAATGTTGCAGTAAAGCAGAGCTCTGGTCACAGCCTTCGTGCGGTTCTGCATTAGTTCCACCTGAGCTGCTCCACGCCGCAGAACAAGCAGAAAGACTGACTATTGACATCTCGCACTCCCTCATACGCTCATATCAGCCAGTCACGGGTCACCGACTCCATCCCAGCGGGTCCATGTACCCGTTAAAGGGCCGTGTTAACAGCCTGATTTCAGAGTCGGCAGGAAAAACCAGGGGTCCCTAGACGGCCCCAAGACAGACTTAATTACTGATGAATTACTGAAGTCTGAGGGAACACTTCTACAAAGCATACTTGAGACGAAATGTATTCAGGCGGGAAAATTGATGTATATACACTACGGAGTGAAACCACATCAGAAAATCTAGCGCTTTAGAAGCTATTTTCTTTTTTCCCATGTCTCATAATCACATATACATATACATGTATATGCATATTTTCATGCAGATTATACTGTGAAACTTCTTTTTGGTGTCAGAAAACTAATGAAAGCAATTTATATAAAATTGCTAAGAGGGCTACATGAACAAAAATAATTACGAAGCCTCTTCAGACCTAAATAGGCCATTATGCTATATATACATTACTTTAAATATATTTAACCCTGTGTGGTACGTATTATGTTAAAACAGTTACATTTATGGAAAAAACAAAAATAGGGAAACATGTTATGATCCGCTATTGTTTTCTTAAAATTTATTTTTAATATTTAAATGAATGTTTAAAGCACTTTTATATACTTGGATTGAATTAAATCTAAAATTAAATGTAAACTGTAAAAATACAGATCATAATTATAATGCATGTATAAATGCAAATACACTCATTTCTAAATAAATTAATACATTTAAAGTGCTTTTTATGGTAACACTTTACAATAAAGTGTCATTTGTTAACATTATGTTTTAACTAACCTGAACAAACAATGAAGAATACATTTATTATGCTATTTATTCATCTTTGTTAAGATTAGTTAATAAAAATATTCATTGTTTGTTCATGTTAGTTCTCAGTGTATTAACTAATGTTAACAAACTACTTTTTTAATTTTTTAATGATTTTAATAATGCATTAGTACATGCTGAAATTAATGTTAAATAAGATAAATAAATGCTGCAAAAGTATTGTTTATTCTTAGTTAACATTCTTATGTTAACAAATGTAGTTAACTAATGTTAATTAATGAAACTTATTGTAAAGTGTTACCCTATTTATAAAAGTTACAAATGCAATTCTGTGGTACAGTGTTTTTATATTTTCTGTTACATTTTGAAGTTAATCAGTTAAAAACGTTCAATGAATATTATTCAACATTTATGCTGAAAAAATGTAGAAAAGCATACATGCTTACACATGCTTTTTTTCATTGTAAAATCCAGGCTAACTTTTTTTTTTTTTAGCCAATATAAAATAAAACTGAAAAATTGTAGGACAAAAATAAAAACTTCAGTGCAATACGTTGTTAGAGAAAATGTCTTTGAGATCGACACTTAGCATATTGTTTGGGCTCAACAAATTAGGTGTTTAACGGAAGGTGATGTATATCAAAATATGTTAACTAACAAAAGAATATAAGATGAAATAATATAAAAAATCTGTCTGTTATCTGTTTAAAGCACAAAGCCACGAACACAGAAGTTATGAATATTTCATACCAAGAAAAGAACGAAACCTCCTTTTGAAGTCTTGAAAGAGCACACACAAAGAGGAAAGAGGAGGGGGCCGTAATTATTGTCGAAATGTTTTTTGACAGATTGTTATATTAAAGAAGTAGGAGGTTCTGCCAAACAGAGCTAACCTCTTCAACAGGAGAAGTCTCCACCTATCAACAAAGCTAGCACTCAAACCAAAAGGCCAAGATCCATTTGACAATCTAATAGCTAGGAAAGGAAAAGCACGGCAGGGGAAAAAAAAAAGTTGGAATTTCAATCACGTTTGCGGTTATAATCTAATCTGTGACATTTAACACCTGTGACTATTAATATGCACTCTATATTATGTGTACAATTGAAATCCAAATAGCTTTTCATTTTCTTATAAAGCGTCATCCTATTACATCGTTTAAAAACAGCTTTCAAATTCATGTTATTAGATGCTTATCGCAATATGTCAGTGAACAAATTTGCTGTGACATGCAGCAGACGGCATTTGAGGTTCTGAGCGCTGCCTTTGTGTTCTAGTCGCTCTTTGATTAATACATAATGCACATTATTACCTCATAATCAAACACCGCTTACATGTTGCATTACCAATTGTAATGATATGGCAACATCTCAGAACGCATCGTAATGAAGGCCTCTATGAATAATAAACCTAAGGAAAATCTAAATAAACACACTGATTACTTTATTTATAAGCACTCCTATGCTGAATGAGAGATGGGAGCTGAATTGTGTGTAATTATCAGACCATCTTTATCTTGGGATACTATCCGAAACCTAAGACAGGGCTGCCGACTAGCCCTGAGGCGAGCTATCATCTTCGGTGACACTAGAGAGAGCGCAGGGCAAGGCGACAAGATGTACCGGAGATGAGAACGGACATGGAGGAGAGCGTTTTGAGGGTCCAACCAGCCTATCTTTGATTACTATTGACCCCCGTATGTTAGCAACGTTGTGTGCTCGTCAGGGTTCACGGCCTGCGTGCGTCTTCCCTACGACCCACAAAAAAGGGCTAACTATATTTAACAATATGCACTCAAGCTCGCCATCTTAATTAAAATGGGTATCACATATGCGGCTGGGATCCATTCCTCATTACTGTTGTATCTCATTAGAGTTTGGCCCTTTGGAGGGGCTGGATCAGTTTTAAAACAGTTTTCTCTCTGTCTCGCTGTTTTTCATTTCCTGGTACAGTCGTCTTCTTTTCCTTTAGGCCAAGGAAAAGTCATTATTTGGAGATGGGGGAGTTGCTGTTTGCAGATCCATAGAAATGTTCCCAAAGCCAATTAGGAAATGGATTTATTTAAACCAATTAAAATCAGCCACAGGAAGAGCGTGCATTTTTAATGCAAGTCGTGGAAGCGTAATATTAACAAATCAAAAATATACAGCGTTAACAAAAGAAAAATTCAATAGAATAATTTATTAACACATATAGTCATATTTTTCATGATATAAAAATTATACATCACTTTTTAGCTAAAGCTTGGCTTTAAAATAAAGATCTGTTGAGAAGAACGCCTCCCAAATGTGCTATATTACAAAATAATTAGAAAATACTTTATGTTTCTCTTTCAAGTAATAAAAGGCATTTAGTCATTTATCTGGGATGCAGCCCATTTAAGTGATCCAGTAGTCAGCCGTGGAGATTTTGCCATTTTTTACCCCGCTGCTTTAGTAGAAAGGGGAGTCACAAAAGATGCAAGGACCTTGGAGTATTTTCTTGATCCAGTCTGAATCTGAAAAGGCGATAAGCTTGTTGTTATTATGCATAATTATTTCAAGGTGATTTGTCTACATTTGTCCATAATGGCTTGCCTGTCTTTCCCCATTTTGTGCAACATGATGCATCTGGCAAATGTTTTCAGGCTTGTCATGCTAGCGAAATATCAGTAGTTGATACAAACAACAGTGAAAAAAAAACTTAATATACAGTTTAAGTCAAAAGTTTACATACACCTTGCAGAATCTGCAAAATGTTAATTATTTTACCAGAATAAGAGGGATCATACAAAATGCATGTTATTTTTTTTTTTAGTACTGACCTGAATAACATATTTCACATAAAAGACGTTTACTTATAGGCCACAAGAGAAAATAATAGTTGAATTAATAAAAATTACCCTGTTCAAAAGCTTACATACACTTGATTCTAACTGTATTGTTACCTGAATAATCCACAGCTGTTTTTTTTTTTTGTTTGTTTGTTTTGTTTTGTTTTTTTGTTTAGTGATAGTTGTTCATGAGTCCCTTGTTTATCCTGAACAGTTAAACTGGCCGCTGTTCTTCAGAAATAATCCTTCAGGTCCCACAAATTCTTTGGTTTTTCAGCATTTTTTGTGTATTTGAACCCTTTCCAACAATGACTGTATGATTTTGAGATCCATCTATTCACATTGAGGACAACTGAGGGACTCATGCAAACATTACAGAAGTTTCAAATGCTCACTGATGCTCCAGAAGGAAAAATGATGCATGAAGAGCCAGGGGTGATGTATGTGTACATTTTTCTTATTTCTTTTTTTGCTACCCTTCAGAAGCTACAGAAGACAGTTACATGTCTCCTAGAAGATAAAATAAGTTAAATTTACCCTGATCTTTAAGGTTCAAAAAGTTTTCACCCCCTGCTTAATGCATAGTATTTCATTCTGGAGCATCAGTGAGCATTTGAAGCTTCTGAAATAGTTGCATACGAGTCCCTCAGTTGTCCTCAGTGCCAAAAGATGGATCTCAAAATCATACAGTCATTGTTGGAAAGGGTTCAAATACACAAAAAATGCTGAAAAACCAAAGAATTTGTGGGACCTGAAGGATTTTTCTGAAGAACAGCAGGCAGTTTAACTGTTCAGGACAAACAATGGACTCATGAATAACTATCATTAAAAAAAAAAAAGAAAAAAAAAAAAAAAAAAAAAACAGCTGTGGATCACTCAGGTAACAACACAGTATTAAGAATCATGTATATGTAAACTTTTGAACAGGGTCATTTTTATAAATTCAACTACTATTTTCTATTGTGGCCTATATGTAAATGACTTTCATGTGAAATATCTTATTCAGGTCAGTATTAAATAAAAAAATAACATGCATTTTGTATGATCCCTCTATTTTTGGTCAAATAATTAATATTTTGCAGATTCTACAAGGTGTATGTAAACTTTTGACTTCAAATGTAAACACAGACAACTGAATTAAAACCATGTTATGTTGAATAAGAACAGTTGCTGTATTTACACTACTAGCCCAAATGCATAATTTGAATATTCTGACTTGTTTACATTCACTTGTTCACATCAATGCCTTGCCAAGATGCGCATTTTTACCAAAAGTGCACGTGAATGTTTGAACCCGTCCGTCTACTAGTCAGAATTGAGTCGGTACAACCCAAAAAAAAAAGACATGCTATAATTTTCATATCGACTTGGTACTAGAGTACCAGCATATTTGACATCCTAAGCTTGCACTGCTGTGGGGCAGCAGAGTTTTTTGTTTTGTGTGTGTGCAAAGTTCCTGCTGCCTTACAGAAAGTGTAAGTGTGTGGTGCAATGTGGTTCTGAATGGAGATATGATACAGCATTATGGCTCACCCTCGGGCTCTGCTACTGAGGCAATACTGTCCTGCAATAGACAGCGGCGGTATGTCACACCCTGACAGGCCTGATATGACAGCGCACACCTTAGGGAGGAAGAAGGAAAGGGAAAGAAAGAGGGAAAGAGACAGTAAGACACATGAACAGAAACGGCAGGGGAAGGTTTAGATCAGTACTTGGCAGAGATCAGAATGACAGCAATGAAGCAACTATTTCCCTGATACACCATTAGGGGCAGTAATCGCCTTTCAGTCAGGCTGATGGATAAAATGTCACACAAGGGGCTTGAAAGTGGGTCAAATCTACTCAAAACCTAGTCAACACCTGCATATAGTCCAATGCAGAAAAATGATTCTGTAGATTTGATCATGGAGGGCAATATAAAGACATGACATTGGCACATTAATTTAGACCTGCAAAGCAAGTGTAAAAATTCTAAACAAAAGCCTAACAGACTACATTCTGGTATTTGTAAGGATTAAGTGCAGAATATGAATATGGTGTGAATTATATCTAAAATGACACAAAATATCAAAAGTTAATCTGTTCATCAAAGTGAGCAATCTGTGACGGATGTGAGCCAAGAACAGTGTCACTTTATTTGGCACTGCAAAATATAGCCAAAGTGTTATTGAACCAGCTGTAAAATAGTAAAATAAAATTGCATATCTATGTAAAATAGGAAAAATAAGCACACAGTATTTCAGATTACGGTTTTTGTGACAGTCACGGAGTTCATTTGACAATTATAGTACTCTGTCCCATGAAGTATGTCTTAGTTTTTTATTATATTAATATTATAGTATTTTCATACTTTTATATATTTACTTTTAATATATATATTTGGATTTTATAATGACATGTACCATATTTTGACTTACCTGAGCCATCTGTGCCCATTCTTACACTCTGCCCGTTTGCAGTCCGTGAAAGGCAGAATTTCTTTACAGAGGCTGCAATACTCTGGAAACGTCTGTTTGTTCATCTTATTCATGATATGACCTATCAGCACCTGTGAAGGTCAGACAGCAAAAAATTGGCATGCAGGGTAATGTACACTTAAGGTATGTTTCTAAAAATGTGAGTTCATCCGTTGCTTGAATCATTCTATTTGCCAGTTAAAACAAGCACAATTTCGACCTTACAATCTTCAAGGGGCCATGAACTGAGAAATCAAAATTCCCTTGACCTTTTGACATATGAGAGGTCATACTATAAAAACATCCTGTATGTGTCAGAACTCAAAACTTTCTCGTTAGTCTAAAAATAGCCTATATAGAAGCAAATCTGCCAAAACGACAGAAAAAGAAAAGGATATATATTTTTTTCATTTTACTGGGGGATTCGTTAACAAACAAGGCACAATTCGACGAGGTTTTCAGAAGGATTGAAACTAAAAATCTGCAAAATGTTAATTATTTTATCAAAATAAGAGGGATATAAAATGCAAAAGACATTAATAAGATATAATAAGATAATAGTTTAATTTCTTTCTGATAGTTGTTCGAGTCCCTTGTTTGTCCTGAACATTTAAACTGCTCGCTGTTCTTCAAAAAAATCCTTCAGGTCCCACAAATTCTTTGGTTTTTCAGCATTTTTGTTAATGTGAACCCTTTCCAACAGTGACTGTATGATTTTGAGATCCATCTTTTCACCCTGAGGACAACTGAAGGACTCATATGCAACTATTACAAAACGTTCAAACGCTCACTGATGCTCCAGAAGGAAATACCATGCATTAAGAGCAGGGGGTGAAAACTTTTTGAATTTAAAGATCAGGGTAAATTTTACTTATTTTATCTTCTAGGAAACATGTAACTATCTTCTGTAGCTTCTGAAGGGCAGTTCTAAATGAAAATATGTGATATTTACAAAATAAGATAAGTGTACACATCTTCGTTCTGTTCAAAAGTTTTCACCCCCCAGCTCTTAATGCATCGTTTTTCCTTCTGGCACATCAGTGAGTGTTTGAACCTTCTGTGATAGTTGCATACGAGTCCCTCAGTTGTCCTCAGTGTAAAAAGAATGGATCTAAAAATCATACAGTCAATGTTGGAAAGGGTTCAAATACACAGAAATACTGAAAAACCAAATATATGCAAATATATTTTATGTGAAATATCTTATTCAGGTCAGTACTAAACAAAAAATAACATGCATTTTGTGTGATCCCTTGTATTTTGGTAAAATAATTAACATTTTGCAGATTCGTCAAGGTGTATGTAAACTTTTGACCTCAACTGTATTTATGCGTTTTTGACCTAAATCACAGCAGCGTCCATCTATGAGGAATGTAGGCTGTCAAACATACACAACTGCTAGCCAATCATAGCAGGGGGCATTTACTTCCGAGTCTACAATTCACCATGCCTATTAAAACAGAGCGTTCTGATGAGGGGGGTTAACATAGGACAAAAATAGCCTATTACTTCTAAATGATGTTTTTTTAAATGTAAAAATCTTAATAACATTATAAGTGGACCTCGGAGAACAGAATAAAATAATAAAACAAGGGAGTTCATGACCCCTCACAGAAATATCCAGTTCAGTAAGCATAAACAGTTTGGCGGTTAAGACTTGTAAAGCAATTGAAAACCATAACTACATTTGTTTTCAGGAGACAGTGAGAAGGGGGTTCACCTTGGCTGCCCTGTCTTCATTAGCAGGGTCATTTGTGAGGAAGTCACACACACCTTTAGTAGGTATACATGTGTTTTGCGTAACACAGGTGTGCAGGTAAACCTCGCCCAGCACCTTCTTCATGTTCTCGCGAATCAGCTGGGACTCCACCTCTTCGATCCTGCTGCTGATCTCCCTCATTTGTTCCTCACTAGACTGCCTTTCGGCATCGGCTTGCCTGAGCTCCTCTAGAGCGGAGATCTCCGCCATCTCTTCTTCACCTCCACCCGCCTCCTCATCCACAACTAACTCCCTATGAGTCGGCCTCCACAGGTGCTCTGAAGGGGTTTTCTGCATGGACTTGTAGAGTGTCCGGAGAATGAAAAGCTTGAGGCGCCATAAGTAAGTGGACCCTGAGGTTTGGAGCTTCTCATCTAGATTGTTCTGAAGATCCAAAGGGATGCTTTTGTCCTTCAGTATCTGCCATCGTAGCAGATCCAGCATGTCAGTCTTTCTGAAGAGACTGTGCATTTGAGACTCAAGCAGCTCAGCAGCCGCTTCATCTGGAGTCTTAAGGGTGACGAACTGCACCTGGTAAGTGCGATTGACGGGATGAAGCCCGTTGATCATGCCCTCGTTAGAGATAAAAGCCAAGTAAGCACCGTTTGGACTCACGGATATGCCATGTATACGATGACCCGCAACTCCCTCTGGGAGAACAACCTCCTCCTGTTTAAACTCAACTGCAACTTCTGTGAAAACAGGCGTGAGCTTTTTCACCTTTCCATCTAGTGAACATGTGAAAATAGTCCCGCTGTTATGACAGACTGTCATTGATATGATCGGTGTGGAATGTAGGCCTGTAACATGGGAGTTGTGAACATTGAGACCAGCTTTGGAGATCAGCAACAAGCACCAGAACACATAAGGGCCACGTGCAACAACCACTAGGCTGCAGTTGCATTTCTGGTGCGGATGGAAGAGCGTAATGCATTTGATGTTGTGCACGCGTATCTGGTCCTTATCCTGCCATAAAACCACAGGCTGCCTGAGGGTGAAGTAACCCTTCACTGCCTTGAGGTTGACTGGAAGGATCTTTACAGGTCCAACTGAGCTTCCCACAATCAGTCCACTCATTTTCCGCCCGCTGTGCTCATATTCCCACCAGGTAAGCACGCTTGGTGACAACACTCCGGATATTATAGTGCTGCAAGACACTACTGAATCCTTTCCCTTTGGGGGCAAGCTGAACTGCCACACCACCACGTCTCCGTTCTCCATTAGTACAGCCAGAAGCACTGTGCTAACATCTTTACAGGCATTATTGGTCTGTACTTGCTGCATACTGCACAGACCGGACCATTCCATGCAGACTGGCGTCTGCATACGGTACCGCCGTTGCAGTTCAGCCAAGTCTTTAATGGAGTTTGGCGGTGAGCCGTCGTTCTGAGCAGAGTAGTTCCTGGATTTTAACATTTCCCCATATAGTTCTGTAAGGTCCAGGAGAGTCGTCCATTGCAATCGCGAGTGACTGCTGTGGATTGTGAGACGATTGTCCAGTGTTAAGAAAGCAAGAAGACAGCGGCCATATTTGTCGCAGCCTAATGGTGACCAGCTGGTGTACTTCACGCCATGGAGACGTCCAGATTGAGGATGGATGACTCTGTCCATCATTATCATTTGGCTTACTACTGGATCTTTACTCTCTGCAAAGCTTTCTTTAACAGTTTGGACTTCCTTTTCCGGGCCCACCTGTAACAATATATGGAAAAACATATGAATGAATTTTAAAAAATAATGCATTTCAAGCTTAATAGGGCCTCACAAGTTTTCACACAAGTCAAAAGTTTTCTGTACTATTTAAAATAGCTGCCTTCTATTTTAATATATTTTAAAATGTAATTTATTCCGGTGATCAAAGCTAAATTTTCAGCATCATTACTCCAGTTTTCAGTGTCACATGATTCTTCAGAAATCATTCCAATATGCTGATTACTGTTCAAGAAACATTTGTATTATTATTATTATTATTATAGATTTTTAAATAATAATAATAATAATAATAATAATAATAATTGTTTTTTTTAGCAGCAAATCAGAATATTAGAATGATTTTTGAAGGATCATGTGACTGGAATAATGGTGCTGAAAATTCAGCTTTGAAATCACAGGAACAAATTACATTCTAAAATATATTAAAATATTCTGCAAGTAATTTTAAGTAGTAATAATATTTCTAAATTTTACTGTTTTGCTGTACTTTGGATCAAATAAATGCAGGCTTGGTGAGCAGAAGAGACTTCTTTAAAAAAAAAAAAAACATTAAAAATATTACAGTTCAAAAACTTTTGACTGGAAGTGTATTTAATTACACACAGTGTCACAGCTTGCAAATCACGTCCACTTGTCACTTCTATTGAAAAAAAAAAAATTTCTTTTAGAACTTTTCCACCCAAACCATAAATATATATATATTTTTTTTTTTTTAAATCATTATAGATGTTCTTTTTTTTTTTTTTTCCTTTTATACATTGCATGTTACTGTTTTAACAAACACGCAGCAACTGGTATTTAAACGGATAAAGTTTTTTTTATGCTTAACAGCAGTGATGTAATAAAACTGTTCACAGGATTCATACAGTTGTTCACCTGCAATTTTCATTATCTGTCTCATTTACATCATTTATAGTTCACTTTTCAGTGTAAAATACATAAACTGTTTTTCATGGGTTTTTTTTTGGGGGGGGGGATAAACCTTCGAGTAAAATATGATAACAAAATTAAGTTTAAATTGATTTAAAAAAAAAATTTGATAAATAGTAACACAACCAGAACTGATTAATTCCAGTTTGTCCTCTGAAAGATCATGTCTGTCTCAAAGCTCCATAAAAAGAAGCATTTAAAATACATGTAATAATGCAGATTCAGCTACCATACTTGGTACATATAATATTTAAAATGTCTATTATTAATTAAGATCGCTCTGTCTCATAAATCATGATCACAGGATACATAAATATGTCAGTGGTCACAATTGTGACCAGTGGGAAAACATAAGCGCTCCATTTTGAAAAAATAACTGATTGACTTGCAATCAGTAAAAAAAAGCAGATTTTCAGAACTGCTATACTGCATTAAAAAGTAGATGCCAAAAAAAAAAAAAAAAAAAAAAAAATTGATTATTGGATTATCACTCACTACAACGGACTGAGAAAAAAATTCTGCTACTGTTAAAATAAATGTTAACATTTGCATATTTCTTTTGCGTCTAACTGCGCAACAGAGCAACTTATTAGTTTCCCACAGGTTAGCTACAATTATGATTAGAAATAAAATACACTACCAGTCAAAGGTTTTTGCACAGTAAGATTTTTTTTTTAAAAAGTCTCTTCTGCTCACCAAGCCTGCATTTATTTAAAATGCTAAAATTCAGCTTTGAAATCACAGAAATAAATTACATTTTAAAATATATTCAAATAGAAAACAGTTATTTTAAATAGTAAAAATATTTCACAATAATGCTGCTTTTGCTTTAAATGCAGGCTTGGTGAGCAAAAGAGACTTCTTTAAAAACATTTAAAAACCTTACTGTTCAAAAAATTTTGACTGGTAGTCTACATAGTAAAACAAAAATGTGTTATATTAAAAGGTATTCGATTTGTGTTTGAAAAATTTGGGATTAAACAAGATAATTCCTGGCAGATGATTAACACTTATTTTGCACATCTTGAGGCAGATAAACGTCATGTCATGTCACATCAAAACATGGCTTAATCTTGGCAACATAGCTGCAACCGTGCACGTGAGTTGGTCCCATAAAACAGTGAGGAGGAGCGCGCACAGTAGTTACCTTGAGATCACAAGCGCTGTCCGGTACGGGGATGTGACTGCGATGCAGCACCAGATTTGGACTGAGACTGTGTATGTCACACACCAGCTCCATGATAGACACGCTGTTAGTGCTGGAGGCCGCCAGTCTGTGATCCTCTGCCCACGACAGCGGCTCAAGACCGCTAACCGGACTCAGCAATTTAATCGCTGGATCCCGCAGAATCACTGGACCCTGTCCCGCCCAAAAATTATTATCCGGTCCCGACTGGCCTTCAGACGCGGTCCCTGCTTTCTGCGAGGTACTATTTGAGCATAAAGCCGCCATTTTTCTGTATAAAAATAAAGCCCGTCTCCAGGAAGTTACGGTGCCGGAGGAGGAGGGATTTCACGAACGCGGCATGGGCTGGGTTGCCAGATTGACAATAGTTACGCTGAAAACAATAGCTGGTTGGTTGTTTGCATAAGAAGGAGAAGATAGTGTGTACATATATATAACACTATTATAGTGCACTATATACAATTTAATTGTTCTTAACTACACTACCAGTCAAAAGTTTTTGAACAGTAAGATTTTTAATGTTTTTTTTTTTTTTTTTTAAAGAATTATCATCTGCTTACCAAGCCTGCATTTATTTGATCCAAATTACAGCAAAAGCAGTAACATTGTGAAATGTTTACTATTTAAAATAACTGCTTTCTATTTGAATATATTTTAAAAAGTAATTTATTCCTGTGATCAAAGCTAAATTTTCAGCATCATTACTCCAGTCTTCAGTGTCACATGATCTTCAGAAATCATTCTAATATGCTGATATGAGAACGGTCAGGAGTCAGTATAATTTTTTAGGGAAGAAATTATAGAATTTATTACTTTTATTTAGCAAGGATGCTTTAAATTGATTAAAAGTGATAAAAACATTTATAATGTTACAAATGATTTCTTTTTCAGATAAATGATCTTCAGAACTTTCTATGCATCAAATAAACCGGAAAACATATTACTGTTTTCAACATAATAATAATAATAATAATAATAATGATAATAATAATGTTTTTTTTTTTTTGTTTTTTTTTTGCTGTACTTTGGATCAAATAAATGCAGGCTTGGTGAGCAGAAGAGGTACTTTATAAACATTACAAATCTTACTGTTCAAAACCTTTTGACTGGTAGTGTAAATTTAGGATTTTGTATTTTGAATGCTCAAATGAGTGTATTGACTGAGTATTGTAAAAAATTGGGCAAGCTGTACCATTAGTTTTAACCCTTTATAAACTACCTACAGAAGCAAATTGTTACCATACCATCCATGCTCATAAGGTCTCTGTGTAAAGATTTAGAGAAAAAGAAGAGGATTTACAGAACAAATAACTATTTTGGGGTAAGAAAGTAAAATTCTAGTTCATAATTTTGATTCAAGATCGAGTCAAGTGTTTGAACTGATGTTATCTGAATCATCTGAACCTTATTTTTCAATGTGGAAGAGATTACCAGTTCATTAGCCCCTATAGGGAAATAACCAGAAGAATAATAACGTGCAGTAAACAGTAAAACTGCACTACAAACCAGTGTGTTTATTTTTAAGATAATTCATTGTAAAGTATTAATAATATGGTTAGACACACCAATTTGCAATATCAGGCAGCAATTCTTTTTTTCAATATAAAAACATCATGGCTAATCAGACAGGAAGGTTTATACTTTTCACAGTGTACCTGTGTATCTAATTTTAGTTGCTTTATAATTACAGTATCTTGTATGTTGCAGTATTGCCACAATATGTGCTATATGTTTACCATTTTTAATTAAAATGAAGTGAAGGAGGGTAGTGGTGATGTGTGATAATGATATGAAATGCTGAAGTTATTATTATAAAATGCAGTTAAATATTTACAGATAAATATTAAATATTATATTAACATTTGAGGTAAAAATCATAATGAGTTAAAAATGTGTTACACCACCCTCAATATACCGTACTAAATTGTTAGGGGTGATATATTATGTTTCTTTTTCCTTTTTAATATTTGGCAGAGAGCCAGTTTCAGCTGTGCTAAGTGTTTCAATTACAGATGCCATTCTAAATTGTGAAGCATTTGTCATTTGATAAGCTGACATAATCCATCAGCTGAAAACTCTGACGCTATTCATCTGATGTCAGAGGGACAGTAGAAAGATCATTAATTGGTAGGAGCATATGAGAACGGTCAGGAGCCCTAACTGTGTGACCAAGTTGCAGGATATGTGTAATTAACAGCCACATCCTTTGATCTGTCTAGTATTCCCACCTGGAAAGGGTTGAAAAGAAGCGGTGTGTTCTGTTTCCTTTCTAAATGCAGTCTTTGGCAACGACTCCGCTCGCAAGCCGCAAAGTAACTGAGTTGTCAAAAGTATTTAGCAATGCAGAGGTTTCCTCTGTAATAAAACAAATCGCTACAAATCTATGAAACAAACATGTAATTGTGGCACTAATATTTTACTCTTCCCTCCATCTATCTGTCATTTGTTTCAATAATAATTTGAATGCGAGGCCGTTGTGTATTTCAGTCTTAATGAAGCATGTATAGTATGAATATTTCAGTGACCTGCTGTGCATAATTTTCTAGGTTTTGACACAGGGGTTTCGACACCAGTTTGTGGGATTGTTGGATTAAACATTCATTCGTACTTGTCTCTTAGATCACTTCACGCATTTAAGCAGGTCTAGTCCTACAGGGTTGCTCGACGTATCAGAACGCAATGTGCCTCGTCTTGTTTGTGCCTGGTTGATTGGATGTGCTGTTTTGTTATTGCAAATAGTGTGAGATTTGCTTTTTTCGAAATGCATAGAGGACTTGATAATTAATAATGTTATTTCAATGTAAGAAAATAACATTTTCAGATTGTAATTCTCTCCTAAAGTTTGATGACCAATGCATAATCACTTATTGTTAGTATGTACTGCAACGCTCTGCTTTCATCATCATTTTGTATAACTGCTTGTACTGAATTATTTGCAATCAGAGCTGCATTAGTAGATACTAACCTGTGCATTTTTGTTGTTTCAGTTGCAGACCTCTCCTCAACTGAGCCATTTGCACATATCCTGCCTGAACTCTTATGGGAAACTGTGACGGATGGTTCATCATACTTGTTTTAATTATTCAGCTGTGCAGACAGCACCCTGGGGAGACGTGCTGCGGCGCATTACAAAAAACACACATTCAGTGATATAATCATAATGATGATAATGAAATGTATTTAGAGCACATCAGTGCCTCCCTCTCTCTCTTTCGCTCTGCCTCTCGCCGCTCTGGTGGGAGGATGTGAGCGCTGTCTGACGCAGAAGAGGCAAGTTTGCTGCGCTCTGGCCCCCGGTGGCTCCTTGTGGAGGCCTGCGGTGCCCCGCACGATGGCTCACCGGAGATTAGCCGTCAGAGCGGAGGGCTTTGCATACCTCATGTGCCGTCAACTGCGAAGGCTTACCTGACAGGTGTTGCTCTCGCTCAGATCTGTTGTGTCCTCCTGAGCTGAAGCTTCAGTGGGGCGCCTGTAGGTAGGAGAAACCTTCCTTCCTACTGTCAGTCATCACGGGCCACACAGCCAGACCAAAGCCAAATCTCTCCTCAATGAGAGCCCAATGATGTCTGATCAGTGTGGCACAAAAACACCCCGGGCGCTGCTCGAAGAGTCCTTGCTTAAATATGTCATTGAGCATTGCAAACTTTTGGAGAAAACAAGCTTTGCGAGTACTATGTGTGGTCGCTTATCATTGCAAATGCACATGTTGTGCAAATGTAAATGTTTTCAAATGTTATATTTGAGTTTATTGGAAGTCTCAAACTCTCCTCGCTTCCCATACTTCCAACAGCGCTATTCACTCCTTAGCGCATATACAGCACGAGTTGACCTGTTTGTTCTGTTTGTATACACTCTCACTGGAGAATTTGTGAAATAAGAACATCTTTGTATCATGTCCTGTATTAAAGTGTGCTGTCAGGTTAATCTACCTTTAGTTCTCCCCAGAATTGCGGTGTATTAACTGAAACAGGGACTTAAGGGTGCTAAAAACAGCAGAAGAGACAAATGAATGATCACATGTATGCGCAGTGATAATAGATTAATAATTCATAGCGCTTTATGATTAATTAAAACAGGCCTCAGGTCCTGTGGCAGGTACAGGCTGAAACACAGTCTGACATTCCCATGCGATCCTCAGAACATCTGAACATCTGAACTCTCTCCCTTCTTCTGTCCCCAGTCCAGGTGGAAGACCTGTTCAGATATCTCCAGTGGCATGCAATTCCTACTTTGGGGACCATAAGGGCTTATTTCTTTTCCCTTTCCAAAGCTTGCCGGTGTGGGGAACTGCTGTATATAGTACAATCAAGAGCCTATTTATAGCGAACAGGACACATTGACTTATGAACAAATTATGTAATTTATTGACCTCACCTTCGCTCTTTTGTGTAGCAGCATCCCTGGCTGCTATGCACAAATAATGTTATTTACGGGTGCTGCTCTATAATGCCATTTATACTGTTTTATATTGTATATTGTTTTACTTCAATGTGAAACACTGTTTTAGCAGTTTTTGAACTTTGTACATCAGCACTTCTCGTTTCCTCAGGATGAATCGCTTATGCTTATAAGCTGCTTTAGATAAAAGTGTAGGCAAATGAATAAATATAAGCGTCTGTAACCTTTAAAGGGATAGTTCACCCAAAAATGAAAAGTCTGTTGTTAATTACTCACACTCATGTCGTTTCACACCCGTGAGACCTTCGTTCATCTTCGAAACACAAATTAAGATATTATTGATGAAATCTGAGAGCTTTCTGGCCCTGCATAGACAGCAACTACATGCAGTGGAGACTGACCTGTAAAAGAAGAAATCATTGCATATGTTATTGTTATTTTAGTTATGTAAGTTGTTATTTTTGTTTTCTTTGCACACAAAAAGTAGTTTAGTAGATTCATAACATTATAGTTAAACTGCCAATGTAACATGGACTGTTTTAACAATGTCTTTACTACCTTTCTCAGCCATTGCTGTCGATGCAGGGTCTGAAAGCTCTTGGCTTTCATCAAAAATATCTTAATTTGTGTTCCGAAGATGAACGATGTTCTTATGGGTTTGGAACGACATGCGAGTGAGTAATTAATGACAGAATTTAAATTTTTGGGTGAACTATCCCTAGAAATCAACATCTATAATACTCTTTTCTCCGTTCTCAGAAATTGCTCAAGAAAAGAGCAAAGTTGCAAAGAGTTCCTGACTGTTCCTCTGTCGGAAAGTGAACTGTGGCTGTCCCTTGGCCTAGTCCTGGCAGCTGGTGGTGGGCAGGGCATGCCCTGTGGCAGTGCTTGGGGAGGGCCGGGAGGACCAGGGCCTCGGCCTGCTCTCACCCTTGTCTCGCCCGTGCTAATGGAATAAGGCCGGGCCGCCCATATGGCACTTGTGGGAACAGTGGGACTCTGGAGGCTGGCACAGGGAGCCACCACTCTGCTGTTAGATATTAAACAGGACAGGTCCTCACCGGGCTCTGCCCACAGCCGGACAGTGTAATGGATGGGTTTGGTGATTGGACAGCACTTGGAGCGGCCTGTGTGAACCCGCCAATGAGCAGAGCCAAATAGTTGCAGCTGTGAAAATTCAGGCCTGGAGAGTGTCCTTGACAAGTTTTGTTGACACTTGTTCCATTGGCTAAAACATTTAAGTTTAATTATTAGAACTAGATCTAGACTCTAGGATTGGTGGCGTCCAACAAATCTTTGTGGACTACTATTCAAAGGTGTTGGCTGATCAACAAGTGACTCTGAAGTTCTGTAAACAATCTTCGTTCCGAATCAAGGTGGTGAGGATGATGATGTATAGTCTGTTGTGGTTTGAAGGTGGTAGTACACGCCCAGCAGGACAACAGAACGTCCTTCAAGGGGAGCTCAAGGAAAAGTTTCCCTGCCAGAATCCATCAATGAGGCTAATGGAGAGAATGTGGATCAGGGCCGGAAAAGAGAGTGGACTGCAGTGGGGCGGATCAGTATACTTGGCACAAACTGTGGCTTGCTGTACGATTTTCTACGTTTTAATGGATAAAACCTGGCTGGGTGGAGCATTTCGAGATGGGGCTTCAGCAAGTTCGCATAACCAGAGCAAATGCTCACGTTCACTTCTTTTATATATGATCCCACACACGCTGTGCGCGAATGGAACTTGTAGCAATTTGTAACGGCCCCTAAAAAAAGAAAGTAGATCATTATGAGAAAGTCAGCAAAAAAATGTTCCTTTTGACATAATGGTGCCTCGTTTTCCTGTATGAATATTCCCGTGCATGCTCATGCCAGACTGCTAAACAGGTCACTCTCCTTCCTCTCCTGCCACCCACCTCCCTGGATCTGGAACAAAAGCCAACCTCCCCCATCTCTCCCCCTCTTCTCTCCCGTCTCTCTGTTTTATTGGTGACAGCTGCCGCGAAACAAACTCGCGGAGTGAGAGAAATGATGTGTCAGTGGAAGGTCCTTTAGCCTGCGCCGCTAATCTGTCACACGCGGTTTGTTGTTTACCGTTCCTCCGGCTCGCTGACCGGCCGTTGTCGAGCGTAGTGCCGTAATGGCGACAGATGCTGACCCGCAGAAGTGTGAATCTTGCCGATTTCCCCCTGCTGCCAACCTGTAAATTACAGCTATCGGGAGTAATTAGACCCGATAAAACCCTTCCAAGCTTCACCCCCCGCGTACCACCCTGACTCACTCGCTCTCTCTCTCGCTCGTACTCTCTCTCTCTTGGCCTGCCAGTGACACGAGATAGGGGGATTTGAGAGGCACAAGGTTGCTGGCATTGACCGATCCCACCGTTAACCTGTCTCTGACACCTTCTCCCCTTATTACTCTGGCACTGCCATCCTCAACAGGCTGTAAGGCACAGACAGTAGACCAGACACAAGAAAAATACAGCTACATCTTCGAAAAACCCTGCACCTGCAAGTCTTTGCAGGTACATTTAATACAGCAAAAGAAATGCAATTTTGCAATCTTTCATCATGAGTGCAATTTTTTTTTATGAGCACTTGAAGTGTTGCCATTTGGCAAGTCAAGCTGTGTCATTTTTGGCAAGCTGATCGAGCAGAATACGGTGAATGTCATTGCAGTCATACTGTCTGAGCTAATAAAATATTGTCCCCCAAAGTGTGCAACTCACTTAGAACCTGTCTCAGATACTGACCTAAGCATTTTCGGTCCTTCTTCAAGCCCTTCAAGTCATCTAGGACTGAATTTCAGAGGCTGATACAAGTTGTTACTTAGGGTGAGCGTCCTGTAATAATTTGCTGACAAGCTCAGGTAACCAGTTGTTTTTGCATGCAGAAAAAAAATGAATAAAAGCAAAACAATAATGTGATGCCCTGAGAAGATGCCCGGCTGTGGGTTGGCAGTCAGCCTTTGCCCTCTCCATGTCCTCCTCATAAGTCCCAATGCAGGTCACTACCTTCTGCTGCCAGACCCAGCCCTAAAGAAAACAGAGTTCATGGCCCTTTAAGTAACTCACCTAGTGCTAAAGGTCACACAGCCAGGTCTTGTCATCCCCACCCTCTCCGTCTCCCTGCTCCCTCTTCCTCCTCATGCTCTGCCATCCCTCAGTGCCCACTTCCTGACCATCAGAGCCAATCGCCAACCGCCCTTGCCTCCTCCGCCACCAATGCGGAGCAGCAATCTGTCACCCAGGCACTGGAGGACGCCACCCTGCTGGCCCCCTTCCGCACACCGCCGTAATGGCTTCTGGCATCCCACGAAAGAAAAGTAATGGACAAAAAAGAAGAGAGAGTTGTGGGGATAGAAACAGACAGAGATGTCCAAAGAGGTTTAAGAGTTTAGAATCACTCTTCACTTTCGAACTGCCCCTAGCCGCACTCCCCGTGCACCTCCTCTCCGTAAAGCTCTTGCTCATCCACTCCACGCCACCCTGCTTTGGTCCCGTCGCTTTGCACGATACTTCAGTGAATAAATGAGTCGTTTTAATCCGACTGACAAGCTGGCATTACCCAACCCTGCCCTCCATCTGTACTGGCCGCCAGCTCAGCGGCAGGCCCTGGGCAGCTCCATGTGCCAATCCAACACACACACAGCTTATCCTGGCGGCCGCTTCAGGGACAGACGGGATAGAGCTCCATGCGGCTACTACCCATCCACACCAAAGAGCTATTTATATAAGAAAAGGATTAACTGTCACAATCTTTGATGGACAGCAACATGGATTGAAAAGGGGCTTGTTAATTATTCAATGATTTCTGGTGGCTCAGGCATGTGGAATCTTTCTTGCTTCCTGCGTAGTCACATTGTGTTGAGTTTAAGCAGTCAAATTTCAAGGAACTTGTTTAAGGAAAGGCCATCCTATGGCATTCATAGGGTTGAAATATGAGTAGGTGTTTGACACATTAGATAAGGTTTAAGAGGCTTTTACCATAGCGTTCTTGTTGCACAGTTGGTGGAACATGACGCTAACAACACCTAGATTGTAGGTTTGACTCCCAGGGAACACAAACTAATTAATTGTATTTCTCAAATGGTACAGTAAACCTAAAAAGCTGTTCGGTAATTGGATACAGCTGTTGGGGCAAATGTGTGGCATGTTACTTGGATAGCGAATTATTTAGTACTTCAATCTGTAGTAAAACTACAAACTTTGATATATTAATGGAATAGTGCACCTAAAAATTAATTACTCATCCTAATGTCGTTCCAAACCCTAAGACCCTCATTCATCTTCAAAACACAAATGAAGATATTTTTGATTAATTCTGAGAGCTTTCTTACCCTGCATAGACAGCAAAGCAAATTGACACGTTCAAGGCACAGAAAGGTAGTAAGGACATCGTTAAAATAGTCCATGTCACATCAGTGGTTCAACCGTAATTTTATGAAGCTATGGGAATACTTTTTGTGCTCAAAGATGACAACTAATAATGTTTTTAATGAGTTAATGAGTTTTTAACAGTGCTCATATACTTGTCTTGCATACCTAGTCATGTCTAACATATTTCAGGTGGGCAAGTGACCATGCTTCTTCTTTAAGTCCTGAAAACGATAATTAAGGTCCTGCTTCAGATATTATACAGAATAGATTATGATCCTTATGTTATGCAGCATTTATCAGTCCAAGCTTGATCCAAGTGAAAAAGAAGTCTAACCCAGATTTTAGAGAATCACACATTCTCTTGCCTCCACTCAGGGGTTAATTCTGCTCTGTTGTCCTTGGCACACTGTGGGCATACTGCAGCATGGCATAGTTCTCTCGCTCTCTCTCTGCCTCTATCCTCTCTATCCTCTCCCAGCAGTGGGGGGTGGACAGAAACACTGGCAAATGAAGGCACTGAAACCCTCTGCTCCATTTCCTCTCTGCTCTCCACTTGTCTCTCTGTTTGCTTTGCTCCCTCTTCTCTCTTGGCCAGGTGGCACCTCTTAAACATGGCCCAGGAACGTTTGAGTGGCCGATTAAGCATGGGGCTTTTCTCCTGTGTAGCTGTAATGAGTCAGGTGAGAAAGGGTGTACTCAGTGTCAACCATCACGTCATCAAATTTCTATTTTCACGCTGATCTAGGACCAGTGGCGGAGATGAACTTGAAACCTCTGTGATCATTTACTCGCTCTCATGCTGGCTCCCAACGTATGATTTACTTTCTTCCATTTGAATAGGAAAAGTTTTACTTTATCTTAAAGGGTTAGTTCACCTAAAAATGAAAGGCATCCTAGGTGTATATAACTTCTTTCTTTCAGATGAATCTAATCAGTGTTATATTAAAAATGATCCTGCCACTTCCAAGCTTTAGAATGGCATAGGTGAGTGTTTCTTTTCAACAGTCCAAAACAAGTCCAATAAAGCGCATCCATCCGTAATACAAAATGCGTCACACGACTCCAGGGGATGAATAAAGGCCTCCTGTAGTGAATCGATGCATTTTTGTAAGAAAAATATCCATATTTAAAATGTAAGAATCACTTTAATCTAACTTGTGCCAACTGCTTGTACATGGAAGCAGCTCCAGGCTTTGTTTACAGGAGCAAAGGAAGCAAAGTTTTCTTACTTTAGCAAAGGAAAACCAGTCTCCTCTTGGTTTATATTGAAATCCTCCGACCTTTGAACTTCTAATTTGTGACGTTGTTTTGGTTTAGTTTCTGAACGGTGTGTTTGCGTTCGTCTCGTCCGAGTGGTGCATGCGCACTGCCAATGTCTTACGTCATCCGCCAGAGTTGCTTCTGTGTATGATCAGTTAGCGCAAGCTAGATTAAAGTGATTCTTACGTTTTAAATATGGATATTTTTCTTACAAAAATGCATCGTGCCCTACAGGAGGCCTTTATTCATCCCCCGGAGCTGTGTGAGGCACTTTTTATTATGGATGGATGCACTTTATTGGACTTGTTTTGAACTAATGAAGAGAAACACCTGCCTATGCTGTTCTGAAGCTTGGAAGTGCCAGGATCATTTTTTAATGACTCGTTTAGGCTATTCAGAGTCGATTCTTTCTTTTGGGAGACAAAAACTTTATTCATGGTGCTTTTTTTTAGCTTCACAACTTTGCAGAACGTTTGCATTCACATATAGCTACATTACACACTGCATGAAAGGCAATATTCGAAATAGCATAATAGGGGCACTTTAAGGTGCTCTTTTCCATACAGTAAAAGCATATAGTGTAAAATATATTAGTATAATATTCCCTTCTACAGTAGTTTAAATGTCATTCATTTTTCAGGTTACAAAAATATCGGTTACACTGGAAGGAACCTGGAGCAATGCATCTTTGCAGATTTTCAACAAAACTTTTTGTTCCTTCCTAAATGACTACAGAATCTTTTTCATTTTTCATTTCATCGAGGAAACCCAAAACTGTAGATCAACGCTGTTTCCAGCATCACCACTCCAATGTGAGACTTCCTGCCGAGCCAATGATGGCTTAGTGTCACAACAGGAGATCACGACTGTTTGAGTAGCCAGTGCTAAACCGCAGCTGGTGACTTTCTGCCTTTTGATGATGGGTGTTCACATCAGAAGGGCTTGTAAACAGAAGGGAGTGTTTAACAGCCTTTTGTTGAAAAGCTGATCTATCCTTATTTGCATGGCTGTAACAGTACTGTGCCGCAAACTGTTCGCTAAACTGTCTGTTGTTTGTTCTTCTGCGAGGCGCTCGTAATAAATCTCAGTAGGGGTTGACGACACTCATATTTAACAGCCATGGCGTGATGAAGCTTTTGGGGCTTTTATTTTTTGAAGTACAGCTATAGAAGCCTTTTCCTTTATAGTAGCATCCAATCAACTCCCAGAGACCAAAAAATGCATCAATTGATAATTTAGGTTACCACCCGACCATGACAGCTGTGTAGCAGCGGAGTCCAAATAGAAGTAAATCATTGACTTTTTTTCTCAATTAAGTAGGTTAATAACTGAAAATGGCGTGTAATGTTTTATTTAACTTTGGGGCAGGGACAGTGAAAAGGGCCAGCACATGTTGTGGAGGGCTGAGGGAGGCGCAGCGAGCTTCATTTGCTCTGGGGTGCGAGCGGAGCTAAGGACTCCGAGAATGATACCCGCCCCTTAGGCCATTCCATATTAAACAAGTGCTTTGTAAGTGTGCCGTCATTACTATTCATCACAAATAAATACTTAAGCACAGAGAGCTTAGTGCCCCGCTGTTATACAGTTCTCCATTATTACTGCGGCCCGGCCGTCTGGCTGCCTGCTCGGCTGCACGATGCCCAGACTCTTCCTGTGTCCTTCAGCCTTCTGGAGCGAGAGAGAGAGAGCGCAAGCGAGAGAGAGGGTGACATATATGCCTGTCCAGCCTGCCTGCCAGTGCCCTTTAAGCAGGTAAGCTGCCAAGTTATGTGTCTCATGGGCTTTGCTGTCCACAAACTGTGCTCTCATACCCCCTTCTCTCTTTTTCTTTCACTCGCTCTCTGTCTTTCCTGCTTGCTTTCTCTCATGCATACACATCTCAAATCTCCTTTTTCTTTCTCTTTATTCGCCTCACTGTCATAGCCAGGCAAATACAAACTCTGCAGAAGAAAATGCACAAGCACTGTTGAGGGGGGATATGCCACCTGCAATATTCATATTATTGGACAATTAATAAAGCGCACTGGGCAAAGAATGTTCTAAAGCTCACTTAAAGGAAAATACCGTCATTAATTACTCACCCTCATGTCGTTCCAAACCTGTAAGACCTTCATTCATCTTCAGACCACAAATTTAGATTTCTGACCCTGCATAGACAGCAACGCAACTACCATGTTCAAGGCCCAGAAAGGTAGTAAAGACATCGATGGTTCAACCATTTTTTAATGAAGATTACTTTTTGTGGTCAAAAAAAGAAAGAAATACGTTGTTTAAGTGGATCTACATTTTGATCAACAATTGCAAGGTTAACATTTTTTTCCAATTAAGTACGCATAAATGAATTGTTTATAAAAAGAACAATAACATGCATGTAGAAAGTAAATAAATAGAAAGTGATTTTTTTTTAATGCGTACTGAAATAATTATTAGCATGAAGTGTTTTTGTATGAAAGTACACTACCTGTCAAAAGTTTTTGAACAGTAAGATTTTTTGTTTTTTTAAAGAAGTTTCTGCTGCTCACCAAGCCTGCATTTATTTGATCCAGCAAAAACAGTAAAATTGTGAAATATTTTTACTATTTAAAAAAACTTTAAAATATATTTTAAAACATAATTTATTCCTATGATCAAAGCTAACTTTTCAACATCACATGATCCTTCAGAAATCATTCTAATATGCTGATTTTCTGTTCAAGAAACATTTTTATTATTATTATCAATATTTAAAACAGCTGAGTATATTTTTTCAGGATTCTTTGATGAATGGAAAGATCCAAAGATCTGCATTTATCTGTAATAAAACCATTCAAAAGCTTGGAGTCATTATAATTTTTTTTGGAAAGAAATGATAGAAATCAACACTTTTATTTAGCAAGGATGCTTTAAATTGATCAAAAGTGATTATAAAGACATTTATAATGTTACAAAAGATTTCTATTTCAGATAAACACTGTTTTTCTGAACTTTCTATTCATCAAAGAAACCTGAAAAGATTCTACTCGGCTGTTTTCAACATCATAATAATAAATGTTTTTTGAACAGCAAATCAGAATATTAGAATGATTTCTGAAGGATCATGTGACTGGAGTAATGATGCTAAAAATTCAGCTTTGAAATCACAGGAATAAAGTACATTTTACAATATATTCAAATGGAAAGAATATTTCAAAATTTTACTGATTTTGCTGGACATTGGATCAAAGAAATGCAGGCTTGGTGAGCAGAAAAAAAAAACTTCTTTAAAAAAAAAAAACATTAAAAATCTTACAGTTCAAAAACTTTTGACTGGTAGTGTACTTTCTAAAAAAAAAAAAAAAGAACAGGCTTTCAAGGCACCATAATGCCTAATTATCTTAAAACAAATTCAGCTGAGCTTTAGAAATATCCAAGCAAATATTGAGCGAATTCAGTGCTTATTTCCCAGTAGAAATTGAGCCATAAGTTGGAAAAAATGGACATTCATTAATAAATATATGCAAGCATTTTCATTCTTTCCACCAACTGCTGAACTGCATAGGATTGTGGGATAGTCAGTGGAGGATCTATGCTGCCTGCAAAATCCATCCAGATGAAGACATCTTAGTAGACAAGATGTTATGCAAACATTGCATTGGGATGTGACTTGTTGCCTTGCTACCTCTTTAAACTGCCCCCAAATGCAGCATTTTTTAGCTTTTGAACAAAGTCATAGTTAACACAGTCGACGGTGTGATTATAGTCAATTTACAATGACTTTGAACAGCTTATTCAATCACAGCGCATCCGTTTTATAATAACCATAACTTTTACATTCCCTGCAAATCTTGAACATTTGGTTACATCTTCGACAAGCACGCACACAAAGACTAGGCACGGCGCCGGAGCAGGCCAAACTCCAATCCCTCTTTGCTATGGATTTTTTGGAAGGTGATCTAGCTCATTCTCTTTGCATCCGTCCCAGGCAGCAGTACGCTGGGCTGGGTTGGCTGCGCTGCCGGCTGGCTGGCAGAGTTTGGCGTGCGGACTGCGCTCTGGATGTGTGCTGATGAATTGCAGGCACGATGCGGGCCGGCAGCCGGCGAGGAGAACCACCAAGCGGCCGTCAGGCCCCATCAGCGTCTACCTCTGTGAAGGGGAAATTGTGGAGACAGCGCTGACAACTTAATTTAACACCGAGCTAGAGTGAGACTGCGCACTGGATAATTGATAACGCTGCTACAGACACACACACAAACAGACGCAAACACCACAAAGCATCCTGTCAGAGTGACAGTGGAGAGAACCAGTCCTTTTTGAAACTAACTGGTGGTAAAAAGTGTAATATGAAACCTAGTTACTTTGAGGATGAGAAGTGCATTTATCAGCCCAGTACTTTGTAAACATGACTTTGTTTCATGGCAGAGTGATTAAAAAACCTGCATGCCCTTCTCCCACAAGTTCGTGAGGTCAGCCAATCAGATTGGAACTGCCGATTTTGACCATCTCTTGCCATTTTTGTGTCCAATTTGCATCAGATGGTCAGCGAACAGACTGTGGGAGGTCCGTAGCTGGAAAACACAAACAGTTTATATTTTATATTCGTTTAGCGGTCGGTTTTATCCAAAGTTACAGCACATTCAAGGGTAAAAAAAAAAAAAGAAGAAAAAAAACATGCATCAGTTTAATTCTTCAGCTGTAGCGCTTTAAACACACATCGTGTTTACGTCTGTATTCGTCAATGAAATCAAAATTCAGAAGCCTGTATTCATATACCAATGTTTTTTTTAAAACAGCGATTTCTTTTCTCTTGTGTGCGATGGATTCGATAAATTCGCAGGTGGAGACGGAGTGCGAGCATTTCCCGAGGGCCTAACACATATATACTGTTCTGAAATATTACATCAGTTTTTGTAGATAAGCAGAGCGGAGTGTGAAGGCTTTGAACAGACCTACTCTGGTCCCTCCTCACACTTTCAGGCAGCGCACAGCACTGAGAACTAAATAAAACCCGGGCCTAGCGAATCCCTTCAGCGAGTCAGGCAGCCGTAATCCCCTTTTAATTTCCTTTTGGAGCCTTCGCCAGGGCTCCGTCTAAAGCCGGCTGTCCGTGATGACACAGTGGCCCTGGTGACAGTGCGGGGCTATGGGGGTCTTTACGGGGATCCAGGCGAGGAATATACAATAACCAAGCAAGGTCTTTTCAGCCTTTATACGGCCTGCTTTCTGTTTGCCCAGCACTCCGAGGGGGATTTTCTGTGTCATACACACATACAAACACACTCTCTCCATTCTACCCCTCTTCCACACACACTTCCGTCTGCGCGCAAGGCCTTGCACACACACACACACACGCTCCTTCGGAAGCAGACCCTAGGTAAAGTTTCTCTGTAGAAAGCTATTTATATCTTAATTTATACAGGTTGGCTGTGATGTATGGGTCACACGGCCCGCTCCGCTCAATCCCTCTCAATCCCACAATGCCCAGTGTAATATTTCCTCTTGAACAGCAATTTATTTTTCTCCTGTAGAGGAGTTATTTAAAAGAAAAGGTCTCATCATTAAAATGTATGCTTTTGCAGCACGGCTGAGTTAAAGGGCAGCCGGTGAATGCGGCACACTCCCCGTTCGCCGACTGAAACGAGACAGGAAGAGTCCACGTAGACCAGCACACCCTCAAAAAAAGACAGAGAGAAGAGAGAGAGAGCACATCTTTGTAACATATTTGCCCAAAAGGTGGGTTCAGACCAACAAAATGGAGAGGGTTAAAGTTATCCTAGGAGATGAATGGATTTCTCCTGACATTTACTGTTGTATGGGGTACCATATATCTCCCACATGTAATATTACTGAATGTGAAGTTTTAAAGTGAGCACGTGCTCTCGCATTCTCAGATATGCCATCTTTTTTTTTAAGTATCTAGTTGCTGTGCTTTATAATAAAGGGAGTTCTTTCCATAAAATGTCATTGGAGGCTCTGTTGTGTGTAACCCTCTCAACACCTGAAGACGTTCTCCTGCTTGAGTCTGGCGTTTTTATCCCATCCACCAGCTGAAGTAATTAAAGGGTTATTAGTAAACAGATACTCATGCTCACTTACCACTGCCAACTGTCTCATACCATCTGCTGCCGTGTGTGTGTGTGCGTGTGTGTGTGTGTGTTTGTGCACTTGACTTTAGGAAGAGCTGGAGGAGCAGGCGTTTGTGTTCACTTTGTAGGTATCACACCCTTCTATCTACCTATCTATCTATCTATCTGTATATCTCGTTCTTTCATTCTATCATTCTTTCATTCTATCGTTCTATCATTCGATTACTCTATCGCTCTATCTATCATTCTTTCGTTCTATCATTCTCTCGTTCTATCTATCTATCGTTCTATTGCTTTATGTATCGTTCTATATATCTATCGTTCTATCATTCTTTCGCTCTATCTTGTTCTATCGATATCATTCTATCGTTCTATCATTCTATCATTTTATCATTTTATCTATCGTTCTGTTGTTCTATCTATGGTTCTATCTATCATTCTACCTATCGTTCTGTCATTCTATCTATTGCTGTATCCATCGTTCTATCTGTCGTTCTATCTATCGTTCTGTCATTCTATCGCTCTATCTATCATTCTGTCTATCATTCAGTCTGTCGTTTGATCTATCATTCTATCATTCTATCATTCTGTCATTCTATCTTTTGCTCTATCTATCGTTCTATCTATCTGTCGTTCCATCATTCTTTTGTTTTATCATTCTGTCGTTCTATCTGTCGTTCAATATATCTATCGTTCTATCATTCTTTCGTTCTGTCTGTCATTCTATCATTCCTTCATTCTGTCTATTGTTCTATCTATCTTTCTATCTATCATTCTTTCATTTTATCTATCGTTCTATCAATCTATCGTTCTATCTATTGTTCTGTATCGTTCTATCTATCATACAATCGCTCTATCGTTCTCATTTTTTCATTCTATCGTTCTTTCGTTCTGTCTATCGTTCTATCGTTATATCTATCTATCGTTCTATCTATCTAGCGTTCTATCTATCGTTCTATCATTCTTTCATTCTTTCATTCTATCTATCATTCTATTGTTCTGTCTATCGTTCTATCTTTCGTTCTATCATTCTTTCGTTCTATCTATCGTTCTATCTATCTATCGTTCTATTATTCTATCATTCTGTCTATCGTTCTATGTATTGTTCTCATTCTTTCGTTCTATCTATCGTTCTATTAATCTATCATTCTATCGTTATATCTATCTATCGTTCTGTCTATCTATCGTTCTATCATTCTTTTGTTCTATCTATCATTATATCGTTCTATCTTTCGTTCTGTCTATCAATCTATCATTCTATCATTTTATTGTTCTGTCTATCGTTCTATATATCTATCGTTCTGTCTATCGTTCTATCTATCGTTCTATCGTTATATATATCTATCGTTTTGTCTATCTCGTTCTATCTATCGTTCTATCATTCTTTCGTTCTATCTATCGTTCTGTCTATCAGTCTATCTATCATTCTATCGTTCTGTCTATTGTTCTATCATTCTATCTATCGTTCTATCTATCATTCTATCTCTCATTCTATCGTTCTGTCTGTCTGTCGTTCAATCTATCATTCTATCGTTCTATCTATCGATCGTTCTATCATTCTTTCTTTCTATCGTTCTATCGTTCCATCTATCGTTTTACCTATCATCGTTCTATCATTTGTTCTGTCATTCTATTGTTCAGTCTATAATTCTGTCTATCGCAGGGGTGGCGAGTTCTATCTATCATTCTATCTATCTATAATCTATCTATCTATCTGTCTATCTATATCTATCGTTCCATCATCGTTCTATCATTTGTTCTGTCATTCTATTGTTCAGTCTATCATTCTGTCTATCGCAGGGTTAGCGAACGTCGGTCGTGAAGAGCTGCAGCCCTGCAGAGTTTTGCTTCAACCCTAATCAAACACACCTGAACAAGCTAATCAAGGTCTGGAGGGTTACTAGAAAGCTACAGGCAGGTGAATTTTATTTAGAGTTGGAGCTGAACTCTGCAGGGCTGTGGCTCTCCATGACCGGAGGCCACCACCCCGATCTATTGTTTTATCTATCATTCTATCTATTGTTCTGCGTATCATTCTATAGTTCTATCTGTCTGTATTGTTCATCCATCCATTTATCTGTTGTTCATTCATTTGTTAGTTCTGTCCATCCATCAGTCTATTAGGATGTTAGTCTGTCTGTCTGTCTGTCTGTCAGTTCATCCATCCATCCATCCATCCATCCATCCATCTGTCTGCCATTCTATCTTTCTATTTATCTATTCATTTTTCTATTACTGTCAAGCTGTCCATCTGTTTTGATCTATTGGTCCTGCTATCCATCCATCCATCCATCCGTTCATGTGTCTGTCTGTCTGTCTATCTATCTATCTATCTATCTATCATTTTATCTACTGTTCTATGTGTCAATCTGTCCATTCATCTGTCTAGCTGGAATTCTGCCTTTCTGTCAGTTTATCCATCAATCCGTTTATCTATTTAACCTGTCTGTCTGTCATTCTCTCTATCTTTACATTTGTCTTTTGGATTGTCTATCCAACTATTAATCAGTCTTTCTATTTGTCTTTGTCTGTTTGTCTCTGTCTGTCTAACCATCTATCATTCTATCTATTGTTTTATTTATCGTTCTATCATCTGTCTGTCAATCTATCCATTTGCTTGTCTATCTGGAGTTCTTGTTTTCTGTTGGTTTATCTATCAATCTGTTTATCTATCTATCTGCTGTCATTCATTTATGTATTATCTATTTATTATTATTTTCCATCTGTCTGTTGTTCATTTATTCCTTAATTCTATCCATCCATCCCTCCTTACATCCATCCATCCATCCATCCATCCATCCATACATCCATACATCCATCTCCTGTCATTCATCTATGTATTATCTATCTATTTATGTCAGATCCATCCATCCTTGTTTGTATGTATGTGTGTGTGTGTTTATATGTATGTGCGTGTTTGTGTTTATATATATGTGTGTGTGTGTGTGTGTTTACTTATGCTTTGGTTCTGGCACTGTGTTGATTCCAAGGCAACCATTACTTTTTTATTGCATTTTCAGGCAACTGCATTTTCTCGCTTTGCCTGTATCCTCCACATTGCCTCTCCACCCCCCCCCTCTCCCCTCTCCATCCTCGCTGTTTTTTTTTTTTCTGTAATATTGAAGGGATTAACCCTGCTGGCCCCTTGGTGGTTACTGTTTCATTTTATTCTTATTAAAATCTTAAGAGCCTTCTTTAATATTCCTGTATGATACTACCTCAATAATCTAGCTCCCTTCCTCTTTCCCTTTGTGTGTTTGTGTGCCTGTGTGTACTTGTCAGTGTGTGTGTTTCTTTTTTTGCCTGCTATATGTGTTCACAAGTGCACAGCTGTCGATAACCAGTGAGCAGAGTATAATAGATATGGTGATTATGAACATGTGCTTGAATTTGTTCACATCTATTTGCATGACAGTGATTATATTTTATAGTAATCATAATTATTTTAAGTCACCATCCTTCCCATACACTATGCCTGACAGATGTAATGATTTAGTGTTTTTTGCAGGCCTTTAGCACACCTGTTATGCTGTAATACTCCTGCTGAGCGGCAAACAGTTATCTACAGAAAATTGCATTGATTTTGTGACACCTCAGGTTTGAGTAGAGTAGCTAACATGAATACTGTTGTCACAGCAAAGCTTGCTGGATCATTCTCTCATTTCTGCATCAGTTTCCATGACCTGAGGCAGCTTATGTAGCAACTTGTGTTCTTCTAGCACAAATCATAGTGTGTGAAGGTGCACTGAGATTTTTTTGTCATCTAGTAACTGTCATCTGTCAGTTACTGATCATTTATCTGCAAAAAAAAAACAAAAAAAAAAAAACTGTACAAAAGTTTTATTTTATTTTATTTTATTTTATTTTATTTTGCCTATTCATTAACACATCAAAAAACCTTGTCTTGCATTTATCATACACTTGTAACTGACTTTTTCTCATGCTAATTTTTGTTTCCATGTCAGTATTCATGACTTCTTAGTGTTGTATTTTAAAATTAGAGAAACTCCTTTTATTTAAATTAGTTTAACGGCTCAAAAAGCTTCGCTCAAGAACACAGTAATGTGCAGTCCTCCCACCCTCATGTCTTTTAGTGCTTGTAAAAGACAAGAATATTTTTCCTCTCTATTCACTGGCAAACAGAAACCAATTCCTCCACCCCCCTCCACATCCACCGCACAGAGGTCGAATTGTCAAAATGACTCTTTTTATTACAGTTCATAAACACAGATTCCCCCGGTGGCCTTGGGAAATTTCACATAAACTTTGATCAAACAGACGTCAGCTTTCTTGGTTTTAAGCACCTGTCATAACGTGCGAAAATAGGCCCGCTCAATCACAAGCAAAGAAAACAGTGGGAAAATAGAGCAAATGCCACAGCGTCACCGTTATATCAAGTCATTATTGTCCAGAATACCCAGGGAATGGATCTCATATGATACAATAAGTTTCTCTTTCATTGATTTTTTTTTCTCTCTGAATCTCTTGTATGAATTCTTCCTCCCTGGTAAACTTTGCGGCTTAAAGTTAATGAGTCAGAATTCACTGGTGCATTTATGAGCCTTGAAAAATGCCTGAAAATAGACAGTGGAGAGGAGTGTAAGGAAAAAGGTCTCATGTATGTCCCTCAAATCCCTGTGGCTGTATTGCTCATAGTTAATGCTTTGTCCCTTCCATTTAAATTCTATGAGGAGTGACAGTATGAGGACCTTATTGGTCACAGGTCCACGCAGAATATACACAATTATTCTATGTTTTTTAGTGCTTCTGGGGCAGGAAATGCTTTTAAAGGTGGTAACATGCAAATATTAATTAGCTGGATAAGTTCACCAAAAAGTTTGCTGAAAATCCTGTTCTGTTGTAGTTTTTGTTGGAGTGTTAATGAGAGCTCAGTAGAGAGGTATCAGTCAGGGCTGTGTGCCATAGACTTGTCTTTTAAAATCCAATTTGCTTCCAGAATTTAATTTTTAAATTGAAGTAGAAAAGAGAAGGTAGCATTGCGATTCGAATTTGAATGTAAGAAAGTATTGTGCAATAGAAAGAAAGTGAATTACAATTTTTTTTTTTTTTAAGATGAATGTCTTAAATATGTGTTCAGAGTTTGTCACATCACAGATAACTGTATTAACCACCCAGCCATTTAAATTCTAAAAAATCGCCAAGTAAATAAAGAAGTTATCAAAATCTTGAAAAAAATAAGCCGTAATCTCTACTCTCACACGCTGGGGGCGTGTCCGCTGGCGGCGCCGAGACCACGCCCACTCGCAGGAAAGCTGCCGCCTCTCTCAACTGTCAAATACCGCTACAACCTGAACGGATGCTCCCTCTAGCAGCTAAATTGGATTTACACAGCCATACAACAGGTAATACGCATTTACGTGACAAAGGCATAGCTAGCTACCAAACCGTAGGCTGTAGTAACTAACTGTAATTACAGTAACTCCCGATGGAAACTCGTGGGGGAACCACTGATACTAATGCGCTCTAATTATGTTGCGTTCACGCCATATCGTAATTACCGTAATTTCGAGATGACAACATGTGACGTTCTACTCTACTAGCTGTTCACGTCCTCAGACTCGGAATTATGCTTTTCTACACTATCAACGCCTAAACAGAGCCTACGTTGGTCAGGTGGTACAGCGGTCATGTGGTACAAGTCGTAGCTCTCAGAAGACTACCAGTTCACAAGTTGTAATTACGAGTTTTACGAGGACGTGAGCGCTTTTTACAAGTTGGATTCTCGTAATTACGGGAATTCCGATATGGTGTGAACGCAACTTTATTATCCACCTTATTTTTCCCGTAAGAGTGGGCGTGGCCATTTGTAAATTTTGTGGATCACTGAACCAAACAGACCAAACAGAACTCGCAAATTTAGCTGATTACTGCTGTTGAAAATGGTATATTATTGTCTTGTTTTAAGCTGTAATAAGCGGTCAGACTGGGAAAAACATTTGGAGTACTATAGACTGCCAAAAGTTATAACAAATCAAATAGAGTTTGTTATTATAATTTCCAATCAGGTAGGGGAAATATTAGGCTAACATATTAATTAATACTGCTTGTATGAATATTTATCACCTATTAACATTAGTTTCTCAAAATATTGCACACTTTTCTGCTTACAAAGTCATTCTCTAGAAGATGTAGTAGCTTGTAGTAGCGTTTTTCTGTGGTTTATACAGCATAATTTAGCAGAACAATATATTTCACTAGTACATTAACCGTATATGCTTACATCCGAGTATCGCAAATATGGCCACGCATCCGGGTAACTGATCGAATTTTGACATAAGTGCAAACCCTCCATAGCAGATAATAAACCGGAAGTCTCATCCATAGGCTTATTTCCGCGTTGAGGAAAAAGGTGGACAGTGTTAGAGTCCAGTGTGTCACTGAGATATAAGTTCAGACCCGCCCAAAAAATCTTGAACACAAAACACACACAAAAGCTGTTTAACAGTCTAACCAGTCCCCAGTCTCCCCAGTCCAGTAATACGTAGTTCACAGTCTTTGTAACGTGTTTTCAGCAATGCATTTCTTACATTTACAATGTGTTTAGAAACAATTCTCTGAATTGTCTTTCGACAGACTTTAAAATTGAAACACATCTTCTCCTAGAATACATTGCCTGAACTGAATTGTGATTCATTTAACTCCTCTTCCTGTCATTCCATTTTTAAATTCCAATTTAACTTCTTAACTTCTTGTGGGGTGTTCTTCCAATTCCAACTTATGAAATTATTCAGTTCTGAATTTTGCACACCCTTGAATTGCAAATGGTCCAATTAATGAATGAAGCCTCCCACCAGGCATACAACATCATAAGACATTGATATTTGGTTAAATTTAGGTTGTGACATTGAGTGACATCAATTCAGCGCCTAATATCAACGTCAGATCAAAAACTGACGTCAAGCCGATTTTTATTCTCAACCAAAATGCAACGTCAGCCTGAAGTTATATTGATGTCGGTGCCTGCTGGGTTTCTTTTGGGTCAAATCTTTTAAAACTGCTTCACAAAAATGATTTTTTTATGAATCAGGAGAGGAAAATTATCAGTAATGACTTCCTGTTGGTCCAGTCATAGCCAATGCTTATTAAACATTCCTGGTTTGAGTTATATCTTCATTAGAGATGTTTGGGTGAGAATTGGTGAATGAATGACATTTATATAAACATTAATCGCACTTTTAATGGACTTGACAAGCATTTTTTTTAGAACTGTCCTAGTCTACATTATACCGACAATGCCCAAAATGACACTGATAACTGCAAACAATGAGTGTGTGTGTGGGTAACCTTAGAGTCATAGAGATAGTGATGTAGCTGGCAGCTGTAGGTAGGGATATCGGAGAGCACCCTGCTCTCCTTTCGGCCTTTTTGTCTGAACGTCGGGCCTATTCTCTCACTCAGAGGCCTCACGGGTGTCCTCAGTGGCTCCTTAAGATAGCAACAATTACTGAGGACCCACAGCAACGCTTTTACAACGTATTGTTCAAGTGTTGGTTTGCTGCTTCATATGAGTTAAGAAATAGACGTGGGGTTTTTCCTAACCTATCATACTGCTCAGGTTTGTCTCTCCAGATCTTCTATCTTGTGGTCTATCTTACCCCTACTTTCCTTAGGCTGCTCCTCACTTTCGTGACTCAAGTCTTCCTTTCATTGCTCCTCTGTTGTTTTCACTATCTGTTGCCGCTCCATTCTTTCCATCTTTCTTGCATCAGGTCATCTGCTTCAGGGCTTAACAGTGCCATATCTTGCTCTTATCACTGGCTTCATTTCATTAAAACAAAGCTGAATTTTCAGCAGCCCAAAGTTTTGAACAATGTGAAAGTGTATATACAGTTGAAGTCAAATGTTTACATACACATTGTGTTGAATGAATGAATGATCCACAGCTGTGTTTTTTTGTTTAGTGATAGTTGTTCATGAGTTCCTTGTTTATCCTGAACAGTTAAACTGCCTGCTGTTCTTCAGAAAAATCTTTTAGGCCCCAGAAGTTCTTTGTTTTTCAGCATTTTTGTGTATTTGAACCCTTTCCAACAATGACTGTATGATTTTGAGATCCATCTTATGAGTCCATCAGTTGTCCTCAGTGCCAAAAGATGGATCTCAAAATCATACAGTCATTGCTGGAAAGGGTTCAAATACACAAAAATGCTGAAAACCAAAGAATTTGTGGGACCTGAAGGATTTTGAAGGAACAGCAGGTAGTTTAACTGTTCAGGACAAACAAGGGACTCATGAACAACTATCACTAAAAAAAACAACAACAACAAAACACAGCTGTGGATCATTCAGGTAACAACACAGTATTAAGAATCAAGTGTATGCAAACTTTTGAACAGGGTCATTTTTATAAATTCAACTATTATTTTCTCTTGTGAGCTATATGTAAATGTATTTTATGTGAAATATATTATTCAGGTGGGTACTAAATAAAAAATAACATTTTGTATGATCCGTCTTGTTTTGGTAAAATAATTAACACTTTGCAGATTCTGCCAGGTGTATGTAAACTTTTGACTTCAACTGTATTCTTAGCTTTATAATCAGTGTTGGGGAAAGTTACTTTTAAAAGTAATGCATTACAATATTGAGTTACTCCCTAAAAAAATATCTAATTACGTTACTTAGTTACTTTTTATGGAAAGTAATGCGTTACTTTACTTTTGCGTTACTTTTTAAATCTAGGCAGGGCTTGCTTGTTTGTTTTTAATATAAAAAGTTCTATTTTTGGGAAAAGTAAAAGCCTTTTCACACCAAAAGCCTCAGGCTCTGACAAAAGTAAATTCACGTCTGTACAGTAGACTGCAGAAGAAAAAATGTCAGCTCTTCAGCAATAAAAAAAGGAAAACAAATGTTAAATTATCTTGAGTAATTTTTGCTTATGAGTGTGGTTGAATTGGATCATTGAAGGTTGGTAGCAAAGACATCGGTTAATAAAATGGGTTTAAATGCATAAAGGATATTTGTATTATTTAGCATATTTAATTATTGCAGGTTTGTGTCATATTCTGAGTTGAATTTCACTGTTTTTATTCATTTTGAGGAATACTGGATCTGTTTTTTGTGAGTAAGATGAATTAATGCACGTTCACATTTATTCCATAACTAACATCTTACTCCCGATTTCTCTCAACATGGGGAAAGGACAGCTTTTAATCAATAAATGGGGGGAAAAGTAACTGGCGTTACTTATTTAAAAAAAAAAATAACTCAGATATATTCTTGTCAATTAAAAAGTAATGCGTTACTTTACTAGTTACTTGAAAAAAGTAATAATATTACGTAACTCACGTTACTTGTAATGCGTTACCCCCAACACTGTTTATAAAATTAATAAAATAACAGTGTTTTAAAATATTGTTTTTCATGTTCCCTAGTATCTACACTGGAAGACCTGTCATGACCTGTGAATACACATAATTCAATATTGCTACAACTGCTTAAAAACCTGCTTAAAATGCATAAGGGTACAATGAATAAATGATTAAATTAGTAGGCCAAAGCCCAATATATACAAGAACCAAGTACCAAATATGTAGAGAATAAAATCCACAGCCATCAATTCAGTTATAAATATGGATATTTGTAAATAAAATCACTTTATTTCAGACAGATGGGGACAATAAAGTGGGCGAAATAGCAGTGCAACGCGTCAAAAATAGAAACGGGGCGTCTGTCAACTGTCGCAATGCACGGCAACGTCCGCATCCAGTGTAGACAGCTTTGAGAGCTGATCTAGTTTTGTAGACACGGTGTAGACAAGGTGTCAGCCAATTAACCATTTCTTCTTGTGTATATTTTATAAAGCTTTCACAGGATTTAAATTCAAAAATGAATGACCGTTGTATAAGTGACAAGCTTTTGTGTTGTTTGTGTATGTATGCATCCTAATATGCTTGTATTGTGGTGTTAAAGCATGTGTGTGTGTGTGTGTGTGTGTGTGTGTGTGTGTGTGTGTGTGTGTGTGTTTGGTTTGGTATGTGTCGGCATGAACAGGTGTGTTGGTGTGAATTATAAAGGATGCTCAGCACACCCTCAGTGTTGTGGGAGGTTGAACACTCAGTCTTGGCACACTCAGGTCAGTGGAGATCTGCCTCTGTGCTGGATCAAAGAGAGCTGAGCCTGTGTCACACTCTCCAGCCATGATACTAATGCCACAGTCCTGGCAAACACAATGCTCCTCTCCCATCTCCTACTGTTTCTCTGTTTATTCTTTCTCTTTCTGCCTCAACACCTGACATATAATAAATAGACCAAAGCTTTCCATTGTTACTAGAAGGAAATAATGATAAGAAAAATTGTAATTCGGTGAACTTGCATAATGCAGTCATTGATTTTTGTCTAAATATCTAGTTAGTCATTTTTCTTGCCCTTTTCTGATCAAAACAAACAATCTTAAACACTGACTGACTCTTTTTATCACTGATAGAGATTCAGTCTTTTTAAATTATTTTCTCTAACAACATGGTGTTTTAAAACTAGTTTATTATGTTTCATAATAGTAAAAGTAAAATAATCTTATATAAAATATTATAAACATTATTTTGTTGTCATTATATGCGTAAAATGCTAATTGTAATATATACTTAATATAATTTATATTAAATAATATTATATTATAAACATAATTATTTACATATTTTTATTTTCTCATTATATATATATAATTAGCAAATTATATATTAAAATAGATTTTTATTATAAAAAATTATAAATTAAAAATAGATTTTGTTTGTTACAGATTGTGTGTGTGTGTGTGTGTGTGTGTGTATATATAGTGTATTATTGTATACAATTTATATAATTTATATAACATATTTCTGTTTATATAGATGTGGCTTATAATTTTTTGGGATTTTTTTGATCAATAGAAAATAAATAGACTGTATGTGTTTTTAATAAAAAACTAATATTATTATTATTTATAGTTACAATTATTGTATTATTATTACTAATTATAATTATAATTAAAATATAAATTAAATTATAAACTTATTTTACTTTAAGCTAATATAGTGTAATTTATATTACACTAAATTACACTTAATTATTTTATTATTAATTTTATAAATTAAATTATAAACTTTATATATATAATTACTTAAAATATAAAATGTAAAATGCATATATATAGAAATTAACAAATATTACATATACATAAATATTATATATGTGTGTGTGTATATATATATATATATATATATATATATACACACACACACATTTATATATAATACTTAAAATAATAAATACAAAATGCATGTATAATTAACAAATATTACAAATACTGTAATTTTGTATGTTAATTGTAAATTGCATGTAAATTGTTTATTTATAAATATAGTGTGTGCATGTATATTTATAATTTTATATAGTGTATTATTATATACAGTTATTTTTATTTTCTCTTTATGTAATACACAGTTCTCTCTTGAGAATGGCTATTTAGAATCTTAAATAATTATCTGAATTATTATTATTATTAAATAACTGATTCAATTGAAAGTGTGAATAGACTATAGCTCAAACTATATTCTTAACCTATTTCTAAAAAAGATCTCAGTTGTTTTGAATTTCTGTTAACATAGGTGTGAGCTTCTGAAATTTACAGCTGTGATAACAAGTTTTTCACCCCTCTCAGCATAAAATTGATTAGGAATGTGAAACGCATAGGATGCATCAGCCGTTGTTCTGTGTTCCTGATCCAGATCAAATCAATAAGAAGTCAGAGAGTCAGTCTCGGCCCCTTTCAAGTGTCTGTTTTTCTTCTTCTGGGGTGTGAAAGGCTCTTGTTTTATGTCATGTCTTGTGCCGAAGTCTGTGGGACTCCAAAGGGACTCTCACCTGTGTGAGGAGAAGCTGTGAACCCATCAAACCGACAGGGAGCTTTGTGAAGACAGGCATGAAGCAGACTGCACCCACAGCACACGTCACGCCCCGTTAGGAGAAGCCGAACGCACTAAAGAGGTTAAACTGCCGCGCCTGGCAGAGGCAATTTTATTGATAACCATTTGAAGCCTTTTTTTCCCGCCCGTCTCCGAGCCTTACGTGCCATCACGCTTTTCCGTCTTTATTCCGTTTGCCACTCTCAACTGACTTCAAATGTGGGAAGCCTCTCCCCTCCGACAGAAAAGAAGCCTCCGTTGCCTGTTTCCCGCTGTCTCAGCCGTGAAAATCTGCATTCTGATCTGGCAGACAATCGTCGGCAAATTCCCACATCTCTCTGATGTATGTAAATATTTATAATATCAGGTTCTCTGATGATCAAATGTACGTTGGTTAATAGTGAACTTACGCTAGTGGCTTCCCCCCATTGTCAGACAGAATGTTACTACTGTTTTTTTCACACCATGTTTGACTTGTTGGAAAGAGGGAGTCATTGTCAGTGTTAGCTTGGCTAATCTGCTTTCCTTTCCATCTTTTTCACTCCCAGCTGCTGGGGCGCTCCATCATTTCCTCGTTAGCCCCTGGTCCCTGCCCTGGCCTGAAGTCATCGCTCAGTTAGGCAGCTGCCAGGCCGGCCCTGAGGGTCCCCAGTGGTGAGTGAGGAGTCAAGGGTTGGTCACTGGATGTACTGGCCGTTCCTTCTACTCCCCTGTCCAATTAAGAGCTATTTGAAACAAATAAGTAACACTTACTGTGGCCTTCTTGTGCAACACTGCTCTTCCTCCATACAGCCCAAAGGTCTTCGGGTTGTAAGTCTTTAAGTAATTTGCTTTGAAATATGTGCTTTTATTTTAGTATATTAATTTGTTTGTTCATTTTGTGTAAAAGACGTAAATTAATGGAAATAGAGTTGAAGAGCAGATGCAGTGTCTGTGAGACTCTTTCCTGTGGGCTTTCCTGCAGACTGTCAGTGGCAGCCCTGCTAAAGTCCCTAAACAAGTATTAAACAACCCCTGACTCAACATCTTCATCACACCTTTCACTGCATTCCTGCACTCTTTTCTATCATTTTAAATATATGAATATATTAAATAATTTATTATTAATAATCTAATTTTATAAAACATAACATACTGTAAATAACTGATATATATCTAATTGTATTATATAATATATAATAATAATAATAATTTAATTTCTGACAATACACAGAACAATAACAATAGGAATATTACATAAAATACAATATGTTTAAATGTATTTCTATAATTGTTCATTATAAATGTGTATACTAATAATATAATTATTCAAAATATAAACATATGTGTCGGTATTTGTGTGTACACGTTTAGATATTATATATCATATATCAATCAAGACTAATAGTAAATCATTTTTTAATTAAATAATTTTATAATACATAATATATTGTAAATAACTGCTATAACTAACTGTAATATATAATAATTTAATTTCCAACAAGCAATATGCATAAATATATTTGTAGTAATTAATTATAAATGTTTATAATATATATATATATATATATATGTGTGTGTGTGTGTGTGTGTGATATATATATATATCAAGATTAATATATCAATTTATTTATTTTTAATGATCAAATTTTATAATGCACAATATACTGTAAATATATTTAATTGTATAATATACTGTATAATAATTGTAAATGTATAATATATATATATATATATATATATATATATATAAGTTTATAAGTTTAGATAATATATATTATATATCAATCAAGATTAATGTATAAAATCATTTATTTTTAATGATCAAACTTTATAATGCACAATATATTGTAAATAATTGGTAATATATCTATATATCTAATTGTATTGTATAATATATGAAACATAATAATATAATAATTATATTAATGTATATATATAATATATAATAATTGTAAATGTATAAATATATTGTAATAATTGTTAATTATAAATGAATATAATGATAATAATATTAAAATATTAAACTTAATACTGTATATATATACAGTATAATTGTATATATACATATGTGTGTGTATATACACACACACATATTTTATATAATAGTGTATATGATATAATGATATATCAAACAAGAGTAAAATATCAAATAATGTATTATTAATTATACAATTTTATAATACATAATATACTTTATAACATTTATACCAAATAACAACAAATAATTTATATATATTTAATTGTATTACTTTTATATTCTATTTTAATATTTTTATGATATAATTTACAGTAAATGTATTTTCTAACAAATATATAATTTATTTGTTTACATATAATTATCTATCTATCTATCTATCTATCTATGTTCACCATATATTTAACACAAAGACAGTCATTTCAATTTCAGGTTCATCACCCCAAGAAGTGTCTATCTCACACTCCTTACAGCCTTATTCTACACAATAACACGAAAGACAAAAACCAAAACAAATAAAAACACATTGCCCACCCCTCCCTTTGCCCCCTTCCCCCTTACAAACCCAAAATGCATTCTCCTGCCAGGCTTCACACGGAAGGGTGTTAAAAATACATGTATACCCTTCCTCATCCTTTATTCATACCCATTCCTTCCTTTATGTTTATGAGACTCAGGGGCTCGCCGGGTCCAGCGTTCTGACCCAGGGGTGCGCAGAGGTTCTCCAGAAAGTTCCTCTTTCTCAAACCTAATCCACTTTAAATGAGCCCAAACACAGAAGAACTACTTCATATGTACATACGGTATGTTGGGATTGTGACAGCATTGCAGCAGTCGAAAATCCACCAGGATTTATTAGTAAAGAAGAACAACAATATTCATTACTGTTAGTATTAATATTCTTAACCATAATGGAATTTTTTGACATAATGACTGGGATAAAGTTCTGCTTGTGTGCTTTATGTAGGGTTGTTTTTCTCCCAGCCATTGGGTGTCAGTATGGAGAGGGATGTTGTTAGTGCCCCTCTGCTAGGCCTGGGGGTGGAAGAGGTGGATGTTGTTAGCGCCGTCTACACCCTCCGGGGTAGCGAACGCTCCCACGGGACAGTTCTCTGCTTGTTCACTCATCTGTGTGATGGAACAGCGCGAGCAGGGGGTTACCGACGGCCTCTACGACAGTTCGCCCTTATTGATTAGATAATCAGTCTGTCACCTAATACCAGTGTTCTTTACATTGTCCCCTGCTGGGACGAACATGACTGTTATTGCTGACTGCAGGGGATTCCTGCAACAAGCACCTTTTATGTCTACTATTCTTTTCCACGTGGACTGTTCCCCGCTTCTTCCTCTGCTGGACTGCGGGAAGAGTGTTTTCATTATTTGCCAAGATTGGTATGTCAATCCTTTTGCCCCTGACCCAAGTTTAGAACTGCTTTGGGTTTTATTGGAGGAATGATTACGGAGTTATCTTGCTACCTCACTCTGAGGCCTTTATACCTCCACCCTTCGTATACCTTCAGGCAAGGATTGGATTTGATACCCAGGACACTACCTTGGGAGCCGCTCGCTGTCTACTTTCTGTCTCTTTCTGTCTCTTTCTATTGTTTCGCTCTACCCCCCGTTTCCTAAATGTGTCTGTGTGTGTTGCTGATTCAGATTTTTTTTTACACTTTTTTTATTCCAACAGTGTTTTCCAGCATTTCCCCTCGTCTCTCCAGCAAACTAAGTTTATGCAAAGGACAAATGTGAGTAGGGTAACACAGCGACAGCGTCCCAACCACCTTCCCCTGAGGGTCACGGGTGTCGTGACCCTGCAGCAGGTGCCGCTGATCTCGTTGCCCAATCGTTGTCCCAGTTTCCCAGATTTCCATCCACACCTGCGCTAGGATGAAGATTTTCCATTAAGTGTCACCAGAATTATTATTTGTAGGAAACTGATTATTTTGATTAATAGTACAAGAGCTTTAGGATTTTTTTAAAAATGTAAATCAATTAAAATAAAAATTATTTTAAAGCTTTAATTGTAAACACCAAGCTGATATTATTCTGGCCATAAATTAGTACCTTTTCCACATTTCTGTACTCAGCTTCATTTCTACATAGCTACATTACATTTTTTCAATTCGAAAGTAAGCTGTTTTCTGGTAATGTGTGAGACTTTGACTTTAAAAGCCGCTGTAAGGAAATAATGAGAAAGAATAGAGAGTATGCACTTGTGTGACAATTTGGTCAGTTACCTGGATGTTACTCAGATGTAAACAACAGCATGGATTGCACAGTTAATCTACTAAATACGTTGTTCTGCTAATTTATGCTGTCCAAACCAAGGGCAAAATGTGTGGAAGCTGCTAAATCATATAGAGAAGGACTTGTTAAGCAGGAAAGGGCGCAATATTTTGACAAACTAAACTTAATAGGTGGTAAAGATACATATGAGCAGTATTAATTAAGATATTAGCCTAATATTTCACCTACCTGACTGGAAATGTTAAGAACAAACACAAACGTTGTCAAGATTCTTGCCCTGGAAATCCTGGTTTAGTTTGGCCAACCGCAAACGCCTTTTGTTCCTCAGAAAGTTTTTTACACTCTTCTCCTTGATTTGTTATAATTTTTGGCAGTCTGTAGTACTCCAAATGTTTTTTCCTGGTCTGACCGGTTAGTACAGCCCAAAACATGAAAATAATTGACCATTTTCAGCAGCAATAATCAGCAAAATATGCGAAGCTCGTTCGGTTCAGTGGCATTGTTTACGTTCGAATACGCCAATATGGCCGATTGATGACACTTCGTGAAAACACTCTATAAGTGCAGTAAACTGTTTGCACTACAAAACCAAGGTGTTCATAAGTAAGATAATGCATTGAAATAAAATGGTAAGACACACCAGTTTGAAATATCAAGCAGCAAAAACAGCTAAAACAGCTAAAACAGCTGGAAGCGGAAGACACCGGAAGCCAGACATATTCCGCTCTTACGGGAAAAATAAGGTGAATAGATTTAAAGAAAAGCTTTAGATCTCTGCTCAGATAATATATAGTTATGTTTCATATATGTTTAGGTAAATGACTATTTTACCATACCAATGATTCTGTTGTTATTATTACATTTTTGTTTTTTTTTTTACATTTAAATGCATTTAAATGAAACGTAAGGCAGGTTTGTTTTCAAAGAAATAGAGATAAATAGAGAAATGCCATAATAAACGTGCAGATGTTTCTGTTCCTTGCTTTGAATTTCATTTAAAGCAACGTGACAAAAAATGGCAATCGTCAGAAAAACATGGGAAAAAGACAGTCGCCCAAATCACGATGCAAATTGCACTTTGATTGACTCTTAATTTCATCTGAAGGCTGTTTTGTTTGGTTTTTATTCTGAGTCAATGAGCTTAATCAGAGTCACTGATCCTGCGGCTCTAAGCTCTCCGTGTTGTGTTTTTGTTTGTCGGGAGATCAGCGCGACTCTATCCGCACTTCATTAACCCTGAGCCGGGGACAATCCTCGGTAAGAGCCGAGGGATTTACCACTATCCTTTCACATGCAAAAATCTCTGCGTCTATTAACAAGACGGGGGAGCTTTTCTTGCAATCAGCTGCGCACTTCGCAAGAATAACCCTTTTCATAAATATTGAGGGGGGTCATCAGCCTCCTTTGGATCATGTGCAGATCCATGTGATAATTTAAATGTTTGATCTGAATTGATACGTCTTTTTTTTTTTTTTTTTCATGTGTTCAAAAGAAAAACGAACATTTCCTCGGTTTATTTTTTATTATTTATTTTCTTATATTTACTTTTTTATTATTATAGTTTGTATTTTCCATTTTTAATGCGCAATAGTGTGTGCAAAACAAGCCAATGAAGTACTTTGAATTTGTACTTTAAAAAATATTTGTTGCGTATTTGCCCCAGCAGCCTTAAATTTGTGAAACGTTCTTAAAATGTTTTCGCCCTCTCTTCTTAGCGATTCAAAGATGAGACGCAGGATGACATGTGCTATGCGAAAGTTTGCAGCAGGAGCCCGACTGATCACACGTTATCGACGTTCAATTAAAAGCTATTAAGGTCTTTTGTCTGCTCGTTAATATCCCATTCAGTCGCCCTGTCAGAGCGGTCCCTAAACCCTGAGCTTTACGGACCGGTCTCATGGTTGGGTTAAAGTCAGTCTTAGGCTCACGGAGGGGGGAAGAAGGGGGGGGTCCCGTGATGCCGCTGACCAGATGTCCCCTTGCTGATCCGAGGCGCAGTCAGCACTGCCCGGTGACCAGCTGTTGGGGCCGTTTGGCAAAGAGCAGCAAACCAACACTCTCAAGAAAGGGTATGGAAACAATCCATTTCCAAATGGGATCATTTAGGGCACTTAAACAATTACACACTTAGGTGACCATTAATATTTCATCCACATATTGTTTATGAAAACTAAACGAAATGACTCCGCTTGCTTAGTGATGCGTGATTGCTAAGAGTGCAAAAAAAGTCTGTCACTTTACTCGACAAGACACAATGGAGGCTGACAAGTGTTGAGAGTGTGTGTGCGAGAGAGAGAACGAGATCACCAACATCCAATCTCTCAGTACTTCCCTTTTATCGTGCTGCCAATAAAACGAACATCGTTTTAAATTGTATTGAGACCGGCTCATATGATTCACGATCAAAATGATATTTAAAATATGACCTATTAATAAGAGCTAGTCGCGTTAAACTTTAAAATATGAAGGTAGAATTAAGTTCCCTAAATCTCCAGGCGTTTCTGAAAGGTTAGGAAGGTGAATGTTCACTTCCTTGGGCGCGACATTCTTATTAACTTTTTTTTTCGTAGGTTCGACAAATTAAATCCACGATGCTAACCAAATAGTGTGGGGTTTGAGCAAAGTGTCTGACAGTCATGTTTAAAATTATTCAAACACATTTGCCAGTGATAGAGTTCTCCGAGCTCAAATTTTATGATATTGCTATCACTAGCGTTTGTTTACGTTTATTTTCATAAGCAAAGGTTTACTTTTCATTACATTTTCTAGATACATTTAAAAGCAATGACTTGACGTAACCAGTGTGACTAATATGCGTATTTTATTGGTTTACTTTTTTATGTTCAAACGTAGTCCTTCGTAACTTTTAAAAACGAAACCTTGAGACAATTTAGCCTTTAAACCATATTTTTTTTAACGACTCGTTTTGACCTGTTTTATCATTTATCTTTACAAAATTGCAAAATCATAATTTAGTGTTGGCCCATTTATCGCTTTACCAGTAATGTATAATGTGGATTATTTTATTGTGAAATTACTTAAAGATGGCTCTTGAATGTCATTAAAATGATTATAGTATCCATATGCATTTGTAAAAAGATTGTCGCAGATAGTAGCACATTATGCATCGGTTGCATGAAGTTCTGGTTCTTGTTGCAAAGTACAGGCTGGCTAATTTTTTATTATTTTTTTTCAATAGCGGTTTTCTAAATTCGTAGATTTATATTGTGTCATTGTTCAGGTCTGGCACACGCATTATGCACCTGCATACCTTTTTATATTGGCTGTTGGTTTAGTGTAATTGAATTGTCTATGAGAACACGAGTGTGTATTTACCCAGTATTTGTATAGGCTACCTCCACATTCTCAGTCAGTGGTAAATTAATGAAAGATCTTTATTAGCACATTTATAAAAGTAATTCTCCTTGCTCAAAGACCACCCTCCCCCGCACATCCAGCAGTTTTAAGAGTTTCCAAGAAGTTCACACCGCTAAGCACACGGGGGGCACGAACGAAAATCATTTGGAATTACGAGAATCATTACTTCACAAATCATTATTCTCAATATACAGCTTCACCAGAAAGAATGACAAGATATTTCAACGGCTTTATACAGAGTTATTGCACAATGCCTGGGCGAACACTTTGCATGTCATCTCCTTGACGTCTTTACTGATCACACAAGCGATCTGAAACGAGGACTTGGCGCTTTCCCATCAACATCAAAGTGATTCTACTGGCAGTTGTGCAGGAATATAGAAACGAAAAAAGCAGCACGAAAATAATCGATTGATAATCGATTAATAATCCATCTCGTCCAATCCAACTTCAGGCATAGTAGCACTCCGCACCATTCAGCTGTTTGTCAAATAGAAAAGTGACACTTCTTCATCTAGATTTTTCGTTTTGTAGAGACGTGTCGGGTTTTAATGTGCTGCTCACCTGTTAACGTAAGGCTTGGAAATATGATACAAAAAGAGAAAATTTGAGAATTCATGTCTTTGAACATAAAACAAAATATTCTTATTTACACCTCTTTTCCTTTGTACATTTTAGAGGGTCACTACAAAGCCCACGATTTATGACCTGGATTTCATCTCAGGATAATTAAATATGAATCTACCATTTAAATATTCTTTGCGGCAGGGATGCACCAACAATTCACTAGTTAAAATAATAATTAATAATAATAATTTGTGAAACGAAGTGTCCCTGTTGTATCATGTCCCGTTATTATTGCGTTCAGTATATAACGGTTTGTATTTGTCATCTCCAGATTTGACATTAAGGATAAACAAAAAAAAATATAAACATATAAGTTAAAAAAAAAAAAAAAAACATAAGTAAAATAAATAATTAAATAAAGTTTAAAAATGTCTCTAATCACTTTTTGTGGCTTCGTAAAATTTCTCGAATATTTTGTCACCAGTAAAATAGTTTTTCTCATCGTGGAGTTCAAAGCTGCCATGTATTGCAACGAGTCCGAATCGTGCCGTTCATCGTGGTGGTGTCGGTCTGGGTAACACACCGGAGAGGGGGGGTAGAGGCGGCGGCGGCTCGTTGGCGCCCTGGAGACCGTGCAGAAGAATCCGGGGAACGAGAGGACGCTGCAGCGCCGGCGGGGGCGCCGAAGGTCCCCTGTATAAGTAGAGCGCTGCTCCAGGGTCCAGATTCGACACCAGGCTTTGAGGGTAGAAATACGGCGAGGGGAACATCCTTTGCAGCGCGGAATAATTTCCAGCCTCCGCTAACAATTCCAGTCCGACCGCCGTTTGCCTCTTCCACTTTGTCCTTTTTTTCCAAGACGAAAAAGGATGATGTTAGTATATTAAAATAATATTTGAAAATTGACTAGTGTTTTATTTTCTGATCATAGCAAAAAGCAAAAATGTGTGTATTGTCTTGCACGTCTATTCCCAAGCCAAACATAAAACCTAAAGAGAAATAAAAACTTCCAACAATGGCCAAATTAAACAATCCTCTGATTTATCTTCTAAGTATCTCTGTAAATATCACACTATCACAATTCGATAATAATATGATTTACGTTAAAATAGAAAATTGTTAAAGCTTTGTCGTTTACATCTAAAATATTAACAAAAGTAAATTTTGCCTATATTCATTTTAATATGAGGGGCACGAGTCTGGGAAAGTTTCTTAAAGCATTTTGATATTTAATTCACATTAATTGTGCAACTAATATAAACGCGACGTATGGTAAAAAGCAAGCAGGAAATATGTCACAAATATTTTAGTAATTAATATTATTTCATCGACAACGCATACACCATTCGTGGATAAAATGTTGGATATTAATTTAAAATCTTTAAAATTAGATGCTGCGAATATGGAAATTTGGAATTGGAAAATATGCAAATAAACCACTTGTAGAAGTACAATATATCGATTTTGATATTTGCTACTCTGAATTTTCTCTTTTATTTTTCCTTTTTTTTGTTCCATTTTGTATTATTTTTAAGCTATTAAAAAAATAAGAATGATGTGAATCTTTGAGCCCTTTTAAAAAATGAAAATCTATTTTTTATTATTATTTTAGTTGTAAAACATATATATACAGCCACATCGTCTGACATTTATTGTTTTTGGCAGGAGACTTATAAATCAAAGGAAAATAATATGACAGGCCTTTACACTTAAATACATTTTCTTTAATTATAGTAAATAGTAAGTAAAAATAAATCGAACTACATGGACATCAGAATGAATACCATTTAATTTCTGCATTTTTTTTTTTTCTTATTTAATGTTTCTGGGATATACTCAAGCATTGTTTCCAGCTGACCACATGCTCACCTCCTGTTCTGGTACCAGGTTTTGACCTGCGTGTCGGTCAGGTTGAGAGAGGCTGCCAGCTCCATCCTGTCCTGCACACTCAGATACTTCTGACGCTCAAAACTGCGCTCCAGCTGGGCGAGCTGATGGTCAGTGAAGGCGGTCCGCGCTTTCCGTGGCTTCTTCAGGCGAACCTGCGGGCTGTCTCTGCTGCTGGAGATCTCCCTGTCGCCCTCCTCTTTCACTGAAACATCACATAGAAGGAAAGGGCTGTGATTAGCATGGGTTAGTTAGCCCAAGCAGTCCCTGCTTTGGCAAGTAATCACATGTTATGGTGTCAAAGGTTTCCACATATTGCTAAACCCTTGATGGTCTCGAACTTGTGTCATGCATTTTTCAGATTTTATTTTCAGAATGTGAATACACGAGGGTTGTGATATTTAATTCACCCCTCTCTCCCTATCTAAAGCAAACTCTTTTCTCTCTGAACCCAGAAAGAGAGGGACACGACGCGAGAGACCTTGCCAGTCGAGTAGTTGAGTCGTCTCTCAAGGAGCACAATAATCCGGCTAATTGAGCCACAAGGGATGGAAACCTTTCAACCGAGACCGGAGAAACTTCACAGGGCCGGGGATAAGAGCGAAATAAAGAGCGGACCGACCCCGTGCGTTACAAATCTGATTAGCACTGGGACAAATTGCATCAAATCCCTGAAATATAAGCGGCTAGAAAGGCGAAAATCAAAGCGGCGCACACACTCTTTACAAGCGCTCTGGAGATGGAATGGCTTTGATTTGGAGGGCATTAATTTTGATCACCGCGCCTATAGACTTGCCAAGCTAATAATGTCATGATGTGAGAGGAGAAATATATTTGGATTCATAGCTGAAGAAGGTAGGCGAATAGTTGAGACCCATCATGCCCTACTTCCACTAAGAGAGCAAGATATTGGCGATAACACTTTTTCAAAATTATTCGAATCAGCAACGACGACACCAGAATTCAGTAGGCCAAACACATCAACACCAACAACACCAACAACCACAACATCATAAACACGTGCATATAATACTACTATTTTTTTTGTATTAATATTAACAAATAGTTTTATTGTATAAGCCCAAATTCCTACATTTATCAATAGTTGACCTTTACGTGTTAGCGTCATGAAATCAACCTAATGTTATGTCACAGGAAACGATCTTTCGCTCTTTTCTTTTTCCTCAGATGAAATTTCACCTGGAGAAATCGTTAATGAATCTTGCTGATGATGTGTATCGTTTTAACTTCCTTTGCACTCCACTTAACAATAACTTTAAATAATAAGCACGTTAAAATGTACAATATAGTAAATAATTAACGTAAAATGTGCAATATTTTTCAACAAAAATGATCATTATTTCTTGCACTGAAGTCACAAATATTTTACGATTTTGGCACTAATGACAAACGAATTTATTTATTTAAAAATATATTTAATATGAATTTTACAATATTTTTGGATTTAAAAATGATTATGCCATGTGCATTATTTCTATCTATCTATCTATCTATCTGTCTAGCTATCTAGCTATCTATCTGTGTCAGTAATATCATAGTCTGTTTTCTTCTATGTAAGCAACGCCTATAAATGAACAAATTGAACATTTACGAAAATTCCGTTTTTGCAGTTTCATCATAATTTTAGTTTACGCTTTTTATTTATATCTCCAAATTATTTACAATAATAGAAAAGACAACCTGCTTGAACTCTATTCTGTGTCAAGTTCTAGTTCATGTGGAACTATTTTAAAATATCGCTAAAAGCGAGGTGATTACCTTTGTATTCACTGTCTGACGATGAGTTACTGTGGATCTTTTCAATGAAGTCGTCTGCGATTTTAGATGCCAGTCTCCCCGTCTCCTGAGTCGGCTGGCCGTTGCTGGAGTAAGGAGCACACGCCGCTAAGGGTTTACAGTCAGCCAGAATATCTCTTATTAAGAAGGATGAAGTGACAGTCCGAGGTTGCGATCCAGCGGAGATCGGGCCGTGCTGCAAATGGGACGCGAGTCCGAGCGGATGACCCTGTCTCTGCGCCGCATCCTCACCGCACTCCCGCCGCGGGGACGGAGGAGAAGAACAACCGCTTTCTAAGTCTGACCTGGGGCTGAACTCCAGCGGGGACCGGCATTCTCCTACCAAACTGTCCCCCTTCGCAATAACCGGGCTTCCGGGCCTGTGGGATAGCAGGGAGTCGATTCCAAAACTGGAGCCGTTGGTGGACGCTTCCATCTCCACACTGCTGCTTGCGTGAAGCCTCTGTTCAGATTATCATCTGTATTCAAGCAAGTTCTGCGTGAATGGCGCTCGATTTAATAGCGATCTATCCAGGAGGAAAATCCAAAGCAGAATCGGAAATGAGAAATATTCATCCCCTGTCTGGGAAAAAAAAAAACTTTCTTCTTCCTTGAGGACTTTTAGTTTAAGTTTAAAAAGGAAAAGGAGGTTTCTTGAGGAGGTTCTGTATGAAGTACACACAGACCCTGCCTCCAAAAGATGTTTTCTTTTTTTTTTTTCTTTAGCTCCTCACTCACTCCTAAAAAAAAATCGATACAGCCTAAATATACTCTCGGCTGGCAAATTTAATTAATTTTTTCTTTTTCAATCCCGGTATTTCTCGAAGACGCGAGACGCGTCGATGGTAGCTTTGAATTATTTATCAAATTATTTCAAAAAGCTGTTCTGAAGTAACAGTGTTAGTGTAAAAGCACAAGGTAGCCTACTTAGAGAGCGCGTGCATTTCAGCACCACGGACAGAAGCAAAGCGGCGTCAACTCGAGCCTCTATTGAGCAGCTGAAATTTTCATCAGTTGAAAGGTAGTTCGCTGTGGCGAGTAGAGTCGAATCCGGATGGAAAAGGCAAGTGCATTCTGTGCCGGCGCAGGTGATGCAATGCGAAAGCGTTGGACGGCAGAGCGCTGAAAAAAATGCGGTGAGAAGACAGAAGCGCAAATGAGGTAATGCAGGTTAAATAGACACATTGGGGAACGGAAAGTCAGATAAAGCCTAACAAATGAACTTGTGCACAACTCAGTGGCTAGGTTTTTAAGGGCACCCCTTCCACGTGAGTCCCCAGCGACTCGCTTCCATTGGTTAGGAGGTGTTTTGGGGTGTTGACTGGCTCGCTAAGAGGAAACCGGACCCCCCCACGCCCAATAAACCCCTCCCCACAGGTCGCCCACTTTGATTAAAAGAGACACTGAATTCATTAGGAGACTCGGATCCAACTGTTTACAGGCAATTTTCACACTGTTTGCTTTCATTACATCATTGATGAGCCTTATAATGGGGTTATTATGAGGAGTGGGGAGGTCTTTTCTCTCCTCTCCTCCTAGAGCGCGTTGAGTCACGTCTTGACCACTTTCTCACAATTCGGCCATTTTTCTCATACTATTCCCTTATAGTTTACACTGAAAGTTGAATTTAAGCATTGATGTTGATATATTTAATTTTATTTACATTTATTTTTAATTCGCGCAGTTACAGTTCTTGGTTTTGGCATTTGTGTTACAAAGAGTATTTATTGTATTTATGTCACTTAATATTTTCTGAGAGGCTTTAAATGTTTGGTTGGTATATTAAAAAACAAAGTCTAATTAAAAATAAATAAATTCAGAGGAAAAAAAGAAAATGTTGACATACGTAGTTTTGTTCTAATATACACAATATTACCAATTGTTGTTGTTATTATTAATATTTTAAATATTTGTCAGCCAAATCAAAGTCAGCTTGGCATAACCAACATACAGAAAGTCATTTTGGTGTTATGTGACATGAAAATCATTTGGTCCTCATGACTGTCATTAAGGTTGATTAATTTCACAAATTTACCTACACTTTTATAATAAAACGACACGTTTAGTTCTGGCAAAACGAATTAAAATCTTCAAATTTGCACCTCAAAACTACATAATAGACGTAGAAAATACTTCTGAATGCTTATGAAAATAATGATTATGTTGTTTACACTCAAACATACTGTAGATGCCAGAAAAGCACTTTAGTATTTTTTACATATATAGCGCCTCAATACTAATCTGAACAGTCTTCCTGTTTAAATTGTAGATAAACAACAGAACAACAATAAATCTAGGGTTACACTTTATTTTAAGGTGTCCTTGTTACAGTGTAATTACACATTTAAGTACTGAGTAATATTAATTAACTATATGTACTTACTATATGGTTAGGGTTAAGATTAGGGTTTGGCTTAGGGTTACTTGCATGTAGTTATGCATAATTATGTGTTATTATAATAGTAAGTACATGTAACGTGTAACAAGGATACCTTAAAATAAAGTTTTACCAATCTAGTAATAATAATGATTGATAACGTTTAAAAAAAGCCACTATTGTTTTTTTTTTTAACATTAACGGTCAAGATCAAACTAAAAGTTTTGTTTGTGCTTTATACTCTAAAATACAAGGCAGTTTGTTGCACTGACTCTTGCTATACTTTAGTGTTCTTTTCTTTTTCCAAAGCACAAAACGCGATTATCGAACCACCATGTCGTTTAGTTCATAACAAGTATCTAATGGTAATGTATGCAATGTTAATGAGCAATAATGAGGGCGACTGCTCTTTCTGAAAGCCCAGCGTGACACAAAACTCTAACATGCATGAAAAACTATTGTCCTGCCTTTCACGTCTTTCTCTCAAACAGTTAGCCCCTCGTGTTTTTTCGACAGGTCCCAATAATCGAGCCCCCCATCAGAACAGCAGATTGGAAGCGCTATTCGGCCGCAGACAACGGCAGGTTAGTGAATCCGCTCTCCGCTCCCAAGGGGTGTCAACGCGGCTGCAAGCTGTCACAATGAGGCGGGGTGCAAGCACACTCACTTTAGTTTAGAGCCTCATATAAGGATGCCCACTGCGTGTGATGGGGATTTTTCTTTTCTTTTTTTAGTCTCTTTGGCAGGCCATGACAGGGGTTATCAATCTATGGCATCTTTTGAGCTTTATTTGTAAGATAAATAAAAGTCAGACCTCTTAGTACAGTGACAACAGGTGCACTAAAGCTTAATTTTATATATATATATATATATATATATAATATATATATATATATACACACACCCTAGACCACAAGTTATAAGACATAAAAAAATAAGATTTATATGCTTTTTTTTAATCATATGAAAGCAGAATAAATAAGCTTTCCATTGACATATGGTTTGTTAGGACAGGACAATACCTGAGATTCTGGAATCTGAGGGTGCAAAAAAATCTAGATATTGAGAAAATCACCTTTAAAGTTGTCCAATTGAAGCGCTTAGCAATGCATATTACTAATCAAAAATTACATTTTTATATATTTATGGTAGGAAATGTACAAAATATCTTCATGGAACATGATCTTTACTTAATATCCCAATGATTTTTGGCTTAAAAGAAAAATCTATAATTTTGACCCATACAATTTATTTTTGGCTATTGCTACAAATGTGCTACTTAAGACTGGTTTTGTGGTCCAGGGTCACATCTATCAATGTTAAATGAAAATCAATCTTTTATCAAATATCCCATATAAATAACAAATTACTTTTAAGGCTACTGCATTGCATTGGTTTTCCTTCAATTGACAGTTAAAATCTCTGAATGGCTCATGCAATCTTTTAATTTAAAGACACAGCACTTGCTGCCTTGGGCATTATGTCCTGGGATTTACTTGCAAAATCTAGCTAATTAAATTATTATTTATTTATATTTTACCTTCCATCCTTCCATTTATTTATTTATTTAATAAAAATGACTCCAATGACTTTTTCTAGTCGTTTAATAAGTAAGAGGTATAATTATTAAGTAAAACATAAATATTAAATGTAACCCTGGACCACAAAACCAGTCTTAAGTAGCACGGGTATATTTGTAGCAATAGCCAAAAATACATTGTATGAGTCAAAATTTTCTTTTATGCCAAAAATCATTAGGATATTAAGTAAAGATCATGTTCCATGAAGATATTTCGTCAATTTCACACCGTTAATATATCAAAATGTAATTTTTGATTAGTAATATGCATTACTAAGAACTTCATTTGAACAAATTTAAAGGCAATTTTCTCAATATTTTGATTTTGTTTGCACCCTCAGATTCCAGATTTTCAAATAGTTCTATCTCAGCCAAATATTGTCTTATCCTAACAAACCATACATAAACAGAAAGCTTATTCAGCTTTCAGTTGTCGGATAAATCTGAATTTAAAAAAAATTGACCCTTATGACTGGTTTTGTGGTCCAGGGTCACATATACTGTATATATAGTTTATGTGTTTAAGGGTTCCACCTTGAAAAAATATAATTTATTTATTATAGTATTTGGTTTTGACTTAATCAGTGTGGCAAGCTGATGATTGAATCATCTATCTTTAAATAACGCATTAATGATGCAATGTTAAGACTTTGAATTTTAGAAAGCGTCACAATTCTGCAAAACAGTCACCCAGACTTCACTTGACTTCACAACTTTCATAACATTGATGAAGCTTTAGTGACTGACATTGGCCATACAAAATCCCAGAACGCTTCAACCACAGTAAAAGCCACAATATTAGACAAGTTGGACAGTGCATAGAATGAACAATTAACGTACAGAGGACGTTATCAGAAAATCAGGAGGCTGACACACCAAATGGAGATGCACAGAAACGCCTTCCAAAAATCTGTCAGTCAAACACTTGTATTTAACGTACATCCTCTGATTGTTTGAAGATTTGAGGAAGAGGCAGAAGCGATGAGTGGCAAGAGGCTTCAAAGACGTTTGATCTCGCCTCACCTCGGGTGAAAACAATGTTTTGAATTTCATTTATTTATTCTGTTCCATGTTTGTTAAATATATATTTGGAGATGTTCAGGAAAATGGTACGACGTTCCTGGATAAACTTTGGCATCGCTGTCATTTTGAAACATTGAGTAAAACATGCCTCGTGATAAAAAAAAGACACGGAGAAGGAAAGAAATGTTGACTTAAGTCAACAAACAAACATTGTTCGGGAAAAAAACGGGCACACCCTGGACCAGTCAGCGATGCAAATGATGCACCTTAAAGCCATCAGGTGCGAGATTTGACAGAAAATAATGAGAACCGCTGAATCTTTTATAAGGTTAACACTCACATTTCCCAGTCAGCTGTCACACAAGAAAGACTTTAGCGCATTCACGCTGGAGAAATATACCTTTATTGGCTCATTAAAGCTGACAGGGGGCTCGGGACCGCCAGCACTCAGGCTCGGGACCGCCGGTGCGCCACCCCGTTTTGTGTCAGTAATTTGCCGAGGAGATATACCTACCTTGAAAAAAGCGGAGGGGAAAATTACGAAGGAAGCAAGAACGAGAGAGCGAAATGGCAGAAGCCGGTGGGGCGAGTGCCGAAAGATGGGGGTGCCAGAGGGTGGGGGGGGGTTTAAGGAAGGGCCTTGGGGGAGGGTGGAAAGATCGCTAGCACGCCAGGAGTCTGATTCTCTCCTAATTGGAAGCATTGGGCATTGTCAACTGAGGATTTTCAGTCGCTCACTGACAGGTAGAGTCGTCAGGATGATAGCCCACTTGTCAGCGCAAAACACCAATAAAAACAAACCACTTTTGATTTAATTGGAGGCCTAGCCGTAGTGGGCTAGGACTGAACGGGTTGGGGGTTGTGGATCGCTTCAGGGAAAAACCGCTGTGTGAGTGTGTGTATGGAAGGGATGTTTGACAAAGAAATCATCACTTTGTGTAAAACCACCCGGAGCAGTGGCTCACATCGTCGGACAGAGGAGAGCAGGTCGTCGTTATTCTGTGTGTGCGCGGGAGCGCGGGTGGTCACTTCCCATGGTGCTGAGGTTACAGGAAACACAGAGTTTGATTTGGTCTCTGGAGGCCTACAGGCTGTTCAACACTCATCACTTCGAGTGTTTCTTCTCAAAAATGCACGCTCAGAGAGATATTGATATGGTGATTCCTCAGAGAACCAAGCAGAAGAAGAGCTGACCCTACCTGACTTCTGCTACAACCACCTCACCGAGTACAAAAAAACCCCCTTTCTCTCTCTCATCTCTGCAGGTGGAATCACATTCTACACCACCAACCTGAAATCACGCTATTCAGCAATCTGATAGATTTTTTAATGTGAAAACGGTGTAAACAAACAATTGGATATTTCCAGTGCTGTTACTTTTAATGGAGTGGATACCATGTAGCTATTTAATCCATTTCAAAACAAACAGATGAGAGACTATGGGAAAAGACCAACTTTGAAGCCATCAGATTAAAATATACAATATCTACAGAACTTACAAGGGAAAGAGCTACTTACCCTTGACCTTTGACTTCTTTCACTCACTATCCTCCCTCCATGTTCAAGTTCATCAGCAGCCCATTGGTTTATGACTCTTGACAGTTCAAGGAAGACATCTGCCAAGACGTAGAGAGAAATTGTGGTGAAGAGCAAACAAAGAGTGATATATATGCAAAAATTCAAAATCTGCTTTTTCACATATCTAACTTAAAGAGTCACAAACAAAACTCTTCAGCTATCAAATTTATATTTATTTTATTTTATTTTTTCCAGGAAAATCTTTAAAAAGAGGTGCAGATTGCCTTGCGGGCAGCGCCGTTGCACTCTGGGCATTTTTACAGTCTTTTACCATTTAAATCACAGTCATTTTTTACAGTGTACTATCCTATCAAAATAAAAAGGCAAAAATACAAAAAAAAAAAAAAAAATTGCATAAGCATTATTAATGGGCCACAATGATAAATAAAAAATAAATAAATAATTTTACGGCTCAAAAGTTTGCCATCAGTAAGATTTTTATTGTTTTTTTTTTTTTGTTTTTTTTTAAGAAGTCACTTTTGCTTAAATACAGTATAAACAGTAATATTGTAAAATGGCTGTTGTCTATTACATATATATATATATATATATATATATATATATATATATATATATATATATATATATATATATAATTGTATTTATTTATTTATTTATTTTTAATAAAATTTATTCCTGTAATGGCAAAACTGAATTTTCAGCATCCATTACTCCAGTGTCATGTGATCATTCTAATATGCTGATTTGCTGCTCAAGATATATTTCTTATTATTATCAATGTTGAAAACATTTGTGCTGCTGTTTGTTGAAAGAGTGATACTTGCTCCAGGATTTTTGATTAATAGAAAGTTTAAGAGAACAGCATTTATTTGAAATAGATTTTTTTGGTATCAATATCAAGGTTAATATCAATTTAATGGAAGCCCATTTCCACCACTGAATAAAAAATAAAAACAGGTTATTGTGACTTTTTATCTCACAATTTTGACTTTTTTCTCAGAACTGTGTGATATAACACAATTGTGAGAAATAAACTTAGAATTGAGAGCTAAATAGTCACAATTTTGACTTTTTTGTCAGAACTGGGTGATATAAACTCACAATTTTGACTTTTTTCTCAGAACGGTGTGATATAAACACAATTGTGAGAAATAAACTCAGAATCGCAAAATAAAAAGTCGCAATTCTGACTTTTTCCTCACAATTCTGAGAAAAAAATTAACATTTCTGACTTTTTCTCAGAATTGCATAATATGAACACAATTCAGACTATTTTTCTCAGAATTGCATGAAATAAACTCACAATTGCGAGAAATAAACTCAATTGCGAGATAAAAACTCACAATTTTTACTATTTTCTCAGAACTGTGTGATATAAACATACAATTGCAAGAAATAGTCAGAACTGCAAGATAACTTTTGTTTGTATCTTGCAATTCTGACTTTTTCCCTTGCAATTGTGAGTTTATATCTCACAATTCTGAGTATAATAAATAAACAGAATTGTGAGATAAAAACTCACAATTTTGACTTTTTTTTTTCAGAACTGTGTGATATAAACTGACACATGTGAGAAATAAAGTCAAAATTGCTAAGTAACTTTTGTTTATATCTCACTTTTTTTTTTTTTTTTTTTACATTTTTTGTTAATTCAGTGGTTGGAAATGGGCTTTCATATTTTAAGGCATTCTTGCTAAAAAAAAAAAACAAACAAACTTTTTTTGAATCGTAGTGTATATATTAGTCATTTTAGGCATGCTTTAGCTTAACTTGTTGCTTTTCCCTGGGAAAAATAATCATAATCATTCATTATCGCTATGCCTATTTGCCATTGTGGCCAGTTCTTTTTTTAAGGCCAAGTAAATGTAGAGTAGGGACAGAGCCAAGGTGGTTTTTCATTAAGGGTTCAGAGTTCAATGTTAGCCCATTGCACAGCCATTACAGAATAATGGGGTGGGTGGGCATTGCTGTGGCTGGTGGTCTCATCCAGCTGCCACTGGGAGACACACACAAGCTGTTGGACAGCGGTAAAGATGCCCCACATACCCCATCCTCCAGGGGGTGTCAGAGTGCACTGCCCCTCATCCTTATCCCCTCTGTCAGGGCATTTGGGAGGGTTTTCACAAGCCGATAAATCATTGTTAAATGTTACCATGAAGTCACTGGGGAAACTGGAAGGAAGCAGGAGTGACATAGGGAATGTAGGCGTTCATGAAGGTGGTCTGGACAGCCTGCCAAAGACACAGGGAAGTGGTCGGAGTTAGAGCAGACCTATTTAACGTTTATATGGAGTCAGCATTGGGTTTGCATGTAACTGTGGCCTTGACAATCTCTCCGTCATTGAACATGACATGACGGTTGTACGAATGGCCTGTCTTGTTATCATAATGATGTATTTTGGGACTAATGCACACACGTACATGCGCAGTACATCATTCACATGCCAAAGTCCTCAGATTTAATCTGGTTTATATCTTAACCGATGTGCAGGTAATATGTGAGGTCAGAACATCATAATTATCACACCTGTCATTGTTAGGACTGGTTCCCAGAGCCCCCCTCACCAGTACACCCACCCCCAGCCGTGACTTTTATTGCTTCATTAGTGCACGCCACATGTTTTAGAGCACACTCGCCTTTCACTCACCAAGCGGAGATGATCACTGTGATCTAGAGGGTGGGAACAGAGACCATAAAGAAGCATCCCGAGTCTCTCCTCAACAGCGTCCAAGAACCACTTCCTTACCCTGCAATAAACAGCAGCACTTCATTAAAATTACATTGCTGATTAACATATAAAAACAAGACAGTGTTAAAGATCAGCTGAATGTGGATAATGTTTAAGGACTTACATCTTTTTCCCTGTTATTACATGCAAATGTATGAAACAGGAAAATCAGAATTCCAGCATTTATTAGTATATATTACACTAAATTACACTGTATTACTATACTATATTACTATATACACTATTTTATATATGAAGTAAAACAAGTTTAATTTATTATTATAATTTTATACTAAAAATGTATTAATTAAAAAATATATAATTGTATTACAATTAATTTAATAAAATGGTAATTAATTTAAAATATTTAAAATATAATTAATGATAATAAAAATAATAATAATAATAAAGTGTAATTTAGTGTAATATAAATCACACTTAATTACACTATATTAACTTTAAGTAAGACAAGTTTATCATTTAATTTATATTATTATTATTATTATTATTAAAAATAATAATTAAGTGTAATTTAGTGTAATATAAATAACAATAAATAAGACTATATTAACTTAAAGAAAAACGTTTATAAATTAATTTATATTTTAATTATAATTAATAATAATATAATAATAATAAAGCGTAATTTAGTGTAATAAAGTTCACTAAATTACGCTATATTAACTTTATAATTTAATTTATATTTTAATTGTAATTAATGATAATAATAATAATAATAATAATAATAATAATAATAGTAATAATAATCAAGTCTAATTTAGAGTAATATAAATTATAATAAATTACGCTACATTAACTTAGTAAAATGAATTTATAATTGAATTAATAATATTTTAATTATAATTAATAATAACAATAATAATAAAGTGGAATTGAGTGTAATATAAATAAATTAGTACAATAAATTGCACTATATTAACTTAAAACAAGTTTATAAATTAATTTATATTTTAATTATAATAAATAATAATAATAAAGTGTAATTTAATGTAATATACATTAAATTACGCTATTATTACCTTAAAGTAAAACAAGTTTATAATTTAATTAATAATATTTTAACATAACATTCCACATACATATCCAAAAAAAAAAAAAAAAAAAAAAAGGATTTAGATCAGCATTTCATGCATAATGCACAAAATAGTAACCGCAACAATTTATTTAGGCACCCACCTACTGTTTTCTCACCTTTGTATTTGTTTACGCAAAAATTTAAAGCAAGGGACCATCGACGGGGTGAAATGTGACTGCTTTTCTGCACTGTACAGGTATTTGTAGATTCTCACACACTCTATATGTGTGTGCATACATGTGAAAAAAAGAGCGCGAGACAGAGGTAGAGGGGTGTGGGGTGCCGAGAATAAGACCCCAGCAAATGCTCATTAGAGTTGACCTTGGCACCAGGAGCATGCGTTTGATGGATCGGGTACAGGGCCAAACAAGCCCCCGGGGAGCCATGATCTTATCTCTTATTGTACACACACCTCCCTCCTACTGACCCTATCCCTGAGCACTCACACTGCTCTCCTCTCCACGCATCACAGGCAGAATAAATCTGTGCTTGACAGAGAGAGAGAGAAAGAGAGAAACAGTGTCAAGGCATGGAGGGGAAAAGAAGATGGAGGCGAGACAGAGAGAAAAACACACAGAGGTCCTGAAAAACCAATAGCTCGCTGAGGTGTCATTAACCACACAAGTCAGCTGTACTTCTTCAGTCGAGACGAGGAGACGGTAGGCCACGAGACGGGGATTGGGAAGAGGGCGGTGGAGAATTGAGGAACAGAGCAAAATATGGAGATCAGTCTAGTGGAGAAAGAGCTGATGAGTCTTCATTGCAATGAGTCTTTAGTCCTGTGGGACATGAAGGGGAGTTTGTTCCCAGAGCTTCAGCCATCCCTCTGTTCTTCCTCTCCTGTCGCAGCGCTCGAAATCTTCCCCTGCAACTTGTAGGCAGGGGACAGGCATGAGGCAATCAATACCTGCAGGAAGGAAAAATCTAGCAAGCACTATTCACATGGGCTTCTCCCACAGCCCCTCACAGAGATCTTTTATTCCTTTTTACTGTACCTGAAAGAGATGGAGCTCCTATGGGTTTCTGATGGAACAGGAGAGGAAAACGACTCTTTTAAGCATTTCATCTCAGATGAGCCACAACCCGAGAGTGGGAGCTTCAAAAAAAACGAGTAATGGTCCGCGGTGGACTGTTGAGACCAGAATGGAAGCGGAGGATTATAACGGCTATAAGCATTCAGAATGTGATGTTATGGAGCGCACGAGTGCTTTCAGTGCTTCTTTGTTGAAAGAGGATTCTCCTGAAAAACAAAGTTTGATACGATTATCTTCAACAAGCACTGTAAAGTGATTTAGAAGTTTTTGAAAAGAAAATAGTTTTTATTCACGAAAAAGGCCTTAAATTGATCAAAAAAAATATTTGAAATGCATGCTGTTCTTTTAAACTTTCTGTTCATCAATAAATCCTGAGAAAAAAGTATCATGGTTTTCACCACAATTGTTTTCAGCATTGATGATAATAAGAAATGTCTCTTGAGCACCAAATCAGCATATTAGAATGATTTCTGAAGGATCATGTGACAGACTAGAGTAATGACAGCTGAAAATTCAGCTTTAAATCACAGGAATAAATTACATTTTAAAATATATCAAAATAGAATAGATAGTTATTTTAAACTGTAATAATATTTCCACAATATCTCAGTTTTACTGTATTTTTGCAAATGCAAATCCAAAAATTATAAACAACATGGACAGTGAACATTAAAAACAAAACACTGCTCTGGTGAAGATTTAGTCTAGATTTGATACTATAATTGTATATACAGCTGTATTATTGTAAATTTAATTGAGGAGCAAAACTGCTTGAAAGACAATATTTCCATCTTAAACTCAATATATATATATATTATTTTAGGCATAAGCCTCATACATTTATTTATATATACAGCAAGCTTTTTAATGTTTTTAAAGAAGTCTCTTCTGCTCACCAAGCCTGCATTTATTTGATCCAAAGTACAGCAAAAAATACAGTTTTTACTATTTAAAATAAATTTTCTATTTGAATATATTTTAAAAATGTAATTTATTCCTGTGATTTCAAAGCTGAATTTTTAGCATCATTACTCCAGTCACATGATGCTTCAGAAATCATTCTAATATTCTGATTTGCTGCTTTTTTTTATTATTTTTTTTATTACTGCTTTATTTTTATTATTATTATTATGGTGAAAATAGCTGAGTAGAATTTTTTCAGGTTTCTTTGATGAATAGAATGTTCAAAAGAACAGCATTTATCTGAAATAGAAATCTTTTGTAACATTATAAATGTCTTTATCATCACTTTCTATCAATTTAAAGCATCCATGCTAAATAAAAGTATTAATTTCTAAAATTTCTTTCCCAATAAATAAATAAAATTATACTGACTCCAAGCTTTTTAATGGTATAGTGCATAATGTTATTTCAGATCAATGCTGATCTATGGATCTTTCTATTCATCAAAGAATCCTGAAAAAAATTCACTCAACTGTTTTAAATATTGATAATAATAATAATAATAATAATAATAATAATAATAATAATAATAAATAATAATAAATGTTTCTTGAACAGCAAATCACATATTAGAATGATTTCTAAAGGATCATGTGACACTGAAGACTGGAGTAATGATGCTGAAAATTTAGCTTTGATCACAAAAATAAATTACATTTTAAAATATATTTAAATAGAAAGCAGTTATTTTAAATAGTTCAAAAATTTTCACAATATTTCTGCTTTTGCTGTATTTTGGATCAAAAACATTACAAATCTTACTGTTCAAAAACTTTTGACTGGTAGTGTATGTACGTGTGTATATGTGTATACATATATATATTTAATCATGCAGGATAACAAGACAAAATGATAGTAAATGATAAGTAACTGATATTGATAAGTAAGTAAATGATTTATTGTGTAACTGGAGGGACGATTTCTACAATTTTACATCATGAGCAGCCGCTCCACTGAGCATGTATGCACTGAACATAGATCGTGGATCTGGATTTGATGGATTTATTTATTATAATAGGGTAATTCCATGCAAATGCCAACCTTACCAAGTTTTTACCAAAGGTTTGTACTATACTGATAGCAAAGATGTCAACATTTGGTGGTTTAAATACCCATGTGAGGTCTCTCTTAAAGTTTTTAGAGCATTTTTTTTATTTTTAGTGGATGATTTTCCATAGTCTGGTAAGTGATATTTTCAGGCTTGTCACATCCATAAGTATATATTCCTCATAAATAGGCACATCAAAATTTAAAGTAACAATTATATGTTATGTGAAGAGCCATCGCTTCTCTATTTGTTGGGTATTATTGCGTCTGGTTTGTGCATTTTAATTTGCAGAAAGTATGTAGTCTCTTAAAAACTGTGACCTTTTTTGTCACATTCATAACGCATGATTATTTCCCTTTTTTAACACAGAATACTTGTGCATAGACTGATATTTTTCTGATGTTTAGACTCTGTCAACAAGGGTTTATTAAAATAAAAACAGATGGTTCGGTATATTGGCATTTATATGTCACATCCATAATGCAAAATGTCACATCCATAATGCTGGATTTGCCCAATAATTATAAATTTTGCAAGTGATGCACTGAATCGTTACTGCTAGATCAATGTGTTGCCATACATTTTTACGTCTTGATGGATGCTTATTATAAACATGTGTCTGAGGATGTTATTTCAGAGCTATTTATCCAACATACCGAATGATTTTTAGTTCAGGGCAGGTCGGATGGGTGGGCTGGAGCATTAAAGCAGTTCTCTGAGCAGACGGAGAGAGACACACAGATGCCAAGCCCAGGTTATCAAGCTGATGGAGTGAGCCAGCTGCTGGCCTGAGGTCAGTGACTCCTCTGAGAGCTGTGTGAGAGTCATTGAGAAATGTATTTTCTTTGTTAATGTGGCACTGACCATTTTACACATTGGCTATATCACCGTTTAGTCTTAAACGCCTTTTCAAGTCAAGCAAATAACTGAAAATACACATATATTTTCGTGATCGTTTGACACATGGCGCGAAAAGGACAAAATTGGCTTCCCAGAGGAAAGATGAATCCACCCCCCTGTCCAAAGTCGCTGTCTCTCAGTCTTCTCCTGTCTGCTTCTTAACAACTGGGTGGGCTTGATGTCTTATCTCTGATATTTCTCCACTCTGGGCTCATTTCTGACAGTTGGGGATGGATACACAGCAAGAATGTTGCTGTAATTGCATCTGGTTGCGTCATGAAAAAGTAATAATGCACTGTCAAGGACGTCAAGGTGTCAGCGTTCAGCGGAACTGATAAGTTGTCGGCGGCCGTGAAAGTAAAGCCCCTTTCCAGAGCCAAGCCACCGGTGGGCTGCGGTAAGTTACGAGGAGGGAATTTAGCCTGAAGGACATTTGCCAATTACCCATCTCTTTGTTTAATTGGAGGAGAGGTGGCACGGATGCAGAAATGCTTGTTTAAAAAAAAGCATTGTGAATCACAATGCCAGAATACCTGCAGGCTGCTATACGAAACTGTATGGTTTCTTTCAGCACGGCTACATTTAGTCAGAGGCAAAATGCAGAGATGAATTGAATTGAGAAGTGAAATTACACATAAAAGCCCACAGATCATTAAAAACAAGTCTAGTGTACCACTCACAAAAACACTTATCAAGGTGAAGAGATTTGTGAAGACATATGAACTTCTGATTGCAGTACTGATTTGTGTATTGTGTACCTTAGTCAAAAAGAAGTATACTTCAAGTATATTTTTTAAGTATACTTAAGTAAAGTTCAAGTATATTTTTAAGTATACTTTATGTAGTAAGTATACAAATATCAGTGTACTAGTAGTATACTTTTAAGTGTACTATTTCAATACTCCTTGGGACTAAATTGGCCCACATTCTAGTATATAAAAGTATACTTTCAAGTATACTCTAAGTATAACAGTAGTAAACTTTGAGTGCACAACTAGTTTACATGTACGTTTTCAGTTTGTACTGCAAGTACGCTAAAAGTGAACTTAAAGGTATACTGATAGTTTACTAATTAAATACTTTTTATGCATTTTTAGTACACTTTGAAGTATAGTCTCAGTAAACTACTAGTTTAGTAGTTTTATACTGCAAGTAAGTTTTCTTTAAGTGAACTTTACATTATACTTTAAGTACACTACTACGTCCCTATTTAGGTATTAATTTGTATATATATATTTTATTTGAATATCTGAACATGATAGAACATGGTATCTGCTTGTAAACAGAAACATTTTATTATTTATAAACAATTGAATGTGGGTAATTTTGAACTAAAAACTTAAAAAAAGACTATTTATCAAAACAGATGAAATTGATCAACACCCCAAAGCTTGACAGCCATTATTACCTCTTCATGGGCCAACATTTTATTCTATAACATTACACAGTTTTACATATCTATGGTTTTGATGCTGTTTTATGTCTGATGAAAGTGGAAGCATGTTGTTTCAGTTTCTTCTTCACTTGTGTTTTGGAAATTCTGTACAGAAGATGTGTAATAGCGCCCCTAGCATATGTGACCCTGGACCACAAAACCAGTCATAAGTGTAAATTTCTCAAAATTGAGATTTATACACCACCTGAAAGCTGAACCATTGATGTATGGTTTGTTAGGATAGGGCAATATTTGGCCGAGATACAACTATTTGAAAATCTGGAATCTGAAAATAATTCTAAATAATCTAAATATTGAGAAAATCACCTTTAAAGTTGTCCAAATGAAGTTTATAGCAATGCATATTATTAATTAAAAATTAAGTTATGATATATTTGCGGTATGAAATTTACAAAGTATCTTCATGGAACATGATCTTTACTTAATATCCTAATGATTTTTGGCATAAAAGAAAAATCAATAAATTTGACCCATGCAATGTATTTCTAGCTACTGCTACAAATATACCTGTGCAACACAAGACTGGTTTTGTGGTCCAGGGTCACATATAACAACGAAAACACGGATTCTATTCTATTCTAGCATAAGTATAGCTCAAATACATTTAGACTTTTTCTAAGTATACTTAAATGTCATTTTAAGTATATTTCTGAGAAGCACATTTTTGAGAAGTATATAAAAAGTAGACTAAAAGTATACTTTTCTATTTTAGATTAAAAGAAGTATACCAATAGCACACTTGAATAAACTTCTTTTTTCGTAAGGGCAGCCATATTTAATTTCTGAAAGGTCGGAAAACGAGGCTGTGAGGGATAGAAGTACAGTGTGTTCAATGGATTGTACTGTTGTTCAACAACATGGCAACTGTTCAGCTGATGAAACACCCTTCCAAAAACTTTCAGTAAGTTGTGAGTTTTGAAAATTACATGTGATCTAGAAGAGTACAAACACAGTGTATTTCACTGGAAAGTCTGTAAGTGACACAGACTCACATAATTTAATAAAGCGTTAACCATGACTGAGGTCTGTAGATTACAATTTTTTGTGGTCAACATTGTGTATGTGTCAAAACATCACAAGAATGAGTTGTACATGTTGTTCTTTATACACAAGGTCAAATAGCATTGCTGGAAAAACAGCCGAAGTGTATCCAGTTTACCTCAAAATGAAAACTGCCTTCATTTACTCACCATCATGTTGTCCAAAAGCCATATTTGCATTGATTTCCTTGTTCTGTAAAACACAAAAGGAAAAGCTTTTATTAGTGAGCTGAAATCAAGAATCAAATCATTTGGTCATGAATGAAATATTGCTCCTTTTCTCATAAATGCTCAGAAATGCACAATATCAAAAATATTAATTGAATACAGCAAATAACATATTAAATGTCTTCACACAAAGCTATTGTACAGCTTGAGAAGAATTTAGAGTATAGCATGCGAGGCATATGGATCACGCATAATACTTTTACAGTGCGTTTGCATCATTCTGGAGCTTGACAGCTTCAGTCTTATTCACTTTCATAATACTGAAATAAGTAGCCAGCATGTTCTTCACAAACCCATGTGTTGGGCTCTACCGAAGTCCTTCAGTCATACAAGTTTGGAACAAAACAGAATTTACATTTTTGGCTGACTATCCCTTTAATATGCTGCTAGCCTAGTTCCTGAGCCACTTCATTTGATAAATCTATTCTACAGCACAGAGCTGGATTTAGACTAAAGTAATTTTGCATGTGTAAGGATTCTGTGTGCACTGATAAAAAGACCAGCTTAACCTACAACCATGAATTTCCAAGCAGGTTTATACTGGTCTAATGGACTGACCAGCGTGTAAACTGACAATCAAAAGTCTGGGGTCAGAATGTTTTTTTCTTTTTTAGCAAGGATGCATTAAACTGACCAATAGTGACAGTAAAGACGTTGAAAATATTACAAACGATTTTTATTCCTGAAAAATGCTGTTCTTTTTAACTTTCTATTTATCACATTTTATACAAAAAATATTAAGCAGTGCAACTGTTTTCAACATTGATAATAAGAAATGTTTCTTGAGCACTAAATCAGCATGATTGCAAATGTAATATAGAGTGTTTTCATGACACGTTATCAGCTGGCCATATTGCCGGCGCTGAGCGTAAACAACGCCACTGAACGAAACTTGCATATCTTGCTGTCAATTGCTGCTGAAAATGGTCAATTACTGGCATGATTTGGGCTGTACTAATCAGTTGGACTGGAAAAAACATTTGGAGTACTACAAACTGCCAAAAGTTGTAACAAATCAAGGAGAAGAGTGCAAAAAACTGTCTGAGGAACAAAAGGCGTTTGTGGTTGGCCAAACTGAACCAGGATATCCAGGGCAAGAATCTTGACAACATTTGTGTTTGTTCTTATCATTTCCAGTCAGGTAGGTGAAATATTAGGCTAATATCTTAATTGATACTGCTCGTGTATATCTTTACCACCTATTAACTTTAGTTTGTCAAAATATTGCGCCCTATACTGCTTTAGCAGCTTCCACAAGTTTTTTCCGTGGTTTAGACAGTATAAATTAGCAGAACAATGTATTCAGTAGTACATTAACCATGCAATCCATACTGTTGTTTACATCCAAGTATTGCTAGTATGGCCACTCATCCGGGTAACTGACAAAATCGTTCAAAAAAGTTCAAACCCTCTACTGATTTGATGAACGGTTCAATAAACAAGAAGTTAATATTAAGTAACTTACATTTTAGACACAACAGTTCTTGTTTTTGCTATACTTCGAATTCGACAACGAAAGTAGCCCATAACAAAGTCACAGCTGAACTATTTTGCGTCTCTGAGCAACACACAATGGTGTTTTGTTACTGAATCAATCAGCCTTTTAAACGAAACGGTTGAATGAACGACTCAATGACTCATGTAGTGATTTGCCGCCACCTAAATAATTTAAAATATCAGTATTCAACGTTTTGTTTTTAAAACATCAAAACATTAATAATGCATTTGTGACTGCAGGTTAACTGCATTCACATCCTGCGTTAAACAGTCTGTGTAAATGCATCTAAAAGCCACTTCAGATGCAGATTCTGTGCCACCTTTGCATTGCAAACTCAAATTTTGTTGATACTGATTTAATTGATTTCATTGGTCACACCCCTATAGTGTCTAACTATTTGAATCTATTGATTAAATTTAAGAATTTGACACAAAAGATGATGCATACATTTAATTAGGTTAGAAAAAGATTGGCCTTATAAAGGTAAAACACCAACAAAAGGTAGAAATCCATTTAAGTTTTTAGGAAAGGTCAATTTCTGCACAGAATATGAAGAATATCAAAAGCTTTGGGAGTCATCTGTCCATGGCCATCTGTCTAAACCTGCCAAAGTACCAGCACAAAAACACCCTCAGCAAAATATCATCTAATTACCGTTAACTTCCAGAAAATATCGAGATATCACGCATTGGGCCTGTTTGCAAGTAAATCAGGTGTTATCGAGATATCATATCAGATATCAGTATTAAGAACCCTTGGTTTCTACTACTGTGTGTGGTTACCTGGATGATCTACGACTGTTTTTTTTTGTCTTGTAATGGTTGTTCATGAGTCCCTTGTTTGTTCTGAACAGTTAAACTGAGCACTGTTCTTCAGAAAAATCCTCCAGGTCCTGCAGATTCTTCAGTTTTACAGCATCTTTTGCATATTTGAACCCTTTCCAGCAGTGACTGTATGATTTTGAGATCCATCTTTTCACAGTGAGGACAACTAAGGGACTTAAACACAACTATTAAAAAAGGTTCAAACATTCACTGATGCTCCAGAAAGAAACACAATGCATTAAGAGCCGGGGGGTGAAAACTTTTAAACAGGATGAAGATGTTTATATTTTTCTTATTTTGTTAACATATAATTTTTTTCCATTTAGTACTGGCCTTCGGAAGCAACAGAAGATATTTGCATGTTTCCTAGAAGATAAATTAAGTACAATTTACCTTGATCTTCAAATTCCAAAAGTTTTCACCCCCCGGGCCTTAATGCATTGTGTTTCCTTCTGGAGCATCAGTGAATATTTGAACCTTCTGTAATAGTTATTGCACACCCCGAACCCCAGACTTTTGAACAGCATCTTAGGTGGGACAACAGCACATCAACATCCCCAACATATGCTGTTGACCAGCCTTTCTTTTTGTCTTTCTTTTTCTTATTGATTATCTTAGAAATCACAAAATGCATTCCTCCTTAGTTCACCTGCTCTCAAACACTGGATTTACTCACAAACAGGCCCAATGCGCGTTCCATCCCAAAGTTAAACAGATTCTGCAAAAGAAGAATAGAGATAAGGGCATAAAGGCTGCAGGCTTTATAAAAGAGATTATTTGGGCCAAAAGCCCATGGATTGATCCTATTGTACTTTAATAATGTGTCTATGGACTCACTTAGACATGCAAAGAGAGAGAGAGAGTCACCAGGATTGACTCCCCATAAGGAATCAATGTTTGGAGACTGAAAGCCAGGGGGCAAAGTTCCCTTTAGTTCCCAGAGTTGTGAAAGAAAGCATTAATCAATTCTCACATCATTATCATGTCGACTGCTCATCTCCCTTCTCTCTTTACCCGTTGCTCCATCTTCTCGCCACCTTCTTCCCTTTCTTCCGCTTGTGTACATTTCGGATTGTTCGAGCGTTTGAGATTAGCTGACCTTATGGGCACTAGGGTGGTTTCAGACGTGCAAACAAAAGCATACACTTTTTTCTCTCCCTTTGCATGCTCCCAAGCAAACAGTAACGTGACCCTTGTGGTTTTCACTTTGGGGCTTTCTGCTGCCCCTCTGTGGCAGAGTTCATCCTGGACTCTCTCAATGAACTCACAAAGGCCTCAGTGTCCCACGAAACACGCCGCTACTCCCCCCGACAGCTCAGGAAAGGCCCATGCATGCATCCGCGGTCCCCATAAGGCCCTGTGTAATTAAGCGCATATGCTCGTTAGCGACCCGTCCTTCTCTGTATTCCCTCAACTTTGCATATACCTCTCTCTATATATCCCCCATCCCTCCTCCTTTCTCCGTGGTTTGTCAGATGAAGTGATTGCTTCTCTCTCCCACCCCCTCAGTGGTATTTAGCTATTCTCATTTGCATGTACATGCCCTTGCTGTGCGGCCGGCGAGCCGCTGAGATTGATCAACAACACAGCGGCATGTTTTATTACATGTCAGTCGGAGGCAGGAACCAGACGCAATGGGCACATACACACACGCACACACACTCATGCATGTGCATAACTAGGTACGCGTGCAATGTAAACAGTCCATCTTCATGCACACAGACACAAGCAAACATGTAAATCTGATGTGTGCATTCATTTAAAGAGATATTGTTGAAAAAATTTAATTCTGTAATCATTTACTCACCCTCACACTGTTGCAAACACAAAAAAGCTCAACAATGATGTTTTGGACGCCATTGACTTTCACTTGACAGGCAAAACCTGTTTAACCAAATATCTTCTACGTCCAACAGAATTTTTGAGTGAACCGTCACTTTAAAACCATTCGATATTTGGCCTTTTGTTTATTTTGGCAATCTACACACTGAATATTTCTATCAAAAACGCAGTCAAGGTCACAAACACCTGTCTTTTACATTCGCATTTTCAGGACGTGAACGTACGCATCATTGCAAATCCGCTCTAAGGATCGGCATCCAATTCAGTGTAGCTGACTCAATAATTTGCAATCTGCCCAGATAAACCATCGAATAAACCCACAAATGGTGCCCTGAGATTCTTATGGAGTTTCTTTTCCTGAAGAAACTGTTTTTTAAGACTTTGGCAGAGCCGACGCTGCCGTTTCCTCGGCTTGCGTGCCTGATAGATATTAATATGCGCAAATGGTGGATGCAGTACAAAACGCTGGTAATGAAGTGAAGAGCTTTGGGCTCTTGTGGAGCTTAAGAGCAGGCGTGGGGGAGCCAGCACATGGTTAGCCATATGCCTCTGAGCAGTTAGCAGGCTCCTCTGGGAGGCCTTGGGGAACGCTTGCTTGCTTTCCTTTCCTCTTATATTTTTAGAGTCACGCTTTTGCTCTGATTCAGTCCCCTTAAATGTATGAGCTGCCCTCCAACCTGATTTTACACCATGGTTGGGGTCTGATTAGTGAGTGCCGACAGCGGGTCTATGAGTAGCCTCCAATTGTGAGGGGTTAGCAGCTCTGTTAGCTTGCTAGACTAGATGTGGGATAAAAGGGAGCAAGAGGTCACGATCAGGAGATGTTTTTTTTGTTCTGCTTACAGCAGGTGCTCTGTTTCACTCTGTGTGGTCTATAGCAGTGGTTTTGTGTCTGGACATAGGTTTTACATTTGGCATCATGTAGAGACCCAACACAATATCACATCATTAATGCATTTGTTTTGTTCATGGTGAGCAGGCTACACAATCCTGCTCTGCCAAAAGATACATTTGTGCCCAAATAATGCAAAATGTGCCAAAAATAATGCAAAATCAGATTGGACACATACCTGTGATGTCAACAACAAAAGAAATGGGTAGCTGAAACAAAACTGTATACATTTATACACACACACATTAAAAAACACATATACACTACAAGTCAAAAGTTTTTGAACAGTAAGATTTTTAATGTTTTTTAAAGAAGTCTCTTCTGCTTACCAAGCCTGCATTTATTTGATCCGAAATATAGCAAAAGCAGTAATATTGTGAAATAATTTTACTATTTAAAATGACTGCTTTCTATTTGAATATATTTTAAAATATAATTTATTCCTGTGATCAAAGCAAAATTTTCAGCATCATTACTCCAGTGTCACGTGATCCTTCATAAATCATTGTAATATGCCGATTTGCTGTTCAAGAATTTTTTTCAGGATTCTTTGATGGAAGATCCAAAGATCAGCAGGGGGTTAATACTTATAGAAATTAATACTTGTATTTAGCAAGAATGCTTAAATTGATCAAAAGTGATGATAAAGACATTTATAATGTTGCAAAAGATTTCTATTTTAGATGAATGATATTCTTTTGAACATTTTCTATTCATCAAAGAAACCTGAAAAAAATTCTACTCCGCTGTTTTCAACATAATAATAATAATAATAATAACAAATGTTTCTGAGCAGCAAGCCATATTATAATGATTTCTGAAGGATCATGTGACTGGAGTAATGATGCTAAAAATTCAGCTTTAAAAATCACAGGAATATATTACATTTTAAAATATATTCAAATAGAAAACAGTTATTTTAAATAGTAAAAATATTTTAAAATGTTACTGTTTTTGCTGTACTTTGGATCAAATAAAAAAATTGGTGAGCAGAAGAAACGTCTTTAAAAAAAACATTAAACATCTTACTGTTCAAAAACTTTTGACTGGTAGTGTATATATATATATGTATGTGTGTGTATATTTATAAATGTATGTATATATGTATGTGTATAGTTAATTACTTTTAAAAGTAATGCATTACCATATTGCATTCATAAAAACAGTAACTAATTGCATTAGTTACTTTTTATGGAAAGTAATGCATTACATTACTTTTACATTACTTTTTGTTATCTGGGCTGGGCTTGCTTATTTGTTTTTTAGTAACAAAAAAACCAAAAGTCATATTTTGGCGACTGTAAAGGCCCTTTCATGCCAAAAGTGAAATTTATAATCTCTCAACACAGGGACAGGAAAGGACTCAGTTAATAAATGGAAAAACAAAGTAACTTGCGTTATTCATTCAAAAAAGTAACTCGGATTTTGTTGTAAATTTAAAAGTAATGTGTTGCTTTACTAGTTATAGTAAGTAATCTGATTTTGTAACTCACGTTTCATAATGCATTTGCAATTAGACAACTGTGAATGTTCCTTCTAAAAGAATTTAGTCATTCTTAACGCATTCTAACTGACAATGACAAAACAAATCACGACAATTTGAAGAAAAAAACACAAGTACAGGATCAACTAACCCAACTGATCAAGATCCATCAGCTGGCCCAAAACTCTCTCAGACTCTTTCCGGGTCACTGGGTCATCCTTACTGTCGAGCCCTGCCTGAAACAGAACAGACCTGTGACAAATTTTTGGGTCACAACCCACCAGTTGCGAAACACTGCTTTATAAAGTACAGTACATGATTGACAGTGAAACAGAGAAAACAAGTGAGTCACTCACTGAGGACTCTACTTGTCATGAAGACATCTGGATGGAGAGATCTGTTGTTCTATAAAGAGAGAAAGAAATGAAGGAGTGAGGAAGCGAGAGGGATTGTTCTCTTTTAGATCTCATTGTAGCCCACCAGCCTGGCTGAATCTCTGCAGTCCCCGAGGAGAGAGCGCGAGTAATCCGGGCTCTGCCTTCTCCTTACACAAACGCCAGGATCAGCGCTCCTCGCACAAGTAATTAGAAGATAATGGGCAGTAATGCGGCCCGATCTGTCCCCATTATCTCCTGGCACTGCCAGCACAGCGCCATCTGGTGCCTGATCTGGACACAGCAGATATTGAAAATACAGCCTGGCATTAACTTAATCCAACCACACCTTTCGTTTATTCATAAACCCTTTGAGGTCTGTGTGCGCCTGAGTAGACAAAACATAATTAAAGAAGATGGTCCTGCTGATTGCAAATTTGTATGTGTGTCTACCAGAGAACAATAATTAAAGAGGAGATCCCTATTAGATGCCTTATTATGTGTGTGTGCAACTTAGTATGTTTTGCTTCATTTAATTCAGTGACTGAAGGGAGCCAAACAAGATTTGGATTCCTTCTGATTGTTTTAAAATATTTGGCAGCATATAAGTGACAGTGTAACTGATTAATAGTCTGGCCAGTGCCAAGCTTAATAATTCCCTGCATTTGATAAATCACTGTGTCAATTAATGTCATATTGCCTCTGTACTGGAAATAGCCAAAACATCCAATCCGTGCTTAAACCAACAAAGAAGTCTCTTAAAGATTTACTAATTACCTCATAATTACCCCAGTATCCTTAATTCATTTATACAAAATCTAAGCATTCACTTCAACACTGTACAAATATATATTTTAATGTACAAAAAAAAAAGTCCATCTATCAGGTCATACTATGAAATAGGTGCTTATTCCAATTTATTAAGGAAAATAAATATATTTAGGTGTTAATTAGTGGTAACAGGGTTAACAGAGTTATATTTTAATTTGACATTATTATACAAAATAATGATAGGGTTGATATTTTAATATTGTCCCCTACTGACAGATTAAAAGAAAAAACTTGAATTGTTCCTCAAGAGTTACATTTTTGATAATGCCAAATTTGATTCAATTATTTTTATTGAATATGGATAGTTCAATATTTTAAAAGGGGAAAATTATAATGTACATTTGGGGAAACAACTTCAACTAAACTCTAAAAGAAAAAAAAAAATCCAATTTGTTTTTAATCAAGTACAGTCAAACCAAAAAATATTCAGACACCAGATTCAATTTTTTCTATTTTTTTACTAGTGGGTGCAGGACATTATAGTTCATTTATTTAAGTGAAGAGAGCAAAATAATGTAAACTATGACATATTATACCCAAAAATTCTTCAGACAGTGGACTACCAGTAAAACTGATAAAAATTTGGGACCAACAATTTGATTTGACACTTTGACCTGTCCATGTTTCGTTACATAATAATTTCTAAACTATAGCGAATAAACTTGTGATAATGTTAGAAATTATGAAGGTGGTTGAATACATTTTGTTTTGACTAATTCATCAAAATGAATTGGTTCGGACACAGTTTAACTCTGAATACTTGTCATATTTTATTACCATTTTCTAAACTATAGCGAATAAACTGTGATAATGAAATGTTGAGGGTGTCTGAATAAATTTTGGTTTGACCGTATATATTATATATAAATACTTGCTATAAATACAGCATATAGAAAGGACACAGGGTTGAGGACAGTTCAAAAACGGCTTTCTGTCAAAAGGAAAAACAAGCAAATTGTTACTAGATGTGTTCAAAACAATCAGCATGACGCATACTAAAAGTTGGCATTGCCAATTAATTCCTAAAGTAATTTTTCCACATATGTACACAATGGGCACAAATACCATCCGTTTAGTAGAATGACCCAGCACTTGAGATTGTATATCCGAGTTTACTCTGAGATAAATATATCAGCGTGCGGTTCTCCAGTCGCTGTTCCGGGCATTGATGTTTAGCCCACACCTGAGGCACCCCTCTCCCCTTACTGCCAGGTCAGGTGTCCGTTTCTTCACCCAGAGCTGCTGAATGCCAACACTCATGTCTACGTTTACACGAAAACTGGCAGTGCTTTTAAAACCGGATACACAGATCCTTATCCTTTAGCCGTTCCTTCCTAGACATGTTTATTCATTTATCATGTTTGGTCGTTCAGTGTTTTCTAGGTATTACAGGGCTAATGACATTGTTCATTTGTTTATATCTCACGCGCATGAATGAAACACAACGCATATACTCACAGGCAGACTAAACTTCAGCTTCACGGTGACCCCTCCCGTTACTGATCTATAATAAAACAGATGATATGCAAATATAAACATAAACACCACAAATCAACACAAACTCGCACTGTTTTCCGCCGCATCTCCCTCCCACCCTCTGTCTCTTCGTTCCACTAATTTGCTCTTGCAGCAAACCTGTCTCTTTATTGAGATGCTAACTCCCTTTATGAGCACCTAATCCTGTAGCACGGGGGATAATTTATAGGGCATTTACATGAGGAAGGCCAGCTAATTGGGAGCATGTGTCTGAGTAAGCCCGTACGACGCTCCTACACTACAAATGAGCTTCTGCCTGCTCTGACATCATCTCTCTGCATCTTAATATCATTTACCTTCTTAAACTTCCCTCCATGCTATCATATATTTCACCTGCCGCAATAAACTGCATTGTTAGCGCTTTCCATGCCATTGTGAGGTTGAAACCCAAGCGCATCTCCTGGAGTCAGTTAGTTTGGTCCTGATGTAGCGGACAGGTTGCCAGCTGACCTAGTTGCGAAGCGCGTTTGTTTATGCCACTGTGCTTATTTTCTCTCTCTGACCCCAAAAGGTGGTCCGAAATGATTCACCGCCGGACAAAAGAAGAATAAGGGGGGCGAACGCTGTGTTCAGGATTGAATAATCTTCAGGTAGCAGCCGAAGTCATGATTAGCCGTGATATACGGCCACTTTAACCGAATGGCGCCGAGGCTCGGAAGCCCCCTCCCATTTGATTGAACACGTCCCTGCTCCTCACGCAGCTGTCACCTTTGGCTAAGTGCCACACGCGAGGCTGGAAAAGTCCGTCTGAGAGATGCGCCGCTACACTTCTCAAGGGTTGACCTCTGACCTCCGTGGCCGACGGGGGAAGTGTCCGGGTCGCCCTCCGCCGGCTAAGTGGCCCTTTATGTGCCGGCGATTTCACCTGACCTGTGACTCTCGTCCTCAGTCTCAACAGCGTCCTGCACCGCTCTGAGAACCGGCCCAACCTCCTTCCCCAGCTCTTTCTCATTTACATCAGCTCGTTTTTTATAGCTTCACGGTTATATATTGGGCTTTGTCTGGCTGTGCGTGTACCTGCACTGGTCCCAGCTGCTACTCATTAATAACCTGGCCTGCCGCAGACGCGGAGAGAGAAATGGACGAGCTACTTACCATCCCGATGAAACACTCAGACACTGTAAGCACAACAGAGCGGATAGTCCATAACACAAAACGAAAGGAAGGTGGTTATTGTGATATATGTATTAAACAGAAAGTCCTTCTCTGTGTTTTGACCTGTCCTGTGGACACTATAGGTGAAACTGAGTGTCCTAATGAGATGGCTTCTATTATAGGACAACGAGAACGGCAGAGGGACTGAAATCTGTTACCCCGACCGCTGCTTAGAGAGCCAGAGGGGAATTAAAAGCATGGAAAAAGGATTTCTTTAGCACGCCTCATCAAAAGGGAATTAGCACGCTCCAGGAGGGGTGGCAGGAGAAGGCGACACAATGAAGGGATAAAGGGGGAAACAGCAGGATGAGCTGGTGTTCCACCGCTCAAGATTAGGCCAGCTTAAAGATTGAAAACACTGAGCCTGAACACCTCTGACAATGTAGTTTCTGTAAACTTTGCACAGTTTTGGCTAGATTAGATTACAGTATGGACTAAATCTGTTTTAAACTGGCACAGGCAGGACTACCGGCAGCTAAATTGAGAGAATTTATTTGGCATGAATGTTTCAAACTTTTCTTTTGCAATATTATCATTAAAATAATTACAAGTCAAGTAAAAACATTTTTTCCTAATATTCTAGCAGTCACAGCATGATCTGCATGAAATGAGTCTCACTTCCTCTGTAAAACTGCACCTGTCACACATAACGATAATATATAGACCTAATATGATTTTGTACCTAATATTTTCATCTGGGTGACTCAATGAGACAAAAATTTGACTTATGGGTTACTAAACAAGTAAAACAAACAAAAGCAAAAAAAAAAAAAAAAAAAAAAAAAAAAAAAAAGTATCTTAGAACTTTTTTATTTTAATGATTTCCATCCAATTGTGGAAGTTGTTACGGTGTGTTCACACCAAAAAGTGAAGCGAATATTTGCATTGCGTTACTCGCTCTAAAATTACTTGCGGGATGTTTTTCGCATCACTCATGTGAATAAAAACATAAAAACAATAAAAAACATTTTCTGATACAACCAGACATGTCAAACCAGACCTATCAATAAGCTCTTTGCTGACTTGCATGTGCAACAACGTGCCATGCACATTTTCTGCTCAAGTTGAAATATTTCAACTTGTGCGGAAGACGCGATTGAGGTGAATATAGCAGGTCGATTTGAGAGTGACTCTGCATGGACTTATGCATGTTATCTACTTTTACAAATAATTAAATTGTCGCTGATGTTAAGTCAAACTGATGATTGAGTTGAATATCGTACGCTCACAGCTAAAGAGTCACTCAGTTCGAATCATTCGCATCACCTGGCGTTAATTTGCGTCTATTTGTCTCTTTGGATGGATTTTGTATGTTATCAACCCTCGCAAATAATTAAATTGTTGCTGATTATAAGTCCAGTTGACGATTGAGGTGAATATCGCGCATTTGCGGCAAACACGTTTCCCAATTTGTGTCTTTCGTGGCACCCAGCTCGAATTCACCTCTATTTGCGTCTTTGCATGGACTGTATGTCATCTACTTTCGCACATAATTAAATTGTTGCTGATATTAAGTCGAATTCACGAGTGACTTGGAATGAACTTTGTATGTATGTCAATACATATTGACGATTGAGGTGAATATCACACATTCGCGGCAAACATATTGCCCAATTTGAGTCATTCGCGTTGCCCCGCTCAAATTCTCGTCTATTCGCGTCTTTGTATGCAAAGGCTTTAAAACTTTGTATGTTATCAGTCCTCACAAATAATTAAATTGTTGCTAATGTTAAGACCCAATATGAGTTATTCGCGTCACCCGACGTGATTTTGCGTCTTTGCATGGACTTTGTATATCATCAACTCTCACAAATAATTTAATTGTTGCTGATGTTAAGGCGAATTGAGAGTAACTTTGCATCGACTTTGTATGTCATCTACTCTCGCAAATAATTAAATTGTCACTGATGTTAAGTCCAATTGACGACTAAAGCAAATATCACGCGTTCGCAGCAAACACGCTGCGCAATTCGAGTCATTTGCGATGACTGGTGCGAATTTGCGTCTATTTGTGTCTTTGCATAGACTTTGTATGTCATCTACTCTCACAAATAATGAAATTGTCGTTGATGTTAAGGCGAATTGAGAGTGATTTTGCATGGACTATGTCATCTACTCTTGCAAATAGATGGTGAATATTGCGCGTTCGCGGCAAAAATGTTGCCCAATTCAAGTCATTTGCATTGCCCGGCGTGAATTTGCATCTGTTTGTGTCTTTACATGGACTTTGAATGTCATCTACTCTCGCAAATAATTAAACTGTTGCTGATATTAAGTTGAATTGACGATTGAGGTGAATATCATGCTTTACAGCAAAAACATCACCCAGTTTGCATCACTGGCATTGCCTGGCATGAATTCATGAATCTATTTGCGTCTTTGCATGGACTTTGTATGTCATCTATTTGTCATCTATTAGATTCTGTTTTTGACTTAAACTGTGTAATATGTTGCACTTATTTATTAAAATTACCAACCAGTGAATTTGACCAATTTTACCAATTTGATGCTTGTCGGGTGTCACTTTTAGACCTTGTGCACAAGCAGATGATATTTTGAAAAAAAAAAATGCAATTTTTCCACTAAGTTACATCACACTCCGTGATGTAATCTAACTTTTAGGCATGTTTACACCAGTGAAAGAATATTTCGTTTTAAAACAGAATGAAATGTACTACAACATCATAAAAAAAAACCTTGAGCTAATTAATATTTTTATAATCGTCACTCGTCAGTTTGATTTAACATCTGCGACAATCTCTAAAACGTATGAAGATGTCAAGCTAAGCGGTCCCTTTGGCAGCGGGAGCCTAATTTCAGGGCTTAATTTTTCTCGCAAATAAAGTTTTCTCTTTAAGTGCTGAGAGAGTTGAACCCTTCAGTGTAACGGGAGTGGGAATCGAAAACCAGAAGTTTAAAGCTGCTCCTGAGATCCGCCTCAGGCATCTCAATTCGACCTGAGGTGTTACATCACCAACAAAACCTTCGATTTCTCTCCCCACACACCTCTCCCTCTTTATTTTCCCCTCTTTTTGTAACTCAACGTGGCGCCTCTGTCTGATTTGATGAAGTGAGCTTTGAGGCATCCGGCACAAGACGTGCAACAAGCAGCAAACAGCGTGTAAACTAATGTCAACAGAAGCCCTCGCCGCCACTCCTCACCTTCACACTGATGAAACACGCTGAAACTGCACCTAGACTAAACAGACAAGCTCTGCTATGTTTTGTGCTTCGTCTTCTTCTTCGTGAGGTTACGGTCATGGTTTTGGTGGTGTTTTCAGGACTAAAGAGGAGTTATATTGAGACATTATTGCATTCCAAGCATCTGCCTTGAGTTGTTTTTTATTTGTTGTGTGTAGTGACACATCACATAGGTCTTTGGTGTGTCAAAGAAATCCACTCAAGAGTCAGCTCAGTGTGCTATGTTTTCACTTGCTCATTCAGAGCTCCAGACTACAAGAAAATGACTAGGGAGCCATTGGCTCCAAAAAATGAAACTTTTAGGAGCCAAATGACTTTACTTTACAGAATCCCTCTATAAAGATGCTTGTTTAGAAGTGCTTCAGTTCATAGTTTGTACACGACAGTCACTCTTTTTTGAGCTGTAATATATTTAATGCTGACACTTTAGTGATCCTGATTGTATTTGTACCAAAGTCACTTTGTTTTGTTAGAATATTTTTTGCCTGATTAAAAAAAAAAGTCTCACTTATAAGTTTCACTTATAATCACTCAACATTACAATTACATCTTATTATGATAACAGTTAATCAATAATTTTAACAACCATTTAAATATTTGTTTTAAATAACATTTATTCCAACAAAATTTGTTAATATATACTGTTTCTTACATGTTGTTATATGAACAGTCAATAAACATTAATTTAATTCTATAAAAATATTTATGAACCAGTTCCTGCTTCATCTCGAATCGGAAGTAACCAACCTCTTTAAACAAATCGCAGTTTATTAACAGCAATCAGACCGTTTCATGTATATTTTAATTTAAAAACAACCGGATTATGTGAGTCATTTGTTCACGAATCAGACAACACTGCTCGTGCTGTTCATAATTGCATATGGGGAACTCTGAACTTTAAAGATGCTAATAATTAAGTAATTAATTAAATAATGAGCCACCAAGATAATTGATGAAAATGCATATTTACAAACAATGTTTTGCAGACTAATTACATCTTTAGAGCATGTGCCAATGTTTCTGTGAACAATGAATACAGCGGGATGCCCATTTTTAAGAACAAACGACTCGTTAATGACTATTATCAACGCAAATGTTTATTTTTTTGTCGCGTCTGGATTTGCGACCATTTATTCACAGTCTGAAGCCCTGTTATCTGAACCAAAGCTTCCGCTCAGGCTAAAATGAGGCTAAAATCCTGCTATTGATATAAATGCGTTTTTAATTGTTTGTACTTGCAGAGTGTTACATGCATTCTGCATTAGTTATTCCCCCTGGATATATTTGCAGTTTTTTTTTTCCTCCACCGCCTTTTTCTGTACTCCAGTAGAGCAGTATATCTTTCTCTCGTCCCCAGCTTTGCCCTGACCAAAACATGCAGTATTGTGTCTTAATCAGTGTTAGGCTAATTCTGACCTAGCAAAGTTGCATTCCTCAACTTGTCCGGCTACGTGTCCCCACGCACCCTCTCCCAGTCCACGTCCCCCCAACTACACACACAAACTGTGAGCGTCTTGTTGCTGTACTTAATACCCAGGGGTCTCCACCCCTGCCAAGGTACCACACTGTGAAACAACAAACCCCATCAGTAACCAGCACACTCTACTGTACGGCCGCCCCACCCTGCTCGTGTAGATTCATCTCGTCTCCTCGCGCCCAGCCCTGATCATCAGCGGTCTGCATTACGGTGATTTATCGCTTCCCATGCTGCGGAACGGCAATAGATCACGCAAGCGGCGGGGGGCCTGGGGAGGTAGAGCGGGAACATGGGACGCAGGGGCCTGCAGAAAAACCCACCTATGATGAAGTGCTCTGTAACAAACAGCAGCACCCGGTAGTCACTCTATCAGAGCAGCCATTCCACACACCCTTAATGCAGCTTCATTACACACGCCTCCGTTTTGTATGCCACTATGTTTTGTTGACCTGTGCTTTCTCGCACACTGTAAAATTTTAATATGCATACAAAATAAAGTATTGCAAGATGATGTTTGCTTCCTATGATCTCTAGTTCACGTTTTCCCTGTGTATTCAGAACATTTATTTTTAATGCACAATATTGTGTTAATAGACTGTGGAAGAACTACTGTTGTCTACTTAGGCTTTCTGTACTGCATTCATTGGCTTGGATATGGAAACTCTTCTTGTGCCATTGTTCTGATGTTCTCTTTGGCCTTTGGCACCTAATAGTATTGCATGATGTAATTAAACTACATAAAAGTATGTGCTAACATTTTTTGCACACTAGTAGTCACATGGGATACGAGGCTACGGAAGCTTGTTTCTGCCTTAAGGTGCGGTCACGTTCTGTAGATTTTCTGCAGAAAATCATGTATTCTGTGTGAGCTGTGCTTCTTATTTTGCTATACTATTGACAACAGACAATGGACCTTTTTTGTCCGCAAAAATTTTACTGAATTTTGGCTAGGGTTCCTACACATTTTCCATTTCAAAATTTCCAAACACCTCAGTATATTTTCAGACCATATGTAACATAGGAGCATTATTTTCAGCTTTATATTTGATATATAGTATAATCATCTGTAACTATTTTTATTGCTTCATTTATTGATTTTCTCAAAGTGATAACACGCAGAAAAATACAGACTTTTGCACACACACAAGAAACTTTTTTTACCCTCGGAAACTATTCACATGCACATGGGAATTTTTTGCATGCTTGTGCATTCCCTTGCCATTTTAGAAATGAGAGCATGGATGCACATGGATAAATGGCGATCTATTTGCTCAAAAATGTTTTTTTCTTACGGTAGTACCTTTAATATCAATGCCTAAAGTCGAATTCAATGCATCTTCTGTGGCGGCGGAGCAGCCAATGACAAGAAAAAAACATATAAAATTTGTCTTTCTTTAGGGCAGTACATAATTTGTCAAGGCCTTAAGTCTGCTTTAATGCAAAGTCTGTGGCGGCCAAAAAAACACACAACAAAATGGGCTGATGGTGCAATAGGTGGCTCCGTGAGCATCATCCTGTTTGCTGGTTTAATGGTTTCTTGTGCGTACACGAAAGTCTGTACATTTGTTATTTTTGCAAAGATCCATTTAGAGGCTCTGTAATACGGTGCTAAGAATATTGTGAGAAGAAACGCAAAAATCACTACACTTATAACCTGCATTTTTGTATAATGAAAAAGTGCACCTTGAATTCATTCAGTTGTGTTTGACAACCACTAAAGAATCATTAAACACCTGCCATGAAATCACACTTGTATGATAAGTTTATTTTCATTAAATTCTTAATTTTCCATTATAGTAAACTAAATGGGGCAAAAGTCTGGAAATGCAACTATTTTTCTATACTCTGATTTCTTTTTTCCATACTTTTCCAGACCTGGAAGTTACTCAACTCAAATTCCATACTTTTCCAAACTGCGTAGGAACCCTCGTGAGAGCACCAAATAAACAAAGTAGTGCTAGGCAACGATTAATCATGATTAATCACATCCAAAATAAAAGTTTTGTTTATATAATATGTGTGTGTTCAATGTATATTTATTATGTACATATAAAGACACACACATACAGTATATATTTTGAAAATATTTGCGTGTATTTACATGTATATATTTATATTCATATAATTTATATTAATATATAACATTACATTTTTCTTAAATATATACATGCATGTGTGTGTATGTGTGTATATATACATAACAAATATACACAGTACACTCACGTTATGTACAAAAAACTTCTATTTTGGATGCGATTAATCACGATTAATCGCGATCGATCGTTGCCCAGCACTAAAAAAGGTCGTTTTTAAATCACATTGTGATATATAAAGTCCAATAAAGACATACATTTGCAATCACAATTATGATAAATAAAGTCAAAAATACAATATATTTCAAAACTCACACTCTTGAGACAGAAATGCTCTTCCATACAAGGCTGATTTTTGTTACTCTCTGAAGAACAACTAAAAAAATATTCATACTACTTCTCCAATAAGTGACTATGTTAACCCTTTAACTGTCACCGTCCACTCTGTGGGATGCCTAAGTTTACTTCACCATATTACAAATAAATCCTTATCTAATCATGACAAACTATACATTGTTGGAAAGGTCTAAGACTCATATTTTTGTGTTACAAATTATGTATAAAAAGTAATAGATTAATATATGTCAAGAGTGCAACTTAAAAAATGTACATCATAACATCAGTTATGACCTTTGTCACAAAAGACTTTCTTCGTTTCCTTTTTCCCTTTCACGCTTTAGATATCATAAGAAATGATATATCAGTTCAAAACTTAAAATCTCAAAATTCATCCTTTGAAAGACATTTTAAAATCAGACATTGCATTACCACGGAAAATGTACATCAAAATCATATTACAAAATGTTTTCATTCATGAATTATAAAAATGTAAGTCTGGATAGTGAATTTTTATGTCTGTGTTCAAAAATGGGAGTGACAGTTAAAGGGTTAAAGCACCTGCAAAAAATTAAATATAACAAAAAACAAAGTTCAAGACAAAATGTTGCTAAATTAATTATAAGGAAGGAAGGAAAGTTCAACAAAATAAACGAACACTTGAAAATTTAAAAAAAAAAAAGGTTTAGATTGGTTTTGAAAAAAAGTTTAACAAGTATAACAAGTGCTTGAATGCTGCAGATGTTAAGAACAATATCACATTTAAATACAACACCAGTTTGTAAAGCCAGGATATTTAAGAAAAGATAAACCTGTATTAGTATAACTGCCGCCAGACATAAACCTCAACGGTGCTCTCAGTGGACACCTGTTCTCTTACACTGAGACAGAGGAGTCTTCAGCCTTTTGACATGCCGTAAACTCTGATTACAGATGGGATTATGTTATTTAAAATGCAATATGCGTATCCCATCACCGTATGGTCTGGCGAGCAAATCGTCCACCTTGTGTATGGACTGTAAATCGAGAATAAAGAGGGGACCCCACATCTGTGTCTCACAGGGACGGGATAAAAAAAGATCAGGAGAGGTGAAAGATGGTAGAGACCTGTACGTATGACATCGCCATTGTTAGTATGTGCAGATGAGGCGGCTCAGCTAAATTGCTAACAATGAGTGCAGCAGAAATCCCCCTCTTACAGGGGGCCAAAGGCACACAACACTATTATCATAGTCATTTAAATAAAGTAATCTCATTTTCTGCATCAGCTAGAGGGGGCGACCGAATTCACTGACGTGAATGTGTGCGGCGGCAGATGAAGTGGTAACGGCGTTGGGAAGGGAGGGTGGAGGTTTGGGGTTGAGGGTTATGTGGGATTAGTACTCTTGAACCATTCTGTAGACATTTCCATCTTGTGATACTGTTAAGGGGTGTTTCAGTGTGTGTGTGTGTGTGTGTGTGTGTGTGTGAGCGAGCGAGTGGCGCTGGGGTGTGAAGGCGTAATATCAGATCTGACAACAAAAGGATAGTGGAGGTGAAAAAAAAAAGCACAGACGCAAGCTGTTTCTATTCTTCTCGTCTTCCGGTCCAGTGGAAAAGTTGATGAAGTTTAAATGAAGCAGAATTAGGAGATCAAGCGGGCAGGCGCGTGCTGATACTATCCGTAAGCCCTCTCCCACAGGATTCCACGGAGCCAGGAATTGAGCGCAGGCCAGCTGACTTGGATGAAATGGAGAGAAAGAGCGGGGAAAGATGGGAACGGAGGGTGATGGAAGGATGAAGCATTCTCTAAATGTGATAATCTCCAATCACCTCTAACATCAATTCTGTCAAGGCCTCGGTTAATGAGCTCACGGCTGCTGGAGCGTCGTGCCGCCCTCCCTCGTCTCTCTGATTCCCCCACCCTTGCTATCATCACTGTTATTCTTTTCATTTAATCCTCCTCTCTTCAGCTGATTTGAGCAGGAGGGATGGGAGAAGCCTATTACGCAGGCCTTACTGCTCTCGTCTATCTAAATGCTAACGACGCGAGCACCTTGCGGAGGGAGAGAAATGCGTTCGGAAGAACGGGGGCTAATCTGATGATGACTTGAGCGCTCTTCCGTTGCGTTTTATCAAATTATTTGCGAGGACGGAGGGAAGGCGGCGTGTTTTCTGACACTTCCTCACGGAGGTCACTGGCCCTCATCAACACGCTTGTTTCCACTTGAGATACTTCGGCCCTTCTGCGGCGGCCGAATCGAGCGGCTTCGTTTTTCAACCAGTTCTCACCCTCTCATATTCGCCTCTCTTTTAATATCCACTGCTTAGATATTGATGGAAAAATCACGAGTGTCTTTTATGCCTCTCGTCGTTTCTGCATGGACTTAGACGGGCTGAATTGATTGGCTGTGGCTGGTGTAGTGAGTTGGAAAGCTTAGGGTAAAAGCTCTGGGTCACCTTGCAACCAAAGCTGTTTTTTTCATTCAGGAGCCACTGTGTTGGGAAACAGCATACATATGGCGTTATTAAGGTTTTAAAAAACACTTTTTGACTGAATCATAAACTTCGAAGGATTACGAAGGAGTAGATGACATGAGAACTGTATATCACTGAATAAAAAGCCCTTCCTTGTTACTTGTATACACTACCAGTCAAAAGTTTTTTAACAGTAAGATTTTTAATGTTTTTTAAAGAAGTTTCTTCTGCTCACCAAGCCTGTATTTATTTGGTCCAAAGTACAGCAAAACAGTAAAACTTTGAAATATTTTTACTATTTAATATAACTGTTTTCTCTTTGAATTTTAAAACCTGAATTTTTAGCATCATTACTCCAGTCACACGATCCTTCAGAAATCATTCTAATATTCTGATTTGCTGCTCAAAAAAACATCTATTATGTTGAAAACAGCAGAGTAGACTTTTTTAGGTTTCTTTGATGAATACAAAGTTCAGAGGAACAACATTTATCTGAAATAGAAATCTTTTGTAACATTATAAATGTCTTTGTCATCACTTTTGATCAATTTAAAGCATCCATGCCAAATAAAAATATTAATTTCTATCATTTCTTTTCCAAAAAAAAAAAAAAAAAAAAACTGACTCCAAGCTTTTGAATGGTATAGTGCATAATGTTACAAAAACGTTTTATTTCCGATAAATGCTGATCTTTGGATCTTGAAATGTACTCAACTGTTTTAAATGTCAATAATAATAATAATAATAATAACAATAATGATAAAACATGTTTTCTGAATAGCAAATCAGCATATTAGAATGATTTCTGAAGGATCATGTGACACTAAAGACTGGAGTAATGATGCTGAAAATTTAGCTTTGATCACAAAAATAAATTACATTTTAAAATATATTCATATAGAAAGCAGTTATTTTAAATAGTAAATATTTAACAATATTACTGTTTTTGCTGTATTTTGGATCAAATAAATGCAGGCTTAGTGAGCAGAAGAGACTTCTTTGAAAGACATTAAAAAAATCTTACCGTCCATAAACTTTTGACTGGTAGTGTACATAAAAACACACACACAGAAGAAAAAAATCAAGGCCTCTGTCTGATCACGAAAATTTTATATTTTCAAGCCTGAGGGCAATAAATGCATCTAAAACCCACTGAAAATGACGACTTCTCCCTCATAGCCTCATGGGAGAGTAAAGTGACCATCGGATGCACACTTTAAAGTGTTGACAGAAAACTTTTTTTTTTTTTTTTGGCCCACCTTTTGGTATTTATCCACAGTATATAGTGAAATAGTAATATTCAAGGCAGGGTGTCCACATATAAAAAAGTACTATGGCAGCACTTTGGATTATGTCCAAAAAAAAAAAAAAAAAAAAAAGATTTTTGTTGCAAAAATGTTAAAATATTATTAAATTATGCATAATGAATTATTATACAAACATTAATCTTGTTTCATTTCTAAAGCCCCTTTACCAAGCTCAAAGTCGCCACATAGAGACATAAAAGCATAAAAATATCTATTTTCCGCTTTAAATTAAATTTTTGGCTTTCAAGACTAAAATCAAAATTTGAAAAAGGGAGACTATCAGTTATTTTCTGTCCTCTCATTGCGTCCATTATCACTGTAATTTCATCCATTTTTCACACGTCACAACAAAGACCTGTAGAGGAAAGCACATGTCCTTTGCCGTCCTTTATTGCTTTATTGCAAGTTCGGCTGTCCCCAGTGCACAATTCCTCCTCTCCGCTGATTCTCCTGTATCAAGGCTGCGTTTGATTTCACACAGGCCAATGAAACAGCAGTCGGTAAGATAGCGACTGAACTATCAATCTTTGTAATGCAATCGGTGGATGGTGCACCGTGTGTAAATGTTTGCACAGGCATTCATCCAGACCTGCCGTCAAACCCATTCCACTGAAAAGAGGATCTATCCAGGGCAGCCAGGTCCCTCTCTCTCTCTTTCTCTATCCTTTCTCTCTCTCTCGCTCTTTTTCAGCAGCAGCATGGTATTGTGCCTGATGAGCGTATTGTCTTTTACAGCCCTGTGCATTTTTCATATAGGCTTTGCTTTTATGTTTCATCTACGCCAGCTCAAGGGAGAACAGCTGTGTGGGCCCTAGATCTTCTGCAACTGACAGAGAACTCATTTCACTGGAAGAGACGGGTCAGGATGTAGAGTGTTTTTTTTTTTTTTTTACCGTGCTACCTGCGGGATCTGATACAATCGGATCTCTCTGCCTTCGAAAAACCTCAACCAGCACCATGCACACAGCCAGATAACTGGAATAATAAACAGAAAACCTGATCTGTGTCAACAGAGACTATGGATTTGTGCAATATTCTACAATGTGTTGGACCTGGATTTAGACAGCACACATTTTGAGCAGGCCAATTTAGAAGATACCTATAAAAGATGCATCTGTCTCAAGTATGTACTTATAAGGTACATATTTAAGAGCATGAAAAAAGAACAGTGGGCAAAAAATAAAAGAATAAATGCTATTGTTTAAACCGCAGTGAAAATCCCTTGTTTTTATATTTTTAAACATTATTTTAATATTACCGTTACTGTTAAAATGATAAAACAAAATAAATTAAATTAAATTAAAATATTTTTAAATACCAGATAAATTAATCTTAATTAAAATCTTATATTTAAATGAATTGCAATGAACTGAAATATTTGTAAAAAATAATTTCATTATTATTACATGAATTACTTTAATAATATCAGTAAATAATATTGTATGCCATATACATACTATTAAAAATAAAATATAAAAATGATAAAATTTTAACTATATATATATATATATATATATAAACATTCACAGCCACATATTTTAGTAATTATGAAACCACAATAATTGCAGATGACCTTTTTGCAACTTTTTCTTATCCAGTGCCATCAATGTAAGTCACAAATGACCAAAAGATCAAACAAATCTCATTTGTTTGAGGAGTAATACCTCCCTCTTGTGTGTTACCAGTGTAATTGCAGTTTGAATGGTGTATTTGTGATGCGTGTTCATTCATGTTAGTATACCTGTTCTTCCATCTGCGAATATTCGGTGTTGCAGAACACATGAAGTGCGATGATGCAACCAGGTTTTGTTTACATCAACATCATGGGCCTGAATAATTTTGCTGCTTCCTGAAAAAAACATGAAAAAAGTACTTAGGCAACAACATAACATTTTGTACTACATAGGAACAATGTGAATTGTGTAGTACATCTATAGAAAGTGTGATGCTTCTGTTGTCTCCAGCGAACCGTGTTCAGAAGTCTGTGAACGGCAGATGATTTTCTATGCACCAGAATTGATTCGCGCACTTTTATAGAGCTCAGAACCTTGGAGGGATTCTGTCAGCAATCATTAAGGTGGTACAAGACAAAAACAGAGAGGATCGCATGAGAGAATGTGCGATTTACTGAGGAAGAAAGAGAAAGAGAGAGCTCAAGTGAGAAACCGAGAGGCGTGTTTTGTAACTCATCCTCTGTGACTACACGGAGCTCAAGAAAAATCTTTAGCTCTGAAAGAAAAGGTCAAATCCGAGGTAGCCGCTGGTGAGGGAAGAGCATTTTTTCACACATGAGAAGGCAGCGTAAGGCCCTAACAGGCTGCTAGCAGTCAGTGATGTGCACTTCTCCCAGCTTGGTGCTTTGTCAATGTGCTGTGACTAAGCCAGGGGGGTCCCATATCCTCTCTCCTTAGCCTAATTAAAAGAGGATTAGCCGCCATGGAGTCCCAGACCACTCCAGCGAGCAGCGCATCCGTTCCCCTTACTTTCTCAGGATAATCGCACCTCTAGGAACGACAGGAATGGTGAGAGGGGCTGTCTGGATTGACGCCCAGAAAACGAAGGGCGTGAGAGGAATGACTGTAAGCTTCGGTCACTTTGACCATGAGAACAAGAGCGCAACTACTCATCCAAACACTGCTCCATCAACTCAAAGGCCTGCATGCGTATTGAGTGTAGTTTAGGCACAAGACACAGTGTATTTGAGAAAATCAATCAAGGAGACTATCATATAAGCTTTTTGAACTTTCTGTTCATCAAAGAATCCTGAAAAACATGTATCACAGTTTCCAAAAAAATATTAGGCAGCACTGATATTAATAAGAATTTTTTTTTCAATTTTCAAATAAGCATATTAGAATGAAAGATCATGTAAAACTGAAGACTGGAGTAATGGCTGCTGAAAATTTAGCTTTGCCGTCACAGGAATAAATTACAATTTAAAATATATTAATATAGACAACAGTTATTTTAAATTGTAATAATATTTCACAATATTCATGTTTTTACTGTATTTTTGATCAAATAAATTCAGCTTTGGTGATAACACCTACAAAAAAGATCAGTTTACAATTTTTGAATAGTACTGTCAAAAAACAGATAAATATTGAATTTCAAAAAAGGAAAGAAAAAAAAAACTAAATTAATTATCTTAATATGTGCTTATAAATTGATGCATAATTGCATTTTTTATTACATTTTTAAAGTTTGCTTTTATGAAATTATTATTTTTTTAATTGTGCAGTTTTTGAGTAGTTTAATCCATTTCACATGCTGTTGTTTAATTAATTTATTTCAATTTCCCAACTAATTCAATGTTTTTTTTTTTTTCTAATGATTATGTCATGGCAAAAAATATAGCTCCTTAAAGATGCTTTTTTTTTATCACAAATACTTTAAATCATTAGATATTAGTAGATATTATGTGGTTTTCCTAAATATCACCCAAAAGAGAAACCTAATGCATAAATAATGACAGTATTTACATTTTTAAGTTAACTATTTCTTTAATACACGTTATATCCCCAGTGTTGGGAAGGTTACTCTGAAAAATGTAATAGGTTACAGAAGTTACCCAATTTAAAATGTAATCAGTTTACTTACTTTCATTTACATAATAAAGTAATGTAACTGATTACCTTTGATTACTTTTTGATTACATTTCTAACAAATGTTTTCAACTGTTAATCATTTTCAAACATTTAAACCAGGCGGGGTTTACCTTACAGTAGTACTCAACACTGATTATCGTCAGACTTTCAAAATCCTTCATCACTTGAATTAAGATTATAATAATCTAATTTTAAGGCACAGGCACCACAAAATCAGACTTTAACACCGTTTTTACTTTGATATCATTCTGAGATTAAATGCTGATTTAAAATAACAAGAAATAGTTTAATAGCTATCATACTGTTTTTGAAATCAAATCTTTGGTGATAGCAAACACTGGCATCTAATGTTTTGCTGAAAAAAATAAACTGTTGAATAACCATGTGTCCTATTCTGTGTACTAAACTCCTGAAATATTGGTGTCTCATATTTTAGAGCAGTCAATCAAAAACAGGCAAAGCAACAAATTAATATTATTCAACATATCCTAGCCCTTTTACAGAAAATATTTAGATGTAACCACCTTTGTAATCATTAACATTTACATAAGTAACTGTAATTTAATTACACATTTTTCTTAGTAACTGTAATAGATTACAGTTACATTTATTTGTAATTAAATTACTACTAACTAATTGAAAAAGAATCTTCTCTCTGCCATTTTATTGCTCTGTTATATACATCACTATACTGCAGTATTTTGTAAGATTTGGTACTTAATTTTGCAACTCAGTGTCAAGGGTCTCCTGAATCGCTTTTGTTAGAGTTGTTTGGAATTAAGGCGTCTACTTGAAATGAATAGGACCGAAAAGGGAATATAGACAAGGTGTAAAACCACTCCATTGCACTAGACGGCGACAATAATTGTCTAAGATTTAGTCCATTTCACAAGCATTTGTTTCCCACAACTCATTTTTCACCAGAGGGCGCAATGAGGCTCAGAAAGCCAACCGCTTCATTGAGCTCTGATTGAACCACGTTGATTGTGTTATTGCAAACATTTGTACATGGAATCAATATATTAAGGATAGCAAATAATTTTCAACACGCTGAACCTAATATTAAATAGGAAACCCATACTTTCACTCTTCATAAAATTATTTTTAAACTGCCTTACCCGAGTAATCACAGACGACTGTGATTGGTCCATCCTGAAGTGCGCTGAGAAAAGTAACAGATATGAACTAACAAACGTTGTCTTTGTGGTGTTTTAGCCGCGAGCTGGGCAATAATTTACACCTGTAAAATGTCACTGAAAACAAATCTAATAGTAATGTTTTATTAGTGAACGAAACGATGTTTTGGACATATATATATGCACTCATTCATCGAATTCTCTCTCTTCTTTGACGTACGTGACCGCTTGGTGGCTTTTTGGCGCGATTTGATTGCTTCGATTCTCTGATTGGTGGATATTTCTATGCGGAATCATGGGTAATGTCGTTTTCACCAGAATAGTAATACTAAGAAACGTTAAACACGATTATTTAAAAAATAAGTTGGCTGGTGGCTTTAACGAAGGATAGACCATCGATTAACAAACTTTAAAGGTATTTAAAGGTCTATCTTTAACATTTTCTTAAGTTATCGTTAAAATAGATTACCCCTTCCTACCCACTTCGGTTTCTAGGTCACAGACAACAGTAGCCCGCCCACCGACTCTCCAGCCCAACCCCTTACAGCGAGAGGGGGGCTGAACCTCACGTAGAAACCGATCTGTACCGTGGAGAAAAACATTACTGAGACGGGATCTTCTGCTGGAAGTGCGTAAAAGATCTGCTCCATATCAGCTCTGAATAACTCAAAGATATCTCCTACAATGGAAGATGGCAGGGAAACAGCTGCGATGAGAGAGCAAAAACGAAAGGATCGACAAATAGGTTGGCTACTGTTGATTTATTATTTATGTCACGTGTTTGCACCGTTGTGTGCGTTGGATATGAGTTGACAAAACGAATAAGCTCTGTAATGTCTCTGTATCCTGTCTTTAAAAAGATTAATTATGTATTGCATAGTATATAAACACTGGAAGTCACGTCCATGCTCCCCGTTTTGTTTTTTGTTTTTTTTCTGCAGGGTCTTTTAGTATTGATAGTGCAGCATGGGTGTGTCTTTATGCCCTCTTGTGCCAAACTGGGCAACAACAGGTGCTCATACCCCAACAATATTAAAATTAGTCCTGTAGCACTATAAAATAACAGCATTTATGTTTTCATCAGAACAATAACCTTTGTTTCGTTGTTTATTTCATTTATTATTTTTCTTGTTTGTTTAGATTCTGAACTGACCTCGCAAAATAATAAAGGTATACTAATGGAAAAAATGCAGTGACGTAGTATAGAATAGTATGATCTGATATAGTATAGTGTAATGATGTATGGTATAGTGTATAATAGTATCCCTTAGTATAGTGTGGTTTAGTAAAAGTAGTAAAAATGCATCTACAGTGCATATAAATGTCTAGAATTATTCTGATTATTTGTGTTGAACAACATTTGGACTTACTTTATGTCATCCATATGCAAAACCGAACCTTGTGTTAGGAAACACTAGGTATTTACTTTGGAATAATTAAAATATACTTTGATTTATGCTGTGTTAAACACAAACAATGATTAAATAGATCTACATTAAATTGTATGTAAAGCATGGAGTTGCATATCATGTGGCTGTTGGTCAAAGATCTTGTCTGTAATGTAAAGGTTGTGAGGTCAGGCAGGGATGATTTAATCATTCTGCATTTACTGTGACCACTGTCCTGCTCAATAATCATATCCAGCTATCAATCTTCCTTTGCTCGGACTGTCACAGCAGTTAATGTAATTTGCTCAGCGTGGATCTGCTCAAGGAAACGTCTTATTTTTTATTAGAGCTGATTAGCTTGTAAGCTAATGGTTTTAGGCCACAAATACGGTAGCCTCTTACCGTTACATTTCTCTGTAGATCGGTGGTGTCACACAATTGATGATACTCAAGGTAGGTAAGGTTTGAAAGCAAGCATTGGCAGTTTTGTTTGTTACATTTTTTTTTTTAACTGTAGGGAAGCATTCATTTGCTATGTGTGGCTTATCGATGTGGTCGAATGGCTGTGAACATGTCGTAATATTGGTAATGTGCTGATGGAGTTCATTGATCATAAGCAAACTAGCCCTATAATGCATGCACTTCAGCTTGAAGCTTAAAAGATTGTGTTTTTACATCTTTGAACTTAACCCATCATTTTTATGAGCTGTTTTAGATTAATGTGTATTATGACTTTATCTTTTTTATTGTATAGTAATTAAAGTTTATGCACATGTATATTTGCTTACAGCTTTGGAGAATACAGACAGTGACATTGGAATGTGTGGCTGGATCCTGGTGCTTTTCTCCATCCTGCTCACGTTGCTGACCCTGCCTCTCTCTATATGGATGTGCATTAAGGTACTTTCATTAGGGGATGTCGTATAGCCTATTGTCAAGTATTGTGTACAGGAGTAGCTCAGCAAAACCCACATGCTTTACTTTAAATATTTATATAACGGGGAACCTATATTCATGGAAAAACCTGGAAAATATGTTTTAGAATTATGAATTTCATGCATAGAAAAAATAATTTACATTTGTATTAAATATTTATTAAAATATTGATAAACCAATAATTGTTTTGGTATATAATAATTGTATATAATATAATATAATATAATGTAATATAATATAATATAATTAAATTTAAAAAAGCTCTAAAATCAGATATTTGCCACAGGTGATTTTAGGCCCTGCAGTATTATTATTATGATTTTGCTAAACATTACATGTTAAGTTTTTATTATTACAATGTTATTATATTATTAGTATTATTAAAGATCAACTTAAGTGAGTGTTAGATGACTGCAAAGGTCATCTAAATGTAAAAAATTGTGGAAATAAGCATTTACAATTAAATATCTAGTACTGACCACTATAAATCTGTTATTAACTGATACTGATAAATTAAAGACACTTTTAAATTGTGCATTCCTAAAAATTTTTAGCTATACTCTAAAAACTCTAAAATTAGTCATTAGCTAGGACTTGCTTTTCATAAGGGCAAACTCTATAATATTATTTTGCAATGCTTTTTTGGAAAATGAAAATTCATTGGTCAAAAGGTGTGAGTATATTTACATTGTGTTGATCATTCCCGTATCTTACAATCAAATTTTTGTCACGTTTTTCCACACCAGATAGGACTGATTATCACGGGAAGTGAGAAGTCCTTTAATCTTTATCTTTATCATCTTTATCTTTATAAGGATGATGAAGAACGCATGATAAAGGTTGCCATGCAACATCTAAATTGCACAATTGTGGCCGTTTTACCTTCTGCTCTTTTTAAACCTGCTGTAATTTAGCCCTTTTTATGAGATAAAAATACATCTTGTTCCTACAGATAGTGAAGGAATATGAAAGGGCAATTATCTTCCGTCTAGGACGCATTTTACGAGGAGGAGCCAAAGGACCAGGTAAAATTAAAAAAAAAAAAAATCTATATCTTTTGATCATTTTGATGTAATCACTGCTAGTGGTTTTACGAATCTTATGTGATAATGATCTACTCCTGCCGTGTGTAATCAGTGATCACACTTGTGTATTGTTTTTGTTGTCAGTGTGGTTAAATGTGACACTTTTTGCTGTCAGCTTGTTTGCATTTGTGTTGTGGTTGTCCACCACAATGCCGGCTTGTCACAAGTTGAAAAAAATAAAACCGCTTGTGCTGTAGAGAAACAGAAGTGATCTGTTTTGCATTTCCGCCGACCTGAATAAACCACATTTTTTTCATTATCATACTAGCATTCATTTAAGAATGATATAAACACAAATTAAATCATTTTAACCTTGCGCAATCATACGCAGATGTAATAGAAAAACTGAGTATATTCAGGAAATATCTCCCATATGTGCTTTCCTGAGGTGTTTGTAAAAGATCATATTACCTGCAAAGCATCACGTTTTATTTCAGTTGTATATTGCAAGGACACATAATGTCCTTGCACAACTTAGTCTTTACAGTTAGATAGTAATAGCTACATAAAAAGGTATTAACGTCTGAGATTGTAATGTCAGGTTAGTCATACACCTCACGTTTTGTACTCAAGCCTTCTAAGCCATAAAAGTCATTTGAGCAGATGCCTAATAACCATACATTTTGTTTGAGGCCCTGTTGCCATGATGTCACATATTTCATTGAGGATTGTGGATCAGGTTGCATGCAGTGCTTTGGTTACAGAGGTGATTATGTGATTTTCATGAAGGATGATCTTGGTGACTGGTTATATTTCGATGTTTGGTAACTAAAGGTGAAGTAATTGCAAGTCAGCACTGTATTAATATTCCTCAAACATCCTCTTCCACTTCTTCTTCCTTAATTTCTTTTTCTTCTTAAACTTCTTAAATGGGTTCCATTTTATCCAGGTTTTTTTGAACATAATTTTATCCTTAATGTGCAATCATATTTACTGTTGCTCTGCAACATTTCACAGGCAAAATTCAGTAATTTCAATAGGAATCTGTGTGATGGGAGTTTCGTCTGAGGGAGAAAAAATTCCCCACACATATTTCGCTCATGTTAAAGTTGGTCACACAAATTTGCCGCATTTGCAAACAGAAAGCTGTTTAGTTTGAAAGTGCTTTCTGTTTGAGCTGTCTTTCATACATTGCTACAGTGGACAGTGGATATTTTTTGCCTGTGAAATCTCACTGAAACTTTGCTGATGTCGCTTTACTAGATGTGCTACTTTTGAAGAGATTTCATATCAAAGTAGGGCTGTCACTGACGATTATTTTGGAAATTGAGTAATCAGTTGATTATTCAGATAAATAATCAAGTTGTTGGGTAATTATAATGAATTCTGTGGTGATAAAAATAGATCCAAGCAACCAACAGCCTTTAAAATTATTTAAAATACATATATAGCAATGAGGGAGCAATAATTAGTTCAAACAAAGTATCAGAAAGAAGTAATCATATGGTTTTATTCAACAAAACTGTTAAAATACATAAATGTATTATAAACAATAGAGCTAATGTACATTATGCATTATAACAAATGACTGCAGAGGGCGCCAACGGCCTGACGATTGTTTTAACACTTTACTGCGATCTATTCCTTGCTTAATATTGACTAAACAACATTTAATTCAAATGTCCACTTAATATTTAATATTTGGCCATTTATTTACGACAGAAATGCTACAGCCCTTGTAATTTCTTCAATATGTGGCGTCAAAACGATCAAACTGAGCGACGGATTGAACTTTATTTTGAAATCGTGATGAACCGTTAGCATATTGAGTAAGGTCAATATTGATGTATTCCCCTGTGTTTGTGTATGTTTATAAATGATTTACCTTACAAATCTGATGGTGCACGTTGCGTTCCCAAATGAACTTTATAAAAAACCAAAACTCACAACAATATGCAGAAAGTTTGAGGCGCTCCACACATGTAATGGTAACAGTTCGTGTGAAGCAACGTTTAATATTTTGCATTCAGTGTGTAACTTACAATGTTTGACAGAAATATTTACACACTTTGGTTGCAGTTTGTCTTTTTAAATGCCTTTTTTTGCTTACTGTATTGTGACAGTTCTTTAATGGAAAAGAAAGCACAATGAAAAAAACTCTAACAAAGTATATGATTCATTTGATTTGAAATCCTACGCATACCTAAACCTTACCTCCTTTTGCTGCTTTAGTGAACACTGATGTTTTCTTTAGGAAATTCAAATTTATATAGCTGAAGTTATTGTTAAGTTCGAGTTAGTAGTAGCCGTGCTTGTGTTGGTGTCTCTGGCGTGTGTTAGCCTGTATTGTGTTTGGGAAAATAAATCCGTAGGGCTTTCCCGTCAGGAATGAACTTATGAGGATAGTGTCTATTATTAGCATTAGCCCACTGACTTTATCCTTCTTACGCCCTGAAAGTCAACAGAGGCTTTTCACAGTGAGCTTTCTATATCAAAATCTTTTCAGTAGTACTATTTGAGGCAATAAATTCACTCTTGATGGCTAGATGCCATTTATACTATAGGTCTGAAAAGAAAGCTTGATTCCTTGGTCCTCTTTGAGGCTACAGGGGTCCGCAAACAATCTGCAGTGGGCTCCTCCTCCACGGCTTTATTTAAGGGTGGAATGTGAGTGGAATTTTCCACAGGAGAGTATACAAACCTCTGAACAGACTAACAAATTTTAATGACTATTTAGAAAACCTCCCGGTTTTGTTTAGAAACTGCAGGGATGACAAATTAAACACTTTAACTATTACTAAAGGTCAAGCACATGAATACAGACCTACTTGTCTTCCTTGTCACATATTGCCAAACCGTTCTTATTGTACTGTTTTGTTTTGTTTTTATGCAACCTTTTGATTCTTTTTACCAGGCCTGCCTTTTATATTTAGAAACTTTTTTTATTTTAAATATTTATTAAATTACTAACTACAGAGAGATTTTTTTTTAAAGAAATAAATACTTTTATTCAACAAAAATTAATTAAATTCATTAAACACAAAAATGTATGTTTCAAATAAATTCAGATCTTTTCTTAATAGATTACATTTTGAAATCATTCGCCGTATAGCTAATCCTGTAAACTGATGTAAATGTTGTACTGTAAAGCATCAAAGCAGATGTCAGTGTGATCATTCATTACACTCGTGAATGCAGTCAGCTGAGGCCAGTTGGCGGTGAGAATGGAATTTGGTAGATTGCCAGTTGCGCACTCATTGAAGATCAGCCCTGTTTCTGAGTTACTGATTATGATGCTCTAGATGTTTTGCTGCTGTTAAATCTTTTGTTGTATGTGTGTTTGTTGTCTCACACAGGTCTTTTCTTCATCTTGCCGTGCACGGACAGCTTCATCAATGTGGATATGCGCACCATCACTTTTGATATCCCCCCTCAGGAGGTGAGATCGCACACAAACACAAATCCTCAACTTCAGCCTCTGTTAAGGCATAAAGTGTGTAATCTTTACGATGGTAATATTTTTACTACACAGTTTAATGTACAGGGACTTTTTAAGTAAATCATTTGTAGGATGACATCCTAAAAAGTGCCTTTTATGGAGGTTGTTTTGAAATGATGTTTATAGTTTCATTTTGTATCACTAGTAGTGCAGAAATTACATACTTTACATTTAAAGACAATTGCGACCTTGGACCACAAAACCAGTCTTAAGTAGCGTGGGTATATATGTAGCAATAGCCAAGAATACGTTGTATGGGTAAAACTTATCGATTTTTCTTTTATGCCAAAAATTATTAGGATATTATGTAAAGGTTATGTTCCATGAAGATAATTTGTAAATGTCCTACCGTAAATATATCAAAACTTAAATTCTGATTAGTAATATGCATTGCTAAAAATTTAATTTGGACAACGTTAAAGGCGATTTTCTCAGTATTTTGATTTTTTTGCACCCTCAGATTCCAGATTTTCAAATAGATCTATCTCAGCCAAATATTGTTCTATTCTAACAAACCATACATCAATGGAAAGCTTATAAATCTTAATTTCATTTTTTATTTATTTATTAGAAAATTTGCTCACCAGGGCTGCATTTGATATCAAAAATACAGTAAAAACAGTAATATTGTGAAATATTATTACAGTTTAAAATAAATGTTTTCTATTTGACTATATTTTTGGAATGTATTTTGTATTTTGTTGGCAAAGCTGAATTTTCAGCAGCCATTACTCCAGTATTCAGTGTCACATAATATTTCACAAATTATTCTAATATGCTAATTTGCTGCCAAAAAACATGTATCAATGTTGAAAAGAGTTGTGGTGCTTAATATTTTTGTGAAAACTGTGATACAGTAACATTCAAAAGTTTGGGCTACGAAAGAATAAAAAAATATTGTAATATATTTTTTAAAATACAGTTTATTTCGGCAGCCAGTCTGTAAGTAATAATGGTTCTTATTATTATAAATATTGAAAACCATGATATATCAGTTTGTTTTTGTTTGTTTTTGATGAATAGAAAGTAAAAAAAACTGCATTTATTTAAAATAGAAATAATTTGTAACATTATAAATGACTTTAATGTCACTTTCTTAGCCCAAACTTTTGAATGTTACTGTATCACAATTTCCAAAAAAATATTAAGCAACACAGTTTTCATTGATAATTATTTAAAAAAATGTTTCTTTAGCAGCAATCAGCATAATACATAATTTGTGAAATATCAAATGACACTGAAGACTGTAGTAATGACTGCTGAAAACTCAGCTTTGCATCACAGGAATAAATTATATTTTAAAAAAACATTAAAGTAGAAAACTATTATTTTAAAATGTAATAATATTTCATAATATTACTGTTTTTGCTGATTTTTTTCAAACAAATAAATGCAGCCTTGGTGAGCATAATAGACATCTTTCAAAAACCATTTAAAAATCTTAATTATTCAACTTTAATATTTTACCAGTAGTGTAGCCTTGCATTTGTTTTTGTTGTTTTTTTGCAGAATATCACCCAAATTATGTTTTTGATTAAATAGTCTGTGCATTCATCCTCATAGGTGCTGACAAAGGATTCTGTGACTGTGAGTGTAGACGGTGTAGTCTACTACCGTGTGCAAAACGCAACGCTGGCAGTAGCCAACATCACCAATGCTGATGCGGCCACTCGTCTGTTGGCACAGACCACCCTAAGGAACGTTCTGGGTACAAAGAACCTGGCAGAGATCCTGTCTGACCGGGAGGAAATTGCCCACAGTATGCAGGTAACACACAACACAACACATACAAACACTGTAACAATAATAATAAAAAAAGGGTTATACTTTTAAATGAATAAATCACCCAAAATACAAATTAGAGCTTATTCCCTCATTGAATTGGTTTGGCCTCAGACATGATTCAAGCAGACATTGTATATCTTCAGGCAGCGCATTCACGGTAGCTTAGCCGAGACGCTGACTTATCCAGCTCGACTGCAATGCTAGCGCCTCCTTCATTAGTTCACACATGGCCCGCAGTTCGCTCATTCCATCTGACATCCTTTAAAAAACTGGGGAACATTCTTCATGACAGGCACACTTGGCACAGCGCTTCAAACATGAGGAGCGTGAGGAATCTCTGAGAAGAAGTGTTTAGACCTGACTCTCTGTTTTTTTCTTTAGTCTACACTAGATGATGCCACAGATGACTGGGGTATTAAAGTGGAACGTGTGGAGATTAAGGATGTCAAACTGCCTCTGCAGCTTCAGAGAGCAATGGCGGCCGAGGCTGAAGCAACCAGAGAGGCTAGAGCTAAGGTAACATGCTTTTGTTATTTAGTAAAGGCCACTGTTGTTCGTTTAGACAATCATAACAGATGTCTTTTATCATATATTAATCGCGATTAAACACATGCAAAATAAAAGTTTTTGTTTACATAATTTATGTGTGTGGACTGTATATATATATATATATATATATATATATATATTTATATTCATATAAATACACACCACACACACACAGGTATATATTTAAGAAGAATGTGTTGCTTATATATTAAATATATTTATTAATTGCGATTTATAGTGATTAATTGCGATTAATAACGATTAATTACGATTAATCGCATAAAAAGGAAAGGTTTGTTTACAAATAATTGTGTATTTTTATTATGTGTATATATAAACACACACACACATGCATGTGTATATATATTTAAGAAAAATAATTTTTACATATTAAAAATATTTATTAATCACCATTAATGATTAATTTTGATTTATCGCATCCAAAATTAGTGTGTGTATTATATAGTATATATATATATACACACACACACACACACACACACAAACACATATGTATATATTTAAGAAAAATATGTTGTTTATATAATAAATATATTTATTAATCGCGATTAATGACGATTAATTGCGATTAATCGCATAAAAGGAAGTTTTTGTTTACATAATATGTGTGTGTACTGTGTATATTTATTATGTTAATATGAATACACACACATATTTGAGAAAAATTGTATTTTTATATATTAAATATATTTATTAATCGTGATTAATAATGATTGTGATTAATCACATCCAAAATGAACATTTTTGTTTACATATTTTATGTGTATACTTGAACATATTTATTATGTATATAAAAATACACACTAGTATATATTTAAGAAGAATATGTTGTTTATATATTAAATATATTTATTAATTGCGAATAATAACAATTAATTGCAGTTAAACACATATATTTACATATATTTTCAGTTATATGATTATAAATATATACAAGTAAATACATGTAAATATTATAACAAGATTTTGCTGGCAAACACATATTAATCATCCTCTCTTGTACATGCACCAAATTACTGGAATTTGAATTGAATTAAATGCAAACGTTCATTTTCTGAGGCAAGACCACCGCAATACTCTCATAGGAAGCCGGAATTGACAACTCCTTTCCTGTTTCTTTGTGTATTTCCCACTACTTTTTCTGTTGATTTATGTGAGAGCCTGTATTTTGACATTTCCAGCTATATGCCTGGTTAACCTCTTTGGTGTTTAGTTGATTTGCCCTCCTTAAAAATGTTCATGAGAGCACAGGCTCTCCAAAGAACATGGGAAAGGAAGTTTTAATGAGTTTATTTTTAGGGCACAATTATTCTTGCATGCTTAGCTGAGATAGAACAAGTATGTTTTCTTCAAATCAGTGGCCCCCGGCCTACATCAGCCACACAGCGAGAAGTGCGAAACCACTGTCCTGGTTAGTAAAAATATAAACGGTATCTCTGCATCAATGTGGGTGTTTAGCAGATACTTTCAAAAGAAATAACGTACAGCATAGGTTCTCAGCTGATATCAAAGGCTGTGCATTTATTCAAACCGTGCAGTATTTTGGCACAAATTCATCTTTCACTTGGTATAAATATTCAGAAAGAAATATTAGCCAGATGTGTGGCAAGACTTGATCCACAAAAAAATGTGTGGTTGAAACTGACTATTTATGTTTTACTTCAAGACAACCTGTATTTTAAGGGATAGTTCACCCAAAACTGAAAATTCTGTCATCATTTACTTACTCTCAAATTATTCCAAACCTGTTTATTTCTTCTGTTAAGCACAACTGTTTGGCAACCAAACAGTTGATGGCACCCATTGATTTCCATGGTATGGAAGAATAATTGAAACAATTATTCTTCCATGAGGTGAGTAAATGACACAATTTTTGTGTGAACTATCCCATAAAATATAGGTTCTCTTGCAGTAAAATACAAATATGGTTAGTTTCAACCACAAGTTGTTTTGTGAAACCATCAAGACACATTTAGAAACATTTCAATATCTGTATTTAAATTATTTTTGTGGAAAAAAAAAAAAACATTTCTTTGCTAAAAACTTGGTGCTGTAAGATGTCGCCACTTGATGTGCAAAGTATACTTTTTCAGTTGCTTAAAGGATTAGTTCAGCCGAAAATGTACTCATCCTTAAGCCATCCAAAATGTAGATGAGTTTGTTTCTTCATTGAGACAGATTTGGAGAAATGTAACATTATATCGCCAGTTAAATCTTTGCAGTGAATGGGTGCCGCCAGAATGAGAGTCCAAATAGCTGATAAACCATTATAGTAGTAATCAGTTTGTAAGAAACAAATCCATCTTTAAGGCATTTTAACTTCAAACTGTTGCTTCTGACCAAAATACTAGTCCATAATCTATAATAATGCTTACTCCAGTGAAATGTAGTAGTAAACGGTGCTTGATCTATGCATATTTCACTCCTAATTGAGAAAAATGACATTTTCACTGGAGAAAGCATTTTTATGGATGGATTTGTTTCTTACAAACAGCTTTTCTCTTCTCAAGACAATTGATGGACTTGAGTCTTGTGGATTATTGTAACGTTTTTATCAGCTGTTCGAACTTTCATTCTGATGGCACCCATTCACCGTAGAGGATCCATTGGTGAGCAAGTGATGCTATATTACGAAATTTTTCCAAATCTGTTCAGATGAAGAAATAATTCCAAACCTGTATGAGTTTATTTCTTCTGTTGAGCGTATAAGAAGATGTTTAGAAGAATTTGGTAACCAAACAGGTGATGGCAGCCATTGACTTCCATAGTATGGAAGAATAATTGGAACAACTTGAGTGTGTGTAAATGACACAATTTTCATTTTTGTGTGAACTATCATATAAAATAAAGGTTCTCTTGCAGTAAAACACAAATATGCTTGGTTTCAACCACAAGTTGTTTTTGTGAAACCATCGAGACAATAGTTAATGATTAGAAAATAGTTAATGAAAATAGTTAATGATTTTAAGAACATATTCATCTCCATCTTAGATGGCCTGAGTGTGAATACATTTTCAGAAAATATTAATTTTTGGTTGATCTATTGCTTCAAAGCAACGATGATATAAATGCCAAGAACTATCATGAAACTCTAGATGCTGCAGGCTAATGGGTTGTTAACCCAAACTGATAATATTCAAAGTGTTAAACTGCTTGGCACAAGCCGATTGGTTCATGTTGCATATGCAGCCAATGAGCTTGCTGCTTTACATTTAAATGGCTGGTTCGCATTCACTAGAGCATTTTGCAGCAACCCTCCACCTCCCCAGCTCCACCTGTATAGATCTGCTACGGGTTATTATATATGCTACTTGTGCAGCAGCAGTATGTTTTAAATACTCCCAGCAGCAATAATCTACAACAACAGCAGCAGTGTAGCAGATCTATTCCGCCAAGACCAAATACATTAACATTAACCAAATCCATTACCATGCTAAAATCTTCTGAGAGCTGTCATGATAAAACTCAAAGTATCACTGTAGGGCAAAGAGTGGGAGTCAATTTGAAACTGGGTTAAGGGTGGAAGTTTTCTGCGGTATTCATGGTTTGCTAAATCAAGACACACATACTTTTTTTTTTCACACTGCCTCTTTGCTGTTTCTAGGTGATAGCCGCTGAGGGAGAAATGAATGCATCACGGGCACTAAAGGAAGCATCTCTGGTGATCGCAGAGTCCCCCTCTGCTTTGCAGCTGCGCTACCTCCAGACCCTCAACACCATCGCAGCCGAGAAGAACTCCACCATCATTTTCCCTCTGCCCATTGACATGATGCAGTCCTTTGTGAAGCACTGAAATAAGAGCCAGATAAAGCTACCTACACGCGCACACACACACACATACAGATGCATCCTTGCAGAAATGAACAGACTGACGTTATATAACATGCACTCATGTGAGTATAACTTACAGCCGGGTCCAGAAGTCTGAGACCACACTGAATTCTGGTATTCAATTTTTTCACTAGCGGTCTCACTTTTGGACCCTACTGTACATTTGCCACATAAACAGCCTTTTTCTGATATGTGGTCTATAGATGTTCCTAGTAAAGATCTGTTCGTTCTGTCTGAAGGAAATCTGATGCAACCAAACAATATTGAAGTCATAAAATATTTGCTAAATAGGGAATTTGGACTTGAAGCGAATAGGACTTGTGAGCAATTTCTCTAGTTGTAACACGAATAGTAGAGCGATACAGACCAGAGATAATTAGAGGTAAATCTTTAGATACTGAATATTGCGGTGACGTTTGGCTTTTTGGTTGATAGTTTATGGAACATCTCCTGGTCATATGAGTGCATGTGTGTGTGTGTGTTCAGGCATATGTAACCTAATCTGCTTGATTACCAAATAGATAAACCGTCTAAAGGATTATTTAAATAGTATCAGGTGTCAAAACATGAACTGACAGCAGTGCTTATTGTGCCTACCAGTTTTTCTTGCTTTCTTGAACCTTTATTAACGCTGACTGTCAATACAAAAGCCTTAAGCCATATCCATTTCAATTACTGAATTAATATTTACAGGTTTACATGATGTTGATTTTTAAAACAATGCATTTATACATCCATTTATCACTTGATTTATAAAATCTTCTATCTTACTGTTTTATCTACCAGACATTTACATACATGTAGTATAATGATTTTACACAAGACTGCAGCTGAAAACAAATTAAGCCTATGAAGGTCAATGTTTGTGCTTTTAATGACTGTACTTGCTTCTGATATCAGAGGATGGAATTACAGACTTGTCAAAGATGTGAAATTACTGTCAGTGCTGTTTATGTTTTCACAATATTTCCAAATTTTTCATCATGTATCAGTCTATTACAATTCTATGTATGTAATTTCTGTCATTTAACTGATGTATGCTGAATATCACATCTGTTATTTTGTCTAACTCTCTTTTATGTACATTGTAATATTGAATGTTTGCATATCGTATATTTTTGACGTGTGTTTGTCCCATTCCCTTGTAATCATGAATTAAAAGTACAAAAACTCTTTACCTCATTATTTTCCCAGACTGCTATCAATATGATGCATAAATTAGGCTTTGAAAAACACTCTGGAAACATTTTGGGGTTGTGGTTCTTTATTGTACAAGTAGTAAAACTGGCAAATGTTTTTTTTTTTTTTTGTTTCACGTAACGTTACAGGAGGATTTGCGAAAGCAGGAGTATCTGGATTAACGTTATATAAATGAGTAGCAATACGAGTCGTCAGCAAATATCAAAGGCAACCCACCTTTCCACTAAGAGCCTGAGGTATACTATTTTAGCTGATTTTAAGGGAGTTAACTGACTCATATGTTAACAATTATCTAAACCGGCCCTTCGAAATAAACAGCAGACCTTCCATATCCATTCAGTCTTACCATTGCATTTGTAGAAACAACAAGGCCTCTGGCTCTCTGTTAGGCCTCAAACAAGACATGCTCCTTGAAAACTCCAGCATTATGGTTATGGATTTAACAGTCTTAAATGAAAAGGCACTCCTAGAAATTGCTATTTTAAGAACGAGATCATGGGAATGGCTTTTATACAATTTAGACTCTAACGTATTAGTTTATTTGAAAAAGTTTCGCAGCGCCCTCTGCCTTTAGAAGGACGTCATTGCTCACACGGGATCATGGCTGTGTTTGGAATGAATACTTGCTTACTACTTACTGAATACTGCTTAGGATGTACTGTAAACCAACTAATTAAAAGTAGCAATTGAAATAGGCATTGCTTCACGAAATAGGCATTTTAAACAGTGTGTTATTTGTTGCCACAATACAGATTTAAATCAGTAAATGATGGCCATTTTAAATGTATTTGCAAGTTTTGTACTTTTAAGCCAGTTTTGTGTTAACTTAGCAGTCTAATGTAGCAATCAGTCATTAAAAATCAGGGTTAATATAAGTGATATTAACTTCTGGAATGCTCAAATGTGATGTAGTTTTTAATAATATCTTGAATTACCTTTTAGGGCTGCAAAACAATTAATCGTGATTAATCGAATTCAAAATAAAAGTTTATGTTTACATTCTATATGTGTGTGTACCATGTATATTTATTATGTATATGTAAATACACACACATACATGTATATATTAAGGATAAATATGTTAGATTTATATCTAAAATATTTACATTTATATAAATTATATGCAAGTATGAATATAATATACACACACACACATTTTTTCCAAATATGTACGTGTATTTATATATATATACATACATATATATATATACACACTGTACACACACAAAGTTTAATTTTAAATGAGAGTAATCACGATTAATCATTTTGCAGCCCTATTTTAAGATTTCATTTCATTTTCATAGTAATTTTATGTGCTTTTGTCATTTTTATTCTTTGTTGTTCCTTGTATTTATTTATTTATTTATTTTTTCGATTTTAGTTTTAGTTATTTCCAGTTAGTAATTCTAGTGCTTCAACTTTAATTTTTTTTCAATTAGTTGCCAAAGCAACATGTCTAATTTTAATTTATTATTTTATTTTATTTTATTTCATTTTACAGCACTTTAGTTTTAGTTTACAACAATTGTGGATTATTGTGGGATGCAATGTTAAACACATCATGCTGTCATATACTGCACATTTTGGCAAATGTAGTAGGTTATATGGGTATTTCGTGCATATAAATGTGCATACTGCACACACACTATAATATACTTATAGAATATTATGAGTAGTATGCTAGTATGCTATTCTGAACACAGACAATCATTGAACTCCTAAGTGTCAGATGGTACAGGTGGACAAGATGGAAATGCTTTATATATCCAGGCTACCGTTAGATCAGTATTTGTGGCATCATAAACATTGCTTATCCTAAAAACATCAATTACAAACACTAAAGTCGTATTGCTAGTAAACTCACATAAAAAAGGTTTTTAGAAAAGGAAGGAAAAAAGATGTCTGACGATGATATCCCTGTATATTTTCTGATACAAGCTCATGCACTTCAGCAACATAAGGTGCGCAGACCAAACACAACAATCTAAAAGCTTGAAATGCTTCAAAACATTGTTGAGCACAGAAAGAAAATACTTAAATACATAAGTAACAAGGTGAAGAATTAATGGAGTTGCTTTGCCTTATGTTTGGTGACTGAAGCTCAGGGCAGTAAAGTGCTCTTTTTTTTAAAATTGCCTTTTGATACTGACCCAGGACCAGCTTTGGTTTTTGAATCCATGATTAAACCATCATAAGCATCAAATTGGCATCTTACATGTATCTAAGGGCAACTTTGCGGTAAGGCAGTGGGGTTTAAAGGTCAGGGGTGACAGCTCAAAGTTCAGATCTCCAGCTCCGCCATGGCCCGCTCCAGGGGGTCAGTGGTCCAGTAGTCATGGTCCCAGCCCAAGAACCAGCCTGTGAATGTGGGCGGCTCAAAGCCCTGTTTAATCTTCACGATGGGTGTGCGCGGGTCACGGTTGGCTGGGTCTGTCTCGATGTATCGGGCAGCTGGAGAAAGATAAAATAAAGTTTAATATGGGATTCATAAAAAGGGGATGGTATAATGCGTTTTGGGACTTCAACGTAAGCTCATGTTTCTATCTTCCTTTCTTTCTTGCACACAGTATCGCCACCTAGTGGACTGTAGCATCAACCACAGACTATATTAACTAAATATTCCATCATAACATACAGTAACATTCCAATATTTGGGGGTCAATATTTTTTATATTATAAGAAATAATTTTGACCAATATAATGTCTCCTTGCTGAACACAAGAGACAATAAATGTTTCTATTTCAAATAAATGCTGTTCTTTTGAATTTTCTATTCAAAGAATTATGAAAAATAAATACGAAACAGCTAAACTGTTTTCAGCTGATAATATTATTAAAAGTTCCTTGAGCACCAAAACAGCATATTATGATGTTTTTATGATTTTTTTTTAATGAATGTTTTAACATTGGCCGTTTTTTTTCAAAATACAGTGGCTTGCAAAAGTATTCGGCCCCCTTGAACTTTTCCACATTTTGTCACATTACAGCCACAAACATGAATCAATTTTATTGGAATTCCACGTGAAAGACCAATACAAAGTGGTGTACACGTGAGAAGTGGAACGAAAATCATACATGATTCCAAACATTTTTAACAAATAAAGAACTGAAAAGTGGGGTGTGCGTAATTATTCAGCCCCCTGAGTCAATACTTTGTAGAACCACCTTTTGCTGCAATTACAGCTGCCAGTCTTTTAGGGTATGTCTCTACCAGCTTTGCACATCTAGAGACTGAAATTCTTGCCCATTCTTCTTTGCAAAACAGCTCCAGCTCAGTCACATTAGATGGACAGCGTTTGTGAACAGCAGTTTTCAGATCTTGCCACAGATTCTCGATTGGATTTAGATCTGGACTTTGACTGGGCCATTCTAACACATGGATATGTTTTGTTTTAAACCATTCCATTGTTGCCCTGGCTTTATGTTTAGGGTCGTTGTCCTGCTGGAAGGTGAACCTCCGCCCCAGTCTCAAGTCTTTTGCAGACTCCAAGAGGTTTTCTTCCAAGATTGCCCTGTATTTGGCTCCATCCATCTTCCCATCAACTCTGACCAGCTTCCCTGTCCCTGCTGAAGAGAAGCACCCCCAGAGCATGATGCTGCCACCACCATATTTGACAGTGGGGATGGTGTGTTCAGAGTGATGTGCAGTGTTTGTTTTCCGCCACACATAGCGTTTTGCATTTTGGCCAAAAAGTTCCATTTTGGTCTCATCTGACCAGAGCACCTTCTTCCACATGTTTGCTGTGTCCCCCACATGGCTTGTGGCAAACTGCAAACGGGACTTCTTATGGTTTTCTTTTAACAATGTCTTTCTTCTTGCCACTCTTCCATAAAGGCCAACTTTGTGCAGTGCACGACTAATAGTTGTCCTATGGACAGATTCCCCCACCTGAGCTGTAGATCTCTGCAGCTCGTCCAGAGTCACCATGGGCCTCTTGGCTGCATTTCTGATCAGCGCTCTCCTTGTTCGGCCTGTGAGTTTAGGTGGACGGCCTTGTCTTGGTAGGTTTACAGTTGTGCCATACTCCTTCCATTTCTGAATGATCGCTTGAACAGTGCTCCGTGGGATGTTCAAGGCTTGGGAAATCTTTTTGTAGCCTAAGCCTGCTTTAAATTTCTCTATAACTTTTTCCCTGACCTGTCTGGTGTGTTCTTTGGACTTCATGGTGTTGTTGCTTCCAATATTCTCTTAGACAACCTCTGAGGCCGTCACAGGGCAGCTGTATTTGTACTGACATTAGATTACACACAGGTGCACTCTATTTAGTCATTAGCACTCATCAGGCAATGTCTATGGGCAACTGACTGCACTCAGACCAAAGGGGGCTGAATAATTACGCACACCCCACTTTTCAGTTCTTTATTTGTAAAAAATGTTTGGAATCATGTATGATTTTCGTTCCACTTCTCACGTGTACACCACTTTGTATTGGTCTTTCACGTGGAATTCCAATAAAATTGATTCATGTTTGTTGCTGTAATGTGACAAAATGTGGAAAAGTTCAAGGGGGCCGAATACTTTTGCAAGCCACTGTAAATACTGTCAGTTTTGTCAAAAATAAATGTTAAAAATCACAAACAAGAGTTGCATTGTGGGATACAGTACTCCATGCAATGTTCTGTTGTATACTTCACATGAGTAGCACAGTATGTCATTTTAATATTCTACACACAGAAAAAAAAAACATACACTATACATGCTAGTGTAGTAGAAGTCGCATGGTAATGCGCTATTTACTCTTTATAGTTTATGCAGTGATTTATAATTATAAGCTGCTTTAAGGAGTCTTACCTGAAGTCATTGCCTCAGTCTTTTCCTCATCATGAGCTTCATTACCAATCCAAACAAACACCTGCAAAACACATCAAGATTCATTACACTTCTTGAAGATTAGCTGCAAGTCATTGCTTGAATAAAAGGGACAAAATATAGCTGTTTTTGTACACAAAGATGGGTAATTGCACAGATAACAAGCATGTTTCTCCATTGCCGGCCATTTCTGATATAATAACATTTGCAAGCAATTTAAAACCGCTTCCAGGTCACGTTCCAATAAATATGCATGGCAATGGAAAGCTCTCCCTTTATATACAGTATGAGATCTCCGTGATTGCAGCACTATGTAAAGTAGAAAAATCCTTTTAAAGGGGTCATCGGATGCTAAGTTCACTTTTTCATGTTGTCTGAACATTAATGTGTGTTGGCAGTGTATGTACAAATCTACCCTATAATGAGGAAAATCCATGCAGTGGTTTTTAATTAATCTGTAACAATAATATTCCCTTTTTCAAATCGAGCCGTTCTCAGATGCCTGTCGGTGTGGCGTCACACAGACAGAGGCCGCTCCCACGATAGTTGATTGACATGAGCGTTTTACCTCAGATCAGCTGTCACAGTCCGACCTCTTTGTTTCAATGCCAGAGCAGGAATGCAAGTTAGACAAGAATATCTCAGACTGAGAGATTGAGGTGTTGTGTTGCCGGATGTAATAATGAACATAGTGGTCGTCATTTACTCCCGACATCTGAGCCGCTGAAGATGCAGTGGATTATGTTTGTGAAGGGAACACGCCTCCTGATCTACATATATCTGTCTATGTTCGTGCAAATCATTCGTTATCCAGCTTCACTTACAGCAGAATTGAGTATAAGGTTTTTTTTTTTTTTAATGCATCTTTGTGATCATCTTTCCTAATAATGTGCTAGTTAGCAAGTTTAACGGCTAAACGCGGCTAAAGTAAACAGGCTCGTCAATCCACAGAGAAAAGAGAGGGGCGGGGCGAGCAGAGCTCATTTGCATTTAAAGCAGCCTCGACCAGAATGAGATGATTTTTGCAGAGCTGATTTTAGCAAGGTAAAAAGGGTATTGTTTTACACTACCTTTGAGAATTTTTAACCAAAGTATATTATAGACTTTTCATTAAGACCCTAAAGAATCATATCAACTTGTGGAAAATGGGCATCCGATGACCCCTTTAAAGGGAACCCTGGGTAATAAGACTTGTATGGCTTGATATAACGTAAATTATGTCTCTTACTGATATATGTAGTAGAAAACCCATGAAAGATTAATGTTATTGTTAAAAACCCACATCATTTTATGCGTATTTTGAACTATGGGGAGCGCCATCACAAAGGCCACAAATCAGAATACACAACTCGAAAAATAAAATATTGATACAATGACCACAGCTACTGAAAGAGCTTATAGATGGTGATGCATATAAACGTAGGCTTAAACCAAATGCTGTACCATCAATTTTTCCCCGGACCTCAAGTGAAATCCGCACTGAGAAACTCCTTCAGTGTTTACATCCTGTCAGGATGGCATCTAACGTTTCTTGTCTCTGCCGTTTATAAGCTCTTTCGGCAGCTGTGCTCTACTAAAAGCCTCAAAGCCATCAGAGCTGAAGTGCAGACGACACAAACGCAGGTCTTTAGAAAGTTTTATTTGTCCACATGCACCTTCCCATTCTTTTCTCCACTTCTTATCGCTAGGAAAGCAGTGAAGACTTACATCGCTTCTCTTGCCGATTGAAAATTACAATCAAAATCCAGACAATGTGGCATCATATAAGTATTTTATTTTTCGAGTTGTATATTCAGAGTTGTGCTACAGTGAAAATAGCAACAGGTAGCGCCAGTCGAAATAACAGCACCCTCCATAGTCCAAAATATGTATAAAACAATGTAGATTTTTTAAATAACCTATATCTTTGATGGGTTTCTACTATATATTTAAGTAAGAGACATCATTTGTGTTATATTAAGCCATACAAGTCTTAATACCCGGGCTTCCCTTTAAAATAGCCAGTTTACCTGATCCCAGGTGTCCAGGATCATGACGTCATCTGTAGCCAGGTCTTCTTGAGTCATCTCTCCAGGAACTTCTTCAATCTGCGTGGATATCAGTGCATCCATAATAAGTGACTCTTTATCATACTTCACTGAAAATATACTTATTTATATCAGGGCAGGCCAAAAATATGGATCTGTTACTTACACTGAAACGCCCAGTTTTGTTTGAGCAGGCGAACAGTCGTGGCGGGTGGGCATTCATCTTGTCCTTTAGCCTGGCGGATGTGCGGTAATCAGCCTTTCCTCCCAGAGCATCCCAGAAACTACCTGCAGTGTGATGCATACATATATATTTACATGCATTTTTTTTTTTTATTAAAACCATAAATCTATCAAAATTATAAATGTTATAAAACATATACAGTAATAAAAATGGTCACACAAGAATGAAATGTGAATACAATCATTTTTAAACTTTAAATGAAATAAATCACATTTTTTAAAAGTTACATACTTTAATTTCTTTAGTTTTATTTGTGCATCTTAAAAGGAGTAATTCACCCAAAAAGCCATATGGACCACTATTATGATGCTTCTATGATCTTTTCAGTTTTTTTTCTTTTTTAAGCTTAAGTTAATATTTCTGGGTTCAAATTTCAGATGAGTTCTTACCATCCTCTCCTCCTTCACCCAGCTCAGAGGGTGATACTCCAAGGATATCACAGAGCTGTTTAGCTCCACGTTTCTCTGTATCACTCGCTCCGCGTCCCACCCATATGAACGATGCAGCTGGGGTCACCAGGACGAAGGCATCATTGGAGTTCAGATTGGAGGACGCAACATCAACCTGAATACAACAACAGTTAAGATCAGCAAATACTGCAACAGGATATTTAAAAGCTCCCACCGATATTAAATATTAGACGCTGACCTCCACAGCTCGTGTGCACCCTGCAGAGTTTGAGCGCACTTGGAACAGCCGAGTCTCGGCTGGTGCAGTCTGACCGTCTTCCCTGGAGGTGCCGCCCTTGTGCACCACCATGGGCTGCCCTCCGAACAGACTCATGAGGTGAGCAGGTTCCTTACCCTGAACCACCCGAACCTGATAAATTATACAAAGAGTTTACATTAGAAAGAGACAACAGGAAGTCATGCTTCAGCTAAACTACTTAAAATGCTGGAATTCTCATATACAGTATATCAGATGCAATACAGCACTGTCATTGGTTTTCAAGAGGCTTTGGTTGAGGATGCATTTAATTCCACAGGGTGGCAGCGTGGAGCTCACTATGTGGAATGTGAAGCTAACGCCAACATTCCCAGCATCCTTTGTGGTCAGAATGATGAGTGTGGGTTGTTCAACTCCAGGAGGAAGCAAAGATTTATCAATGGTCGCAGTCAAAGTGGTTATTTTTCTGCTCCTGCCCCCCCAAAAAATTACATGCGTCTTCCCATTCTGCTCTCTGCTGAATTATACATTATATTGACTGCAATGTTAATATTTGTTCTTTATGCTTCTGTTAAACCTCTGTTTTTCCCTACTGTACACATTGCTTTAGTATATAAGAAATACATTACTGTGCAAAAGTTTAGGGTAAAAGAAATCTTTTATGCTCACCAATGTTACATTTATTTGAACAAAAATTATTATTATTATTATTATTATTATTTTTAAAACAACTATTTTAATATATTTTAAAATGTATTTATTTCTGTGATGGCAAAGCTGAATTTTCAGCAGTTATTACTCCAGTCTTCAGAGTCAGATGATCTTTTAATAATCATTCTAATATGCTAAAAATTACAGTTGTGCTGTTTAATATTTTTGTGGAAACCTTTATACATTTTTCCTTTGATAAACAGAAAACTCAACAGCATTTATTTGAAATGTATTATAAATGTCTTTACTGTCACTTTTGATCAGTCTAATGTATTCTTGCTGAATAAAAATAATTAAAAATAGATTTTATTGACCCCAAACTTCTGACCGTTAGTGTACACTGGACCAAAACAGAGGTAATTCTTTAGATACTTCTTACTGCATTTTAGACTTCATCAACTTTAACATGCTGAATGTGTTTTTGTGTACCAGTTTAATGTGCATGCATTAATACAGACATGAAATAAAAATTATATATCTACGATATATAATTAGATGTCACACTACGAACCAATGCATGATGGAGCATTTCTGTTAATGTTCACATGCTCACTCCCAAAAGTAATTACAAATGTAGAGACAGACAGTTAGTTATTTGTGCACAAATGACGAAATATCAACACGAAGACACAAGGACACAAGTACACTAGTGGAGGCGTATACAGCGATAATGCATGTCAGTGTACAGAGCCTTACAAAAACGCTTAATAATCTTTTAACACATTGATCACGCATACCGATTATCCAGACACTAATGAAATTGTGATTTTAAAACCCTCTGCTGAAGCCTTGATTCTTTTAGCTGTGCAAATTCAGTTAGATAATGGACATTATGCTGCTACACTCTGGAAAATGAAAAAGAATTAATGGAACATGAGCAGGAATTTCCCCAAAAGCAGAGGAATTTCCTTTCAGATTTGTATCTGTTGTTGATGTAATGTCATGCAAGATCATTTTTATTTTGTATAAACGTGGTGGAGAAACGTTTAGGCTCTGTACAGGGATATGCAATCCTGTGATATGGATACCTGAGTGGTGAGCCGAGCACCAGCCATCTACAGCAGGATGTAGAATATGAATAAATGACAGGAAGGAAAGACACAGGTGGAAGTGGGTTTAGCAGATGGAAAAAAAAAATAAAAATCAATGTAACCAGCAATAATGACAAAAAGTAGCTAAGCTATGACAGGATACAGCAGGAACCACTAGCACCAGGAAGCATGAACTTAGTCAACATGAAGTCAAAATTAGCCCTAATTACTTTGTTTACCATGATTCATGATTGCACAAACAAACGTTTGTTCTTGTAATCTTTCATCAAAGACACATGAACTTTGTGCATGAATGGATGAATTATCAATTTTGGTTTCAACTTTATAGTTCTGTTCGATACCAATAAACTGATTACTTGTTTCATGTTATGGCAAATAACCAATAAATTGACTCTATAAAAATTCAATACTAATTTGTCTAACAAAAACATAAAACTAAAAATAACTAAAATCAAAACATAAAATTGATTCATTTAAAAAAAAAAAAAAAAAAAAAACTATTTTAAAGGTTACAAGTGAGCTGAGGTATCAATAGATGTTACAGCGATATTAAAGATTAAATTTAAGCAAGCATTAGATGACAGCAAAGTTATTTAATGAAGTCCTATGGATGCATTGTTTTCACCGAATACCATCATCATAGTTGTCAAATGTGTTGTGAATGGTGTTTCATGTTGACTTCATTTAAAAAAAAAAAAAGTGAATCACGATTGCACTTTTAATGCAGGGCCCCCAAATGATAAATTCAGCGGTACACATGGATATGACTGCTGTGATCAAGTGATTCATTGATGTTTGTTCATTAGCATTACCTGCACAGGTCCACCTCCAAGCTCATCATCCAGTTGGGCTCCCAAGATGGCAGATGCCCCAATCTCATCTTGCGAGGAGTCCTTACCCTGCCTGTGACGGACATCAAATACAAGTCAAACATTGCTGGACAGGATAAACTTGATAAATTAAAACACATAGAATGTGTATAAAATGTCAGATGATACTTTAGATTAACTGTGAGATCAGGTCATACCAGATGTAGATGATGTGGCCCTGTCTGCCTCCATGGCGGTAATTGTACAGGATAATGTAACTGTCTCCTCCATAGAACTGTCCGTAAGTAGAGGGGTCAACTGGAACCTTGCCTGATCCTTCAATGCGCCAGATCTGAAGTATCAAGTGACATAAAAATACAAACATCATTACAGTACCCTCATTGTATTTGTATACACAACACATTGTGTGACTTCAGCTCCAGTTACAGTTGACGTCAAAAGTTGACATCCTCCTTTCAGAAACTGCAAAATGTTAATTTCACCAAAATAAAAGGGATCATACAAAATGTATGTTATTGTTTATTTAGTACTGACCTGAATAATATATTTCGCATAAAAGATGTTTACATATAGTCCACAGGAGAAAATAATAGCTGAATTTATAAAAACTGTTCAAAAGTTTACATCCCCTAGATTCTTAATACTGTATTGTCACCTGAATGATCCACAGCTGTGTTGATTTAGTCCCTTGTTTGTCCTGAACAGTTAAACTGCCTGCTGTTCTTCAGAAAAATCGTTCAGGTCCCACAAATTCTTTGGTTTTCCAGCATTTGTTTATTTGAACCCTTTCCAGCAATGACTATGATTTTGAGATTCATCTTTTCACACCGAGGACAACTAAGGGACTCGTATGCAACTATTACAGAAGGTTCAAACCATGCATTAAGAGCCGGGGGTGAAAATTTTTGAACAGAAGAGAGATGTGTACATTGTTTTCTTTTGTCTAAATATCATATTTTTCATTTAGTACTGCCCTGGAGAGGCTACAGACAATAGTTACATGTTCCCAGAAGACAAAATAAGTTAAATTTACTTAGATCTTTTAAGTTCAACATGGTTTCATCCCCCCTTAATGAATGGTTTTTCCTTCTGGAGCATCAGTGAGCGTTTGAACCTTCTGTAATAGTTGCATATGAGTCCCTCAGATGTCCTCAGTGTGAAAAGATGGATCTCAAAATCATACAATCATTGTTGGAAAGGGTCCAAATACACAAAAATGCTGGAAAACCAAAGAATTTTATGGGACCTGAAGGATCTTTTATGTGAAATATCTTATGCAGGTCATTACTAAATAAAAAAAATAACCTACATTTTGGTAAAATAATTAATATTTTTAACAGATTCTGAAATGGGGATGTAAACTTTTGACCTCAACAGTACATGCAGTGTGTGCTCAGTCACTGACCTGTTTCTCTCCATTGCCATCATCGATCATTCCATGTTGGGCGGCCATGGCTGGTGAATCATGCAGAGCTGAAGCATCAAACGGCACCTTTTCGATCTTAGCAATGCTGTTTGACACATAAGCCACACCCAGACCCTCTGTCTGGTCCACATCACGCCAGTTTTTGAAGAACTGTTTGAATAGAGGCGTCTCGCCCATTTCTGGGAGAATCTGAACCTGTGTGTGTTTCGGGTAACCCATTTTCTTGATGAACTCATCTGCTGCTTTCATGGCAGCCTTTCTCTCTTCCACATTAGCATCTTTTCCTATAAAACAAACATTGGTGTGTTAAAAAAATCTGAATGACAGAAAAAAGGCTCTTTTTGTTTTGCCAAACACTGCCATTTACCTTTCCAAACAAAGATCTTGCCATCTGAGCCGTGATCCAGGATGAAACAGTCGCTTGATTCCAGTGCACTCTGGGAGAAAGGGTTCTCAGCAGCCACCAGAGCGATCGTCATGTCTCCACTGGCATCAGACACCTGAAGTACAGGAAAAGCCAATAAACTGAATTTACTAATAGTTTACAAGAGCTATCTGTCATATTTGCATGGATAAAATCCAGTGGCTACCTTGTAGAGTTTGGCCATCTTCCTGTTGGAGGCATCAGCCTTGATATCATCAGACGCTCCTTCAGGCAGGTCTGGTTTTTCTCCAAGAACCTGCCAGCAAATATTTGGAACATGTATTTAGTGGATTTCTTTTTTTATTTTGAAGTTGAAGCTTTCTGTCTTTCGTACCTCCAACATCTTCTCGCGTTCCACCCCTTCATCACACACACACACGCGAGCACGTCCACTGCGTTCATTGTCACGAATGCCCTTTGCAAGTTGTGTAGCTTTTAGCTTCTCAAAGCGGTTACTCTTGGAACCACACCACTGATAGATCTCCTGTAAAAATGCACAGAGCAAACAAGGTTATTTTTTGAGATTTTGACAATATCAAATGTCCCTCACTGTCTTCATATGATACACACATTGCCCAAATCCAGGATGAAGCAGTCTCCCTGGTTAAAGCTCTCCCAGCTGACTGGCACTTCTGTTGCTCTGACAACACGCCGACCTTTGACTTGTAGCACGCGTTGCACTGTAACTTCATTGGTCACCACATGCTTGAATCCAGATGCAACTCCACCTTTCTGCAAAACAAAAAGCCCAAATGAAACACACACAATTTTTTTTTAAAAGAAAAAAAAAACAAAACAAAACAAAAGCAAAACCAAACCAAACCAAAAATAAACATTTAAAAAAGCTAAAGAAAACCAAATCAAACCAAAACAAAAATGAAACACAAAACAACAAAAAGAAAATGCAAAAGAAAAATCCAACCAAACCACACGCGAACAAAATAAAAAACCAAAAGAAAACCAAACCAAACCAAAAAACACACACACAAAAAAAGAACAAAATAAAAAAAGCAAAAGAAAACAAAACCGAAACAACAAAAAAGCAAAAGGAAATCAAAACAAAAATGAATCAATGAATCAGAAAACAAAAATGAAACACAAAGTAACAGAAAATAATTAAAAAAAAAAAAGCAAAAGAAAACCAAAACAAAAGGCAAAAGGAAACCAAACCAAAACACACACACACACACAAATGAAACAAAACAACAAAATGAAAAAGCAAAAGAAAACCAAACCAAACTGAAAAAAAAAACAAAAGTGAAACATAAAAAAAAAAAAAAGAAAAATTAAACAAAAATCAAAAGAAACAAAAAAGCAAAAGAAACTTAAACAAAACAAAACAAAACAAAAAAATAAAATAAAATAAAATAAAATAAAAAACACAACAACACAACAAAACAGTCACTGAAGTCAATGAAGCTTCATGTCTGGCAATTTTACCATTTCATTCCAACACTTTAACATTAGCATTTTGTGGCAAAAACATCACGCTTTTTTTTTTTGTTTGTTTGTTTGTTTTGTTTTACATTATTATTATTTTTTTTTTTTTTTATCTTGGACATCACTTTCTATTTGTCCTGTCAACCAGCAGCGTGTCTACGTGGTGGCAATGGCCCCCACTGAAGTCTGGCTGGCCACCCCAGGTGCCCCCCGCTCCCAGATATCTAGATACAGACTTGTTTTTAGTAATGTCAAACTGCATCTGGCAGTGGTGGATTCTAGCATGTGTAATATAGGCAGTTGCTGTTGTATTGTAGAACGCACGCTCAGCACCGCCGAGAATTTGTGCCATCGTTACAACCAAACCGAAAGTAAAATGCACAGACGCATTCAAAAGCAATTTTAATACCCCGCGATTAGAGAGCGGTTCCACAATGCACGCAAATCAGGCAACATAACATATCAAGGCTATTATTTGGATGCAAGCTATAATAGGTTGTGTAGTTGTCTATAGCTCTGTATCATGCTTGAAAAATTTGATCTCTGTTTGCACTTTGAATATTGAGAGAGCCTAGCCTACTTTGATTACGGCTGCACTATTATTTGCACGATCAATATACTATTTACATACACTCTGCATGTTACAATGAAAGGATGTAACTCAGCACAGAACAAAAACTGGTGTGGGTTGCAGCTAATAGGTATGAGACAAAACCAGCATTCAAGAGTATGACAAAAGTGTCTTCACTTGAGTAAAACCTTGAAGTCCCTTTTTCTTCATTGAATGTGTAGAATTTCTCATGTAGTAACATTTAATTTATTTGATTTTATTCAACCCCAAAATATTTACTTAATCAACCTTACCAACAGGGTTACAGTGAAAAAATTAAATTTAAGGGCTAAAACAGGTAGAAATAACTCACTAAGAACCCCCGCTCCCCTGCTTATTTTGTGGCAACCCTCTTTTAAGGCTGTGCCCCAGCCTGCCCCCCCCCATTTAAAATGCTCCAGACACACCCCTGCTTGTCAACAATCAGGCCACTCACCATGTACTGCAGCCCTTTCTTAAAATATCCCAGAAATGCTTTGGACTCATAGCCTTGAACTTCACGGTACTGGATGGGCTTTCCACCCAGATAGTCATCCATCTGCACTGTGAAAATGGCAGCCGCCCCACTTTCATCTTGCGTGCAGTAGTCACCTGTCAGTTGAGAGAAGAACATCTATAAGAAATGTAGCTGATGCATTTAACATTCGAACCATCTGGCTTGTCTTTGGTCTGAAAATTAGGCAGACCATATACTTTAGTACTAGAATAAATGTTAAAATCTCTTTAATACAGCATTGTCCACTTACCTAGCCAGAAGTGGAGATCATACTGTAGGTTGCCAGAGCGTTGCTTGATAGTATTGAGGACCACGTAAGCATCACCGGTGTAAAACCCTCCATAGAGGTTCTCAGGAACTGCCACCAAATCAAACTTCTCAATTCTCCACACCTGGAGGCCAGGCTCCTTGCCTGCTCGCTCAAACTCAGGGTGGTACACCATGCTGCCTAAAGAAAAATACACAAACACGTTATTTATTCAAACTGACTAATTGTGAAAGGGAGATTTATAAAATAGTTTACTGAATTTTCTGAGTTTGCATACTCCTAAAGATCTTAAATCCACATTGCAGGAACACAATTTAAACCCAGTCAACTAGCCTGTAAAAAAAATCCAGTGGCTGGGAGTTTCCTTTTGTGGTGATGAACAGTTGGGCTGGATGCAGGAAAAAGGAAGCACTGTGACTAATGCTGTTGGAGTGACAGTACCAACCGTGGACACAGCCTGACCGGGTAATTCAGAACACCAGCCCTCGCATGCTGTCGCCCGCCAGCACTTAATGCGGTAAGGGCCTCTGAGAGGGTGACCATGTCAGCTAAGTTTACCGCCCACTTGTGGGGTGGGGATACGGTGAAGTTTGGGATGTTTTAGACATGAGTCATTCAGAAATGAGACGGTAGCTTTGTAATTCTTGTTACTAAGCACAAGACATTCCTCAGAGAGAAAAAAAAAGTATCCATCGAAGAAGGGCGCAGTGTTTACCAAAGATCAATATTTATCGAACATCCATCATAATTACCTTAAAAGTTGTGCTTTAGGATTTCTTAACATTATGAAACTACATGAGAGTAAATACTGTTTGGCAATGAAACCAATGACTAGCTTAAAAAAAAAAAAAAAATGATTACTCAAAGAAAAGGATGAGGAGGACATGCATTTCCAAATATGGTGCTCAAAGTTCCTGGTCAAGTTTTGATCCGTCTAATACATTATTAAAATGGTGACTGCTTCTTTGTGAAAGACAAAACATAGACCATCATTAAAGTTTGGAGTCCACAAAATATTAAATGCTAAAAATATTTTGCAATATTTCATAAGAATGCATTAAGAATTACTATAATTCTTGCTTAAAATGAACCCAAAGCAGGTTGGAAATGAACATTTGTTAATATGTTTAATAAATTTACATTTATTAATAAGTAAATATTAATCATAATTAAATAAACATTTTTTAAATGACTTATTGCTGATCTCTACAGTAATTCTGTGTCTGATTTTTAATTGACAAGCTATTTTGGGTTAAATTTAAGTCAGCTCAGCAATTAAAAAAAAAAAAAAAAAAAAAACCTTTAATCCAACTTTTGCATAAGAATTACTATATTCCTTGCTTAAAATGAACCCAAAATAGGTTGGAAATGAACATTTATGAATATGTTCAATAAATAACCATTTAGTTAAATAAATAATAATTAAATAATAAATCATTTTTAATGACTTAATGCTAATGCCTCCAGTCATTATGTGTCTGATTTTCAATTTACAGCTATAGAATTTTTTAAATCATTAAAAAAAATAAATAAACAAAAATTCACACACACGCTGGGTCAAAACAACCCATTTGGTGGGTTTGTCCATATTTCACCCAGAGCTGGGTTGTATTAACCCAGCATTTTTTAGAGTTTAAGAACATTAAGCAGCACAACTGTTTTCAACATTTAAAATAATAAGAAATGTTTCTTGTGTAACAAAATCAGCATATTAGAATAATTTTGGAAGGATCATGTGACACAGAAGATATTAAAAAAAAAATAATTTAAATAGAAAACAGTTACTATAATTTGAAATAGTTCTTCACATCATTAACATTTTTACTGTACTTTTGAAAAATAAATGCAGCTTTGGTGCATTTTTAAAAATACATATATTTAAAAAAAAAAAGAAAAAAAAAGTACAAATTAATAAAAAAAAATTAATATAATATTGGAAATATCCAATATCAACCAATTAGAGATTTCAAAAAAAAAATAATAATCTCTAATATCAGCTGATAACCAATACAGTACCAATATATTTTCAATGATCATAGGCATTATACATATTGTCTCTCATCATCTCCAAGCACATGACACCAGAAATTAACCATATATTCTGATATCATGATGATAAGGTCTTATTTTTCTCTCTACACTCATGTAACTTGCCAGGCCCGGTAATTAAGCACTGCAGTAGAACCGTATAAGATACAGTTGTCACCATGCATTCACTAACACCTCAAACTGCAATTAGGCACCACATGCTTCACAATCAATCTATTTTAAGCCAGATATAGGCACGCTATGAAACAACAGCGTTATAATGAGCTTGAAAAGACATGCTGCACCATTTGCTCTACTTCAGCTGTTGTCCTGTCAGCATGTGTGATCCGGAACTGATTTCCAAATGTTTTGATGTGGCCAAGTACATAAAGCGACATTGTAACTTCTGAAATCTCTTCTGAACACAAAAAATGAGTGTGACAGAAAGGCTAATTAAACAGAACATTGTTTCACACAAACGACTGATCTCAGTCTCTAATATACTGCTGCGGGTTACTCTCTTGAGATGTGCATGAAATATTTAGCATACAACAGGCTATTCTGAACTAAACACATCTTGTCTGAGCTGATGAAGCTGCCGCCAGACTGCTAGCCCGCAGGAGACTATAAATAGCCTAGGTCATGTGACATTTGCTTACGGGTCAAAATGGGAGGGAGATGTTTCTGGGAAGCGCCTGTATACACACTGAATAGGCCTTAATACAAGAAAAACGCAGCAGGATGTACAAAATACCCAAACAAACATTATGATACAAGCATAAACAAATATATACTGCATCTGCTGAAATACTAAAATGTGCAACCAGCAGACTTAAAAGATTTCAGGAAATGAAAATTCACCCTATGTTTTTTTCTTAATGCATGTTATTGATCTTATTGTGAATGATTCATCCATGCTTATTTACATTTTTTTTTCCTTGATCTCATAATTTTTTTTTTTTTTTTAAATCAAACTGTCACAATTCAGACTTCCTGAACTTCAGATCTGCCTCCATCCCATCAATAACTGATGGGATAAAAGGGATTTTGTTTTTGTTTTTTTGTTTTTTGATCATTCTGAATTTAGAAAATGTGGCAAATTGAACAAGCCCTTGTTTCCTGACAGTTCTTGGAATTTCTATATGCAATCTGAACAAGTTCAGACACAGTGGCCCTCTGAAAAAATTTCCAGAAAGGATATAAATCTGAAGTGGAAATGTATACATGCAGTGGTCCTGAATCTGTTAAGCGACCAGTACATACTTCCAACTTGAAGTTAACCTAACCACACTGTAGTATAAAATAATTCACATATTTTGTCATATTCCTCAGCCTGGAAGAACTGACTAAATCATCTTCCTTTTTTCCTGGAGAAATGCCTAAATCTGAGGAACTCCTGGGGTGACTTGGTTTTTCCATCTAGATAATTCTTCCAGCACCTTTTACAAGCCCCTTAGATAACATCTTAGCTTGGAGTCTACACTAAGTCTAAGCCTTGTTTAAGCACTTGACTGCACCCTGTGTTTACCCAAAGAGAAAACAGCCTAACCAGTGACTGCACTGACTGTGTTTTATAGCCAGGCTCCATATTAGAGTACAAGTCTTAGAATTGTAATTTTGTATACAGGCAAACATGCAAGTGTTCAAAGTCTGAGCTATAAAGAGTGTCAGACTGTTTCTATTAGATTGGCGTGGCTCAAACTTCCTTACCGATTAAATTTTGAACAGCTAACAGAACGCCTTTCTTAAAGGAACACTCCACTTTTTTTTAAATAGGCTCATTTTCCAACTACCCTATTATAGTTATACAGATGTGTTTTACCGTTTTTGAATCCATTCAGTCAATCACCGGGTCTGGCGGTAGCACTTTTAGCATAGCTTAGCATAAATCATTGAATCCGATTAGACCATTAGCATCTCACTATAAAATGACTTAAGAGTTTCGATTTTTTCCTATTTAAAACTTGACTCTTCTGTAGTTGCGTCATGTACTAAGACTGGAGGAAAATGAAAAGTTGCGATTTTATAGGCCGATATGGCTGAAAGCACTAAGTTTGTGTAGATGCAGAGTTGCAGAGTTGACAATATCATTGCGCCTGCTGCACCCATAGTACGGCAGCAAGGTTCCTTGATTGTTACGCCGGAATGAGAGTATAGTTCCTAGCCATATTGACCTAGAAAATCACAACTTTTCTTTTTTCGTCCGTCTTTGTACACTTTGTACACATGTAACTACAGAAGAGTCAAGTTTTAAATAGGAAAAATATTGAAACTCTTTAGTCATTTTATAGTGAGATGCTAATGGTCTAATCGGATTCAATGATTTATGCTAAGCTATGCTAAAAGTGCTACCGCCAGACCTGGCGATAGGCTGAATGGATTCAAAAACGGTAAAACACATCTGTATAACTCTAGGGGAGTTGGAAAATGAACCTATTTGCAAAAAAAGTGGAGTGTTCCTTTAAGACATTCAGAAAAGCAAAAACATGCAATGTAGCATGTGAATATGTTATGAATCTGATGGCAGTGTCACATGAGAATGTGGGTTTTATAATGTTATATGACATAATAAAATAAAATAATAAAATATGCGACTCTGGACCACAAAACCAGTCATAAGTCACACGGGTATATTTGTAACAAAAGCCAACAATACATTGTATGGGTCAAAATTATCGATTTTTCTTTTATGCCAAGTAAAGATCATGCTCCATGAAGATATTTTGTAAATTTCCTACTGTAAATATATCAAAACTTAAATTTTTGATTAGTAATATACATTGCTAAGTATTTCATTTGGACAGATTTAAAGGCAATTTTCTCAATATTTTGATTTTTGTGCACCTTCAGATTCCAAATATTCAAATAGTTGTATCTTTGCCAAATATCGTCCTATCCTAACAAACCATACATCAGTTGAAAGCTCAATTTCAGAACATTGACTGGTTTTGTTGTCCAGGGTCACATATATTCTTGAAGAAGTTTACAGTACATGCGTTTGTGGTATCAATAGTCTTTGAGCTTACTCTTCTCTCTTTTCTATGGAGGCACAGCATGACCTACACTCACAGTCCTCTGTTATTCTTGTAATCACAAGGTCTGTGTGTGTATAGGTGTGTTTGGATTAGAACACCCATGTAGAAATGCTAACATGTTATCAGTCTTTGTGCTAGTTATCTACCTGGCTACAGACTGCATGAATTGTTTTTATGTTTTAAGTGTTTATTTCAAGCTAGTGTTTTGCAAAGTTTTCTGTGATGGTTATATTTAGGGGTGGAGGTAGGGTTAGGCCATAGAAAATGACATTAACCTTGTGTACTGTAAAAAGACAATGAAAGTCTATGGGATATTCTCACTAATATAGTTAAAAAAATGTGTGTGTATGTGTGTGTGTGTGTGTGTGTGTGTGTGTGTGTGTGTGTGTGTGTGTGTGTGTGTGTCTATGGTTCCATGAAGAACATTTAACATCTGTGGTAACTTTCCATTCCACAAAATGTTCTTTAAGGTACAAAAGGTTTGTTAGATCTTTAAAATGTTCTTCACACTAAGCGGAGCTCACTTAAATGTTCTATGTGGAACCAAATAAAGCTGCAAAAAGTTATTCTGGGAATTTTTAATTTTAAAAGTGTATATGTATTCTATAGTTTTGTTGGTGCCATCTGTTGCCAGAGAGTCAAGAGTAAACACAACTTCATAACTGTCATAAACATGACTTCTGCTAGAAGGCTGCTGCAGTTTTTGACAAACGCTTAAGGTGTTTCCTGAGGAGATGTAGAGCAACTTCCTCTTTCACTGCAGCACCTTTACCACAAAGTTAATGTTTGTCTTAGTTAGGGCCCGTTTCTATGGTAACAGATGATAAATGCACTCAAGAGTCTGATGATGAGTAATCAAAAGTGGAACTTCAAATCCTTAAGTTCCTATAATGGCCATAGCCCTTTAGTCCAGTATGTTTGCTTTAGATTATTTGCACTTGAATGCTAAAACCAACAAATTTTCCACTCAGCTTAGGTTGAAGCAAATGATAAATCGATCCAAATATCAATAGTGGGCCTGCTCTTCTAAATGCATATGTAACAGCAGGTTAGAGCCGCCCTGCAGACTTCACACTTCCAAAGATCCCGTTTTACCGCATAATTAAAAAGGCGCATCCCAGAATTCAGAATCTCTCCATATAAGGCTTTGTTTGATAAGCAGTTTCAGCGCTCAATACGAAAACAGAAGTTTTATAAAGAACTGCGATTTATTACACGGCCTACACATGCAGAAACGATTTAAACTGCAGTGTTTTTGAGTTCTTGGCGTGTCCCGTAAGAAAGTGTCACTGTGGTGAAAACATTACGCGCACAAAGAGACGCCTGTGTGGAAAGGAACACTTCAGCGTTGTTTGCAGTTAATTAAATCGTCACATTTTAGCTGGCGTCATTACTTTTTGGCTGAGGAGGTTGGTTAAAGGTAAAACAGATGTAAAATATAACAGACTTACCTTAAGTTGAATGACAAGAGTCTGTCTATAACGGAGATACAGTAAATGCTATTGCAGAATATTGAGTCTGGACAGGGCAACACCCCTCTTTTTCAGACAGACTGCTTAAATAATCCTCATCAGGGGGTGATCCTGGCATTTAAACCACTCCCCTCTGACAACGGGACAAGGCAAATCACTGCCACCTACTGCGCCACGTGGATACTACGCTCAGTATTTCCCCACAATAACAGTTTATCACTGTAACCCTAGTTACCTCCAAAATACCACAGTTACTAACAAAGTTTTATTGCTCACTTGTCTGTGTGCGTTACTTTCCAGTCAGCGTTTTCAAGCATTTTCAGTGACTGAGTGCTAGTGTGATAATGGCTGAATAACATGGTACTATTATACTCTTCAAATGCTAAACAATGTCTTCAGCTGCTAAACAGTGTCTTTATTATGTAAACTACACATAAATATATAATTTAATTAATAATTCTAATACAGCTGGCTACAATACAGAGCAAGCTCAATGCATACAATAATTAGGCTTCTTTAGGCTAAATTCTTCAGGTGTGTAAAAGTTTGGCCATGACAAAGCATTTTTAAGTATACAGTATTTAATTTATATCAAATGTTTAAATAAACATTTTACACTTGTAAATATATAATAATATTTAAATCAATATTCGTATTGAACATTTTGTTTGTTCGAAGTAAATGTAGCAATACGGGAGAGTGGGGTAAGATGAGCCATTTTTTTACTTATGTGTTCCTCAAGGGTAAATTAAGCAGAAGTACAATGAAAATATCTAAAATAATTTCAGGATGTTTCCTATCATTTTAAATAATCAGAATGTATTTATGACAAAGGGTTCTAAAATGATGGCTTCTTATAAAAAAAAGTGTTCCTGTGGCTCAATTTGCCCCAGGTTAGGGGTAAGTTGACCCAAGTCAGTGGGTAAGATGAATCATCTAGGTGAAAACTGACCATCTGACAGAATCTGATTCAAAGCTATGTGAAATTTAATGATAATTGTCCTCTTTTAAAAATGAAATATTCAAATTTCATTTTACAAACATTCATTTGACTTTTCTTAAAGCTAACTTAAAATAAAACTAATCAAATAAAGTTTAATTTTGTTTACATTTCTGAAACAAAATGTTGAACACAAGTTTTAACCTTCCCAAAAACAGACTAAACAGAGATAAAAACTAAATCAGAATGAAAGAATAAATCTCTGAAACTGAAAAAAAAAACTGAAACTAATAAACATTTTAGTTAAAAGATCCTTGGCATGGTAGCTTTTCTGCAATGTCGAACAGACCATTAGGGACTACAGGTGGAAAGATATATTTGATTATAATGTGATGAAAAGCATCTTCTGGTTCTCAGAGAAGGATTTGGTACACTTGTACACTGTCCCTATCAAATAAACTACAAGTGTTGGCTCAACTTACCCCAGAGCATTTGGCTCACTTTGCCCCATAGCTGGCATTTTGGAAAAACTAGCTAGCTTACCAATTCGGGCTAATATTTATCTAAATGATTTTCATATGTTGCTAAATCACCTATATGCATCATAAATATTTTTAGACCTGGATAAATTTGCTGTATGTAACAGCCATTACATCTGTTATGCTAAAATTTTACTTTAACAAGCCCAAAACAGTTTTTAAAATAAATGGGTGCCGTCCACTCCTCCCATGTGTTTCACCTTTTGTTGTGTGATTCCAAAATACATGGTCAAAATACAAGATACAGGGGGTGGGTCGACTTACCCACTGGCTCAACTTACCCCACTCTCCCCTATGCCACAATTCAGGCTCACTTCCACTTTAAAAGTTTTAAGGTGTGCAAGAAAGGAACTAGTTCAGTGCTCCATATCATTTGAAATTTTGATGTGAATTTTTTTTCATATTTACCATTTACAATATTGATATAGTCTCCCTTTGGTGGTGGTTGAGGGGAGTAGGCTAAATTAGGCAAATTCCAGGTATATTTCTGCTGTGGTTGCAATATTATAGACCATATTTTTATTTAATTGTGAGAATTATGTAAAACTGTACTACAATCTAAGAGTACTGATTTGATTGTGGACATGTTTTGGCTTATAAAAAGTAATTATTACAGCGTAAATATATTTTACATTTACATTCAACAATACTAAAATTACTACTGCATTTAATTAACATCTATAGGCAGAAAGGTTTTCATGTTTTAATAAAAATTATATTTGTTAAATTCAACTCTAGTCTTATATGCGTCTTGTTGATTTGTTTTCACCCGCTAGATGGAGACATTCACCAGCATGTAGGATTTTTTCTGCGAAAGCTGAATTTGCCTGAACTTTTGATCCCCGACCTCGACAATGACCCCGAAATGTCTCTCTTTCTGTTTGAGGATGAATGGGGCATCAAAGCTACATCGAAATGAGCCAGTTGTATCAACAACAGTCTCTATTAGTCTCTATTACTCGGAATAAGTTGTTTGTCAGAACTGGCTATGAATTACAAGCCACAATGAATCACATTAGTGAGTCGAACAACCTAGTGATTCATTGAACTGAGAACCGTCTCTTTCGTGTTGAAGAGAACCGATGAGCTGACAGCTAAAATAGCCAGCTAACAGAAATTTTAACAAAATTGCAATGTACATATTGTTGTGAATTTATCAAATGACAGTTTTATTAATGCACATACAAGACAGATTTAGCAAATATATATGCAACCTTTCAGCTTAATTAAATGCAGCGGTAATTTTAGTTTTGTTGAATGTAAATGTACAACATATTTACGTTGTAATTACTTTTTATAAGCTGTCCACAACAAATAAGTAGTGACACTAAATTACAATAAATACAATTAAACCAATTTAAATAAATCTTAGTGGAAAAAAACGGAAAATGGTAATAAACAGTTTGAGAACGTTTTAGTGGAGTTACGCCAGGGACCACGTGATTACGTAATTACCGCATGACGTAAATCGGTTATTGATCCGAACAGTTCGAAAGATATTACTTGGAATTCCTGTCACCAACCCAAAAGGAAACTGGCTAGCCCAACAATGTAAAACATAAGGACATGTGGGTAAACTATTTATGGAAGTAACTATGAAAAATTATAGACGCACATTATCGTAAACTCCTAGTCCTGCTAAATTCATTATAAGCTAAGTATGGTATAATTATTTAGACGTTTTGCTCTTCCCTCACGTTAGTGGGAACGGAGCTCTGGCTCCAGTAACCGGGCTGTGGCGCCAAAGTCATGACAGACAGCATCAAAACTGCTGTTGAAAACCGCGGGAAAATGAAGGGGATCTGAAAGAGGCTCTTTGTGAAATCCTCCGCTGCTGTCGCCTTATTGTCTGTCAGATTTGCCGATCTAGCGACGGTGTCTGAAACGTTTCATTCTTGGGAGCAGGGAAGTATGGTGTGATTTAATCTGAGCGAGCCTCCACCCACTGTTTTCAGTACTCAAAGGAGCAGTAATGCTTCACTGAGGTCTGTCTTAATATCTGTGGCGTACCTATAATGAGAAGACCAAACCAGACTTACCAGAAGAGCATTATGTATGTGTGCGCTCTAGAAAAGTACTTTAGAGAGTCTTCAAGAACCCCCATTTTAAAATTAGTATATGCCTGTACAGTAGTCTCTTTCATTGCATAAGTATGGTGTTCTTTTACTATCAACACTTTTAATGGAGTTTCTCAGTCAGCTAGATCAGACTGCTTTAAATCATCATGCTCTCTCTTTTTCAACAGCACAGACCGGTCTTATCTTGTGTATAAGGATATCTTACATAAGACAGGAAATCAGAGGACAGGTATGGCTTCCACATGAAAATATTGCTTTTGGCACTTGAGGTTACACAGAAAGCTCTTTGTTGCGCTCCAAGAAATACCTCACAGAGGCAGGCTGTGTTTATGTAGAGGAATGGATAACTTCAGGTTTGTGTTATTCAAAAACAATTGCTTCAAGTGTGGCCTGTCAGCTGAAATTATGAGTGTTCAGAGCATTATGTAGTTTGCTTAAGCACATCATATATGTGACTCAGGACCACAAAACCAGACTTCTACATCACCTGAAAGCTGAATAAATAAGCTTTCCATTGATGTATGGTTTGTTTGTTAGGTCAGTGTTTGACAGAGGTCTCAACTATTTGAATATCTGGAATCTGAGGGTGCAAAAAAATCTATATATTGGGAAAATTGTCTTTAAAGTTGTCCAAATGAAGTTCTTGGCAATGCATTGTAAAAATGAAATTTTGATATATTTATGGTAGGACATTTACAAAATATCTTCTTGGAACATGATCCTTACTTACTATTCTAATGATATTTGGCATAAAAGAAAAATTGATAATTTTTTTCACTTTTTTCCTTTAAAGGAATTAAATTATGCAAATCATAATTGAGAGATGCTGTCACTGTCAACTGATGAGAGAATAGACTCTGATTACTCACAAAAAGTAATAAATAAACAGAACTCCTCTTCTACTTTTTTACCATATCTTTGGATAATTTTCAATAAAATGCATTTTAAATTACCAAACATTTAGTTTTTCTATGAATTTGTATTGGAAAACAGCAGAAACTCAGTTCCCATTGTTTACTTGTACTTACAAACCAATGAATTTTATATTTTTCTGTTTTCATTTTAATTTTAGGTAAAGATGTAACAGTTTTGTTGTGTGTTTTTGTCATTTTTATTTTATTTATTCTATTTTTTAAATATTTATTTCAGCTTTAGTTTTAGTTACTTTAGTACATCAAGTTAAACTAAATAAAAATCAGGTATAATGCACTGGGAACTAGCTGAAATAAGATATGATTACATTTTTCAGTTATTTTAACTTACAAATTTTTTTTTTTTTCAACTTCTAAGAAGCATTTACCTTTTCCCCCACAGTTTCAAAGCAAAAAGTTGCCGAATATGAGGTAATGTCTTTCATGGCTACATAACCTTTGAGATAATATTTTCATCACTTGTTACTTTTCCAACTTTTCTCAGACGTCTTCCAGCTAAATTAAGACAGACGACTGTGGACTTGAAAAACGGAGGTTTATCTCTGCTGGCCAACTCAGTTATTGGCAGAACAGTCTACTTTAACCTTTACAGCACATGTCCACATGACCATAATAAAATATCGTCTGAATGTCGCAGGAGCGTTTAATCAATTAAACATGTTTATGAAATTAGGAAAACTAACCGCGTAGAAAGGAACTCATTATCTCCTGTCCTGTGGGACGGAGAGTATCCTTTCCATCCCTCTGATTCCTTGCCCAACTCTCTCTTTCCCTTTGTCTTGAACTCGGTCACTGTCTCTGGTACAGTTGAGAAAGTGAGTCCATGACTGAAACGTTTCTGTTTATTATTACTGTTGAGACAGTTCCTTCAAGTCACACATACTTTAAAACAAAAGCCAGCTTTATTCTTGATGTATCGTTTTTCCCTATAATCACAAACGTCAGTGATGTATGGGGTCTTATGGCAGTGCATGCAGAGAGATGTGTAGAAAACTCTCGGTTTTTCCAGAAAGGATTGTGTGTGTGTGCGCGTTTTTTTAAGTTCTCTTTCAACAAGCTCATCTCTGTTTGGATCTCCAGCGTGTTAGAACAAATGTCCACACTGACACGTATTTAGCGTTTCAACACAGATCAAAAGAAAACGCTTTCACTCCACTTCAAAGCCTTTTCTTTCAGTCAGAAATCTCTCAATAGCTGGTTTGACTTTGACTTTTTAGGGAGGGCAAAGAAGAAAGTTGGCGAACTGCAAAACTCTCAGACGTTCTTTTTTTTTTTTCTAGCAATGCCGCTTCTCCAGTTTTTCAATAGGTTAACTGCACTGAAGCAACGCCAACACAAACTGTTGCAGAGCTGCATAAGAACTTGCTCACGCCTTTGATAAATGAAAAGACATAGCCGTGACTGAAACTGAGTATGTGGGAGTGTACTGTATGTTGATGAAGTGTGCAGCCACTTCCTTCACTTTCTTGCAACTAAAGAGACTCAGCAGTTTAGAAGTCATAGTTTGAATGAACGTGTACTTTGTGATTGGCCTCTGGTGGTGATAGAGGACCCTGGATCAGTTCTGAGCAACGGAAGCCAAAATGTTTAGGTTATGGGGTGCATTGTGGAGGTTGGCAGGTGGTGTGTTGGTGACGTTTGTATGAGGTTACCTGAAAAGCGTGTGCAATTGTGTCTGTTTCATTTATGAAAATGTCTTTATACAGTACATGTACAACCATCCATTCTCCAAACCACTTGTCCTAAGTAGGGTCGTTTGGATGCTGGAGCCTGTCCCAGCATCTTCTGTGTGTAGAGTATAGTGTATACACACTGCTGTTCAGTAGTTTGTGGTTGGTAAGATTTTTTAAATGATTAGTTCTCTTCCAGAATAAAAAATTCTTGATAATTTACTCACCCCCATGTCATCTGAGATGTTCATGACTTTCTTTTTCAGTCCAAAAGAAATTAAGGTTTTTGAGGAAAACATTCCAGGATTTTTCTCCATACTGGACTTCAATGAGGATCAATGCGTTAAGGAACTAAATAGCAGTTTTAATGCAGCTTCATAGGACACTACACGATCCCAGCCAAGGAATAAGGGTTTTTCTAGCGAAACAACGTACGTAATCTAAAGATATGGTACATAATCCAAAGATATGGTAAAAAGTAGAAGAGGAGTTCTGTTCATTTATTACTTTTTGTGAGTGATCAGAGTCTATTCTCTCATCAGTTGACAGTGACAGCATCTCTCACGTAATCTCACGTGCGGTTAGTTCTTTGTCTGAGAAGAAGGTTCAAAAAGGTAGGGTAGTGCCAAAAATGCCATTTTTTTTTTCCTCCAACTTAAAAATCTGACAGTGTTGCTTTACCTTTTTTGTAAAGGGCGTTTGACTTTCTTTGCACGTTTCCTTTGTAAACACTGGGTTGGTACTTCCACCTACATCAAGCATGACCTTTCCAACGTGTAATGCATGAAGTCGAGCTAGTGCAATATGAGCATTTGTGGTTAAAAGGTATGTTTTTTTCAGTAAATAACCAATTGTTTCGCTGTGTGTAGAGCCCTTTGAAGCTGCATTGAAACTTCCATTTGGACCTTCAACCTTCTGATCCCCATTGAAGTCCACTATATGAAAAAAAATCCTGGAATGTTTTCCTCAAAAACCTTAATTTCTTTTGATCAGTGAAGTTTAACTCCGGAAGTGAACTAATCTAAGGCTGCATATATTTGATCAAAGATAGAACATTACATAAAAACAGTAATATTTTCAAATATTGTTACAAGTTTAAAAAATATTCTTTAATTTAATTTATTTATACTCCGATAGCAAAGCTGATTTTTCAGCAAACATTATTCCAGTCTTGAGTGTGACATGATCCTTCAGAAATCATACTAATATGCTGATTTGGGGCTCAAGAAACATTTCTTACTATCATAAATGAAAATGGTTGTGCTACTTAATACTCTTGTTGAAAACATGATTTTTTTTCCTGGCTTCTTTGAGTAGAAAGTCCTTATAGTCAGTTTTAAACATTTAATGCATCCTTGCTGCATAAAAGTAGTAAATTCTTTCAAAACAATCCTTATGACCCCAAACTTTTAAATGGAAGTATTATAAATATAATATTTGATGTACTTGCTGAACTCATATCTAACCATGTTTAGCAGTAAGAGCACAGATTACATTTTTACTATTAATTTGACAACGGCTTCTCAAATGCTGCATTCATACATTTTGTCAGCACATTTGTGGGTTGAGAAACTAGCTGCATTAAACATTCCTGTTTGATCCATAGTTTTTTTCAGTCACAGTGCCCATATACATTATCCCTGCATGAATTTGCTATTAGATTTACAGATATTTTTCTTAAAATTGTTATTATTCTGTAAATTTTGGTCAATGTCACTTTCAGAGTGAATAAGGAAAGCCTCCCTATAGTATAGAGATACATGTATAAAAATGATTGATTGCTTGCTCCCGAGTTTTTCTTCATTCCATTGTCTTGACAAACTGGTCCGCAATGATTTAACAACATATGTGAGGGGTAGACAGAGGATTAAGCAATTCATCTGTCCGAGTTTTTTAAGCATCAGGGCAATGTGAGTTCACCATGACTGGCAACAGAAAACAGACTCAAAAAAAGCAGCTAAATTTCCTTTATGCTTTATAATACATCTTTTGTGGGCAATTCTTCCAAACCACATTATTGTATATGCTCAAAAACAATAGAACCATTTGAAATCTACCTAAAATGTGCTTTGCTTCCTTCCATCTTTCTTTGTCTCACAGTTCTTGATGCCAGCCCTAGGGTTCGCTGCAAGACTTGGCTCCCATTTTGAAGTGGTTTTGTGGTTGAGTTTGAAGTTCTTCGAGTTTCATGATGTTCTTGCCATAATGCCATTTCCGGATGGGCTCAGAAGCGAAGCATAAAGCAACTCGTAATTCAACAGTCTTCCTTTTCTTCCCCTAATCTGGATCAGGGCTCCAAGGGATAAAGCCATCAATGTAAAAAAGGTTAGCAGAAAGTGATTTGTTCATTCACATGTGTAAACACGAAATTGCCCAACTTGTTTCTCAACTCGGCTCCATTTGATGAGGGACACGCTTGCTTCAGAGTCTCAGAAGTTTCCCAATGTTTCTTTTATGAATGTTCAGTTTATGGTTTCATAAATGTGCAGGGCTGTGTGGAGTCATTGTGTAGGCCGGTCGCATTACTTCACTTGGCATAATAAAGAAGGGATTATGGTAGACGGCATCTCCAGCGAGGGCTCCATTCCCCCTCAAAGTGCAGTAAGACATATTATTTGAGTCCCACATTACGGGTTGTGTTGATGCATTCAGACGGTGCAATTTTCATGCAGCTAATTTGTTCTCTGTAATGGATGCTCAAGCTGTACACAACATTCAAACCTGTTTATACAAATTTTGGTTGCCAGTGCCTTTTCTGGACACCATTGTGTGCTTTTCCGCCAAAGATTTAGCTTGATCATAGTCATTTTGTGGCTATACTGTAGTAAATGTCCAATCTGTTTGTTTGTTGGCTTTTTAAACAAATGAAGACGTCTGCCGCTGCCCGCTAAAACGGGGAAATAAGGCAAAGCATGTTGCGCAAATGCTAAACAAATTAAAAAATGCATGCTGAATGTATTTCCAAACCACAAAATATAATGAAGCGGAGCAGCTCAGCTGGGCTATAAATGAACAGGCTAATCAGAGAGAGACAACACGGCACGTTTTTTTTTTCAGTATATGCTGAATGTTTACTATGTTGGAAAGCAGTTCTTGTTCATGCCTCTTTAAAGCTGTCTTACTGGGCCTGATTTAATCACGTCCCCGCGGCATGGAGCTTCGCACACAGGACGGCCACTAATGATGGGACCTGCTCCACTTCATCAAAGAAAGTGTTTCTCTCTCTCTCTCTGTCTCTCCTTCTCTCTCTATCTGTCTCGCTCTACTCTCAGAGGAGCAGAGATTCAATCCATTAAACATAGACAAGTGCGGTCGCACAATGGAGAACCTTTTCTGACACTCGCCGTTCGACTTCGGATTATAAAATCAGTCTGAAATCTACATCTAGCGTCTCAGTGTTCAGATCACTGATGGGAAAAGACCATCTGCGCACACGGGCCGCAACTATAAAGCAAATTTCATTGGGTTTTCTTGGTCTATTACCACTCAGATCCATCTGATTCTGTTATCCACCAGAGAAGGTGGGGAGGATCAGATCAAAGCCTCTGTGGAAGGAAAGAACCTTCTTTGTGAAAATCTGTCTCAGCATTGCAAAGCCAACGAGATGAAAGGGAGATTAATAGAGGTTGACGATAGCCACTGACACATTCAGAGATGACGCAATCAAATAAACAACGGCTTAACATTCAATACAACCAGCTTAGAGAAGATCTGTGCCGTATATTCCCAAAGAAAAAAATGGACGAGTCCAAACGCAAGCTAAGTATGAGGCATAAACATCCATCACTATTCACAATAAATTAATAATCGCTTCCCACAGGATCTTCGTACCCCTCCTCCAGCTTTTTCCTTCCTTCTATATCTCCATCTCTTCCTCCCTCCTTCTTTCCACGGTTATAATCGGCGTCAGCATATGAAAGCCACTGTGGATGGCGTTTCAGTTTAGCACTGTCAAACAACCCCAGCACTTAGCACTGCGGAATGACAGCTTGTTCTGTTTCATCACATCTTCACTTTGCGCTTCCATTGCGAATTTGAGGCGGCCTTGTTATAGGCATTTGCTGTGAGTCAGCACAGGATTGCTTCACAACGTAGTCTGAGAACTGAAAACTAGCCCACTAGAGTGTCTTGTTTTACCTTTTTCACTACTAAAAAAGACAAGTGAAATAGGGCTGCGCCAATAAATGGATGCATTGCGATTTGTGGATAGATTCTGAGATTTTAAATGCATCGTGATGCTCTCTGAAATCAAGTTTTTAACAGCAGATGGCGCTAGGGCTGGGAATTGATTCCAAAAAGAATCGATTCCAAGGCGTTGGGAATCGAAAGTCGATTCCAATGGTTGGAATCGATCCCATCAAGGGGAATCGACTCGCCCTGCCGTTTTTAGTTCAACAAAGCTTATCTATGGGCGCATCTCAAACGAAAGACTGCATTTCTCGGCTGCTGTCATCAAATGTCGCTGAACGTTGATTCACGAAAATAAACTGAATGAAAAAAGTCGGTACTGAGTTTGAGGTTGCAGCCTTGCTAGCTAATAGTGATTAGAAGTCTGATTCATTTCCACGAAAAGGATCTTTCGGATAGATTGTTTTAATGAACCAGTTCAAAAACAATTCATAAGTTATTTTACGGTGGAACTGGCTTATATTGTTTAAGGTTTTTATTGCTGCACGACAGAATAGATTATGACGTGACCGAGGGTCTTGATCCTATTTCCATCTTAAATAAAATGCTATTTTTAACATAATTTCATGGGCAATGCAGAGAAAATTATGATTTAAATACAGAATTGTATCATAATTTTTCAAAATAAAGCCTCATATTATGATAAGGCTACTTTCTAAGAGCTTTATATCCTACAGTCATGGCAAAATTAGGTTCATGTGATTGCACCTTGGCTAAGAATGCTTTTATGATGCGAGATTAATGTAAACGCAGCCCACCGTGAACACCGTGAACACTGTTATTCGCTTCAAACTTTTGGAACTTTATGAATGATTATTTTAGGTTCAAGTGTGTGTAAGGAATTGGAAGCAAGCAGAGTATGGCTGTTTCTAATGCATGCAATGCCATTTGCTGTTGCTCAGAATTGATTCCAAAGAGAATCACAACCCATTCAGAAAATTTCAGAATCGACGCAGAATCATTTTTTGATTTGCAGTGCATTGATTTATTTAGCCCTACAGTTCAAGCTGGTTTACTGTCACAGTTGGTTTCCCACTCTGACCTATGGCCAGATTGAGAAAGTTTTTGGGTTCTTTTCCAACTGGTCAGGCTAGGAAATGAACTGGCCGCCCAGCTAAACTCAAGCTTGGCCAGGCTGGGAAACTAGCATGATCCAGTTAAAGCTGCAATGTAATGGAAGTAGCAACAAATCCCTATCGAAAAATTCAGCAAATGCTGGTTAGGTATGGTTTGAAGCATGGCTGCTGGTTTAAGCTGGTCCATAGCTGGTGATAAACTGGTTTAAGATGGTCATGTGCTGGTCTTAAGCAACTAGCTCCGGCTCAGAACCAGCACATGACCAGCAAAGAACCAGCTTAAACCAGCTCAAACCAGCAGCAATGCTTCAAAACATACCTAACCAGCATATGCTGTTTTTTTTTTTTTTTTCAAAAGGGATCCTGTTACTTCCATTACGTTGTAGCTTTAACTTTAATTTGGACATGCATCCAAGTATCATACATTCCAAGTATCCAAGTTTGGAAGAACTTTTTGGTTTTAATTTTTAAATTAATCGTATGCATGAATAAATTGTTCACAGTAAGATGAATTCCATTTCATGCCAACCTTAAGACCAGCAAACAAGTAAGTCTGTTGATCCTACATTCTTGCAATTGCAGATTCTTGCAGATTTAATATAGATAATGCATATAAAAGGAGATTAATTTCACTTCATTACTAGGAATGCAGTCTGCTGTCTATCTGTAAATGTTTATTCAATGATGTAAAAATGGAGTTGCTTTGAGAATAGGCGATTATTGTGCTCTTGAACAGTTCCATATGTCTGAGAATGAACCGAGAGAGGACTATTGTCCTCCTTTTGTTAGGTCTCCAATGCTTGGCAAATCTTAAACACATTTGCTTGAACTAGAAGACATGAATTGCACAGATAGCATTTATTTGACATCAGTTCAATTAGCACACAAATGAGCCTTTTCTTGCAAACCGCAAGGATTTACTTGAGTCGCTTTCCTGCTTTTGAGTGCTTGTGTTCAGGGTTTGTCCACCCGACCCTAAAAGAAAACGAATCACGGTATTTGTGATGCTTGTATTTTAGCAGTGGCTGACTAAATAGATAAGGCTATCTGATGTTTTGTTGCCATGGCTGTTAGACCAGTACAAGAAACAACCTTTTAAATGTGGGTGGCATTTTGTCTTGGCCCGGGCTCTGTGGTAATGCTGTTTTGAAAGCCCTTACTAAATGTTGTGTTTCCTGTCAGTACACACAAACATTGCCCCAATCCGAAACCATAGAGTATAATAAATCATTGTGTCCTTTCCAGACTGAGAGAATGTGGATGGCTGCTCTAGTGTTTTTTCTGCTCAGCTAATAGGACACAGGATGAGCATTTTTATTTTATAGACCTACATCAATTAACCAAGAGATGTTACATGGACATGGGTCCTTAAAACCCATCATGTTCCCTCAGGGCCTTCAGACCTATTTCTTTTATATTAATTGTCCATACTTATTTATCTAGGCGGTAGTTATTTTTTGCCATAATGGTTCTAGTAAACGGTAGTGCACAACACTCAATGAAGATGACCAGTCTGATAAATGGAGTAATGGAAGTCCAGCAGATGACTTTAATGCAAGAGAGAGTTCCTTAAAAGGTACTTGAAAGTTGGTTGTAAGTACACTAAGGCTCTGTTTCGAAAGCTGCATTTTGAGTCAGAGCTCCAAATGAATCCTAACCTCCAGTGATTCTGATGTAGTTTGACTTTAGCACATGGCTACCAGCATAGTACTCTAATAAGCATAAATATACATATCACACTTAAATAAGGAAAAATACTTTTAAGTAATATATGTGCTTGAAGGCTGGTCAGAGGAGGGGTAATGGTGCAGAAACTGTAGTCTGCCACAGCTGGACTTGGTTTGGAGCCTGTTCTCCCTCTCTGAGGTAAACTTTAGGGTGAAAGAGAGGTGGCTGTATGCCTAGTGTCGTTTGGGGGGGTCAAGTTTAGGCTTTGTGACCCTAGAATGATAGGGTGAGGGTTCAGGGAGAAGTCAGGAAGCCGTTGTTTTCAAAAATTCTTGTTATTTGGTTATTCGATCTGACCATGAGTGCGCAAGCTCCCCTGTAGCTGCACAAGGAGGCCAATGCAGAATCAGATACAGAGGGGTCCATAAGTGAAAGTGCTTCTATTGGATTACAATATTTTCTTTACAAATTAAATTGCCAGCATAGAAATTTGAATTAAAGTTTAATTTTCAAGTTTGATTTCAGAATGTCTTGGTTTTTAGTTTGCTTTTGTGGTTTTGTTAGAAATAGTGCACAATATATTTTTTTGAAATATTTATTGTATACAGTACTGTTCAAAAGTTTGGGGTCAGTGTCAGCAAATCAGCATATTAGAATGATTTCTGAAGGATCATGTGACACTCAAGACTGGAGTAATGGCTCCTGAAAATTCAGCTTTGCCGTCACATGAAAAAACTACATTTTAAAATACAGTGTCTTGCAAAAATATTCATACCCCTTCATTTTTTTTTTTTTTTTTTTACATTTTATGTTGCAGGCTAATGTTAAAATACGTTAATTTTTTCCCACATCAGTCTACACTCCATACACCATAATGAGAAAGCACTAAACAGGTTTCTTTTGCAAATTTATCACAAATAAAAAAACTGAAATGCATTCCATTGCATAAGTATTCATACCCTTGTCTGGGACACTTGGAATTTAGCTCAGGAGCATTCATATTGCTTGTAGATGTTACTACACTTCGAGTAGAGTTAACCTGTGGCAAATTAATTTGAATGAGTATGATCTGGAAAGGCACACACCTCTCAATAAAAAGTCTGACAGCTGAAAATGTATATCTGAGCAAAAACCAAGCCCTGAGGTCAAAAGAACTGCCTGTGGAGCTCAGAGACAGGATTGCATCAAGGCACAGATCTGGGGAAGAGTTCAGAAGAAATTCTGCTGCATTGAAGGTTCACAGAAGCATGTAGTCTCTGTTACCCTTAATGGAAGAAGTTTGGAACAACTAGGACTCTTCCTAGAGCTGGCCTACTGGCCAAACTGAGCAATTGATGGAGAAGGCCTTGGTTAGACTGGTGACCAAGAAGCTGATGGTCACTCTGGTTGAGCTCCATGATCATATATGCAGATGGAGGAAATTTACAGAAGAGCAAACATCACTGCAACACTCCATCAATGTGGTCTTTATGGCGTTGTACCCAAACTCAATCCTCCCCTTAGTGAAGACAAAAGAAAATCCACTTGGAACAAAGCACTTAAAGAACTCTCAGATTGTGAGAAACAAGATTCTCTGGTCTGAAGTCAATTCAAAGCATCATGTATGGAAGAAACTAGGCACTGTTCATCACCTGCAGAGTAGCATCCCAACAGTAAAGTGTGGTTGTAGCAGCCTCATGCTGTGGAGGTGTTTTACTGCGGCAGGGACTGAGGGACTTGTCAGAGTAGAAGGAAAGCTCAACACAGCAAAATAGAGATAGCCTTAATGAAAACCCAGTGCAGAGCATTCAGAACCTCAGACTGGGCAATGACCCTAAGCACACAGCAAGAGTGGCTTATAGACAACTCTGCGAATGTCCTTTAGTGGAGCAGTCACAGCCTGGGCTTAAACCCAATCAAACATTTTTGGAGAAACATGAAAATGTCTGCCAGCTTGAGAGATGAGGAGAAGAATGGCAGATAATTGCCAGATGCAGATGCATTTCGCATCATACACAAAGAGACTAAGTACTGAGTTAAGGGTATGAATACTCATGCAATTTTCGTGTTTTATTTTTAATAAATTTGCGAAGTAGTCACAAATCTGTTTTGTGCTTTATTTTTATTAATAGTGTATGGAATGTAGACTGTTGTGGAAAAAAGTAACTTAAAACAGTTCAACATAAGGCTGCAACATAACAAAACATGAAAAAATGAATAGTAATGAATACTTTCGCAAGGCACTGTATATTAAAATAAAAAAGGTTATTTTAAATTAATATTTCACAATATTACAATTTTTACTATATTTTCATCAAAGAAATGTAGCCATGGTGTGCATAAAGGACGTCTTTTAAAACCATTAACAAAAATTGACCCCAAACTTTTGAATCACAGTTTAAATCAGAATATTTATGTCCATAATTTTTCTTTATTTCAAATGGCTGAAATCCCAAAACTTTATTTTTAGGTTTAAATTTGTTTTTGAATCCTGGATTGTCTCAGACTTTTGTACCCCACTGTATATGAACTACATCTGTGCTGCCCAACACTGGTCTGCGTCTGAGCGAGACTGTGTTTTACTCTGAAACTGTAGCTGTAATTTACAGTTCTGCAAGTTGTCTTGGCAAGAACCACAAGCCATCTATCAGTCAGGCACATCAGAGAGAGCTGACGTTATGCTTTTGCATGCACTGTACATGCAAGAGAGACCATAACCTGCTACATTAAGTGAATTCTGATTTTTACTTGGACTAATAACATTAAAGTCTTTACAGAAAATCTGCATGTGCTATTAAAGTTTAAACAACATAAATTTGAAAATTACCTTTTAGAGGCACTCAAAAGCTTTATCACCATTGGCTGCGGCTGAACATTTTCTTAATGAGCCTTTGTACTGTGTAACCTCTCTCGCCTTTTTCCTCATATTCTCTCTCCATCTCTCTCATTCTCTTTAAGTAACAGCAGATTGCTAGATCACAAATTATTAATACTAGCAACACTTCGTGCTCCACAATTCAATGCTGCATGACTGTATTAAACACAAACTTCAGTACAGCAAAAATTCTACTGCCTAATTCAAGACGAATGATGGTTCTTACTTCAGAGCTAGTGACTATGAAATAAATATAAAATTTAAAAAGGTTCCATTTAATTGTGGAAAACTTTTTCATTGAATGGATTTCTTCTGGTCCTTTTGAACTTATATTCATTGCATGTAATACTTAAAGGAACACTCTACTTTTTTTGAAAATAGGCTCATTGTCCAACTCCCCTAGAGTTAAACAGTTGAGTTTTACCGTTTTCGAGTCCATTCAGCCAATCTCTGGGTCTGGCGGTAGCACTTTTAGCATAGCTTAGCATAGATCATTAAATCTGATTAGACTGATAGCATCTCACTCAAAAATGACCATATATAATGACGATATTTTTCCTATTTAAAACTTGACTCTTCTGTAGTTACACCGTGTACTAAGACTGACGGAAAATGAAAGGTTGAGATTTTCTCGGCTGATATGGCTAGGAACTATACTCTCGTTCCAGCGTTATAATCAAGGAACTTTGCTGCCGTACCATGGTTGCAGCAGGCGCAATGATATTACGCAGCGCCTAAAAGTGACCGGCACTAAGTTTGTGTAGATGCAAAGATGCAGCTAGTTGATGGCTGCGTAATATCATTGCACCTGCTGCACCCATGGTACAGCAGGAAAGTTCCTTGATTATTACGCCGAAATGAGAGTATAGTTCCTAGCCATATCGACCTAAAAAATTGCAACTTTTCATTTTTCGTCTGTCTTTGTACACGATGTAACTACAGAAGAGTTTTACTACAGAAGAACTACAAAAGTTTTAAATAGAAAAAATATCGAAACTCTTTGGTCATTTTTGAGCGAGATGCTGACGGTCTAATCGGATTCAATGATCTATGCTAAGCTATGCTAAAAGAGCTACCGCCAGACCCGGAGATCAGTTGAATGGATTCGAAAACGGTACAACTCAACTGTTCAACTCAATATGGATTTCCATACTTAAGAATGTGGCAAATTATTATTGGAAGCTCAATTTGGATTATTTAATGTTGTTCTTCATACCTTTCTGAGCCTTGAACGTGTCAGTTGCGTTGCTGTCTATGCAGGGTCAGAAAGTTCTCCGATTTCATAAGAGATATCTTATTTTGTGTTACGAAGATGAACGAAGGTCTTACAGGTTTGGAACGACATGAAGGTGAGTAATTATTGACAGAATTTTCATTTTTGGGTGAACTATCCCTTTCCCTTTCATATTACAGTACATCTGTCATCTCATACATTTGATGTATATGTATTAGAAATAGGGCTGTCAAACGATTAATCGCAATTAATCGCATACAAAATAAAAGTTTGAGTTTTCCTAATAAATGTGTGTGTACTGTGTCTAATTATTATGTATATATAAATACACACAAATTAATGTATATATGTTATTTATGTACAAAATATTTGTATTTATATATAATATAAATTATATAAAAATTATAATAAATATATATACTTGTAAATATTTCTTAAATATATCCATGGATGTGCTTGCATTTGTATATAGCTAATAATTACACACAGTGCACACACATTTATTAGCCAAACTTAACCTTTTATTTTGTATGCGATTAATCACGATTAATCATTTGACAGCCCTAATTAGAAAAGTCAAAATGATGCTAAAACAGACAACGCAGTAAGAAATTTAGTCATAGTTTTGTAGTTAAGCTGCTTAGGGAATTCTGGCAATTATGATTCAATGAAAAGGCAAATAATTCAATTGTCGTTTTAATTAACCAATTAGGTTGATAAAGATGTAAAGCAGAGGGTGAAAAACTCAAATCTACATTTATGAATCTTGATACAGCTGATCTGGATTCAAGCCACCTGCTTGGAAAAATGTCAAGGTAGTATGTACAGACTCCACACATTGGCGTGTCCCAGTGGCCCCCTCCACGGTAGAGCAGTGTCTGTACGTCAGCTGAACTGATCACAGATGGGAGGGTCATCTGGGTGCAGGTTTGAGTAGATGAGAATGGGAATGATTAGCACAAGGGGCTCTGCTGAATATGTAGCATTGCATTATAGATGCTGATGTGCTTCAGTAGCATGGTGTTTTCTGTGTCAACAAGGTCTCTCTCCTTCCCCTCTTTATGTCTTTCTCTCTCAGCAGGTTGGTGACAGCACCATAAGGAGTCTGTGTTCCTGCACAAAGATTAAGCATGTGACAGTGTCAGTCGAGTTCATATTTCAAACCGGGAGACATCCTCGGATCCTGAGAATGAACTCAGTAGGTTGTTTAATTTAGAGTGCAGTGTAACTAATACTTAAAGGTAAAGTGTGTAATTTCGAAATAGCCAAAATAAGAATGTGTACAGCTGAAGTCAAAAGTTTACATACACCTTGCAGAATCTGCAAAATGTTAATTATTTTACCAAAATAAGAGGGATCATACAAAATGCATGTTATTTTTTTATTTAGTACTGACCTGAATAATATATTTCACATAAAAGATGTTTACATATAGTCCACAAGAGAAAATAATAGTTGAATTTAGGAAAATGACCCCTTTCAAAAGTTTACATACATAGAATTACAATGATTCTTAATACTGTGTTGTTACCTGAATGATGCACAGCTGTGTTTGTTTGTTTGTTTAGGGATATTTGTTTGAGTCCCTTGTTTGTCCTGAACAGTTAAACTGCCTGCTGTCCTTCAGAAAAATCCTTCAGGTCCCACAATATTTTTTTTTTTTTTTAAGCATTTTTGTGTATTTGACCCCTTTGAACCCCCCAGCTAGGGGGTGAAAACTTTTGAACTGAATGAAGATGTGTACATTTTTCTTGTTTTGCCTTAACTTCATATTTTTTCATTTAGTACTGAAGCTACAGAAGATACTTACATGTTTCCCAGAAGACAAAACAAGTTAAATTTACCCTGATCTTCAAACGCAAAAGTTTTCACCCCCGACTCTTAATGCATCATGTTTCCTTCTGAAACATCAGTGAGCGTTTGAACCTTCTGTAATAGTTGTTGAAAAGGGTTCAAATACACAAAAATGCTGGGACCTGAAAGTTTTGTCTGAAGAACACTGCAGTTTAACTGTTCAGGACAAACAAGGGACTCATGAACAACTATCACTTAAAAAAAAAAAAAACAAACAGCTCTGTATCATTCAGGCAACAACAAAGTATTAAGAATCAAGTGTAAATATTTGAATGGGGTCATTTTTATAAATTCTGCTATTATTTTCTCTCATGGACTATATGTAAATGTCTTTTATGTGAAATACCTTATTGACTAAATACAAAATACCATGCATTTTGTATGATCCCTCTTATTTAGATAAAATAAGTAACATTTAACAGATTCTACAAGTATATGTAAACTTTTTACTTCACCTGTATATGATAAAATTGACCAAATTTGACATTTTTTTAATATCATTCTGCTTTTTAAACATTGGTCAAAAATTGTGAGATTAATTACAACTTATTTTATTTAATTGACAGAAAAAATATTTAAAAGATTTTTTTTTGTTTTGTTTTGTTTTCACACTATGTATTGGTCTTTATTTTTGAAGAATGTGTACTGTATACTTATGTAGTGTTGTGAGTAATAACTGTTTTCAAACTGGTTTCCTGAACATTCCCCCATCTTCCATTCTTTGGACAAAGAGATTACGTTGGCTTAGATGTGATGCTCAAACAAACCAGAGAACATCACTGTATTACCACTTCCCTGGGAATTCAGCCTACAAATAGCTGGCTTACGATGACTCTTTGCATTGATCTAGGGTAAGAAAAAGAATTTTACTGAACACATGCATCAGCTGTAATAAAATCGTATTAGTAATGCACTGGTAATTATGGAAAAAATTGAGTAGCCTGTATGAAATAGCTTTAAAACAGTGTTTAAGCCACAGTATATTTATGCTGTCAGTAGAGAAAAAGCAGATACGTTCAAAATAGCCAATTACTCATTTTTTTTGGAGCTCTCTGAAACTGGCAGAAAAGATTTTTCCATAAACCCTTCTTGGATGGAAGAGTATTGCCACTTTAAAATAAAATGAATCAGTTTTATAAATGAAAAAAATTAATTGTTAATAAACAAATCACTAAAGCTTTTGTTGTAGCAATAAAATACTTTTATAGACATATTTAAAAATGTATTTAATGTTAAAATGATAACTGTAACACAATAATACAATGATAATTATAAAATATAAATAAAAATTAAAAAAAAACTTTTAAATTGCATTTTATCCAAAAAGCATATTTTAGAGAATATTTTGGCCAAGTGCTTGTTATTGCGATATAACGCATTTAATTCAATTAATCATTTTTACATTTTAGCAACATATTTTATTAATTAAATATAATTAATGTACATTTTATATATTTAGTTGAAAACAGTTTTATTATTTAATTGACTGCTTAATTTTATTTCTTTATGCGTTTATTTACTTATTTAATAAAATTATTACTTTTAGCAATTTTATTCCAAATTATCAGTGTTATTTAAAAAAAAACACACACACACACACACAAAAAAACAGCATGATGGGGCTGCAACAATAAATCGATGTGTCACGATTCGTGGATTGATTCAGAGATTTTCCAAATGCATCGCAATTCTCTCTGGATATGATTCTGAGCTCAGTTTTTAACAGCAGATGGCACTCTAATTTCGTTTTTAACCGCACACTTAAATACTCACAAAGAATAGCGATTGCACTTATACGTTATGTAATTGCACCTAAGCTCAAAATGCTTTTGTGACAAAAGATTAAAAACAGTCTACTGTGAACACCCTTGTAAATCGCTTTAACCTTTTTTGAATTTTATGAATTATTATTTTACATTCAAGTGTGTGTAAGGAATTGGAAGCAAGCAGAGTACGGCTGTTTCTAAAGCATCCAATGGCACGTTAAAAACTAAGCTCAGAATCGATTCGAGAGAGAATCGTGATGTGTTCGGAAAATCTCAGATTCTATGCAGAATCATTTCTCGATTTGCGATCCATTGGTATATTTTCGCAGCCCTAATGAAGGGTGGATTTGACCTCTTCCAGCATGGAAATCTATTGGACAGAATAGATTTCTCAAAGGACCTTCATATCTGTCTGAGGTGAATGTGACTCCTGCAGTTAAATGAATAAAAATCAAACATTTAGAGAGTGGTGGGGAAGGGTATGGTGAGACAGCATGCTGTTGTGGTGCAGACTGCTGAATGTCGGGGAACTGAATGACAAAGTAACTTCTTCAAAGCCTACTGGGTGGATGGAGCAATGAGAGTGAGAGGTGCTGATTTAGAAGGCAGACGTGTTGTTCGTGTGCAACAGCGTGCTGCGTTAAAGGCCTGTGGGATTTGCTCAGTCTCTCTGTCTCCTTGACATCTCTCTTTCTGTTTCTCTCTCTATCAGCTCTTTTGATCCGCTCTGTTCTGTGTGGATGTTTCACACCAGCTGTTTGCTTCCCTTTGAGAATAATTCACAGCATGCTGTCTAAATTATGAAATGAGGACTGACTAGAGATAAGCCTGACAAAATTGACATTTTATTGCTTCATGTTTGTTCTGCTTTTTAATCAATGAGCAAATATTAAAGATAAAAAGGTGGAATTGCAGTATTCTGCTGACTTTGACAAGTCATCAGGCACATTATACATTTTTTGTTTTAATTTTGATGATTAGAGCTTACAGCTCATGAAAGTCAAAAATCCAGCATCTCATAATATTAGAATATTTCCTAAGATCAATCAAAAAACAGATCTGCAAAGAAGAAAACTTCAAGTTTTTTAAAGTATGTTCATTTATGCACTCAATACTTGGTCAGCAGCACATATTACAGCCAATTACTTGCTCCTAGCATAAATTACAGAATCAGTGAAGTGTGGCATGGAAGTGATCAGCCTGTGGCACTGCTGAGGCACTATTGAGACTTCAGACTGTCTGTATATTGTTGGATCGACTGTTTCTCAACTTTCTCTTGAAAATATCCCATAGATTCTCAATGGGGATTCAGGTCAGGCATGTTGGCTGGCCAATAAAGCACAGTAATATTATGGTCAGAAAACTACTTGGAAGTGGTTTTTGCACTGTAGGCAGGTGCTAAAGTTGAAAGTTTCATTTTTTAAAATAAGTTACAATAAAAAAATTAACTTTTTCATGATATTCAAATTTTTTTAGATGCATCTGTACGTACAGTCAAACCAAAAATTATTCAGACATCAGATATAATTTTTTATACTATTTTGATATTTTATTACATTCTCTAAACTATAGCAAATAAACTGCGATAATGTGAGACATGTTGAAGGTGTCTGAATAAATTTTGGTTTCATTGGTGAATGAAATTTGAACAACAACATGTCTTTCTCTAGAGGTCTTTCATTGTTAATTTGAATGTTACTTTTGTTTTAGAAAGAAATGCGCCCGTCGATCTACACAAATGCCTGTATGTTCGCGCGAATCATTGATAATGCAGCCTCACCTACAGCAGAAGCGAGTTTATGCATCTTTCCAAATCGCCTTTAATAATAATGTGCTAGTTAGCACATTTCACGGCTAAAGTAAACAAACCGGCTCATCACCCCAGAGAAAAGAGGGGCAGGGTGAGCAGAGCTCATTATCATTTAAAGGAACATGCAATAGAATGGATCACTATGAACAGTGCTGATTTTGATTTTGATTTTAAAGGGTGTTTTTTACACTACCACTGTGAAATTTTAACCAAAGTCTTCTCATTAAGACCCTAAAGAATCATATCAGCTTGTGGAAAATGGGCATCTGATAACCCTTTAATAAAAATAAAAAAACGTACTGACCCCAAACCATCAAATGGTTTTTTGAATGCCCTTTAGTCATGACCATTTTCACAATATAGCAGTTTGTCATAGCTCATTGCTTAATTGAATTGAATTAGATTCAATATGTATGTATCACAATAAAAGATTGCCATCACAATAAAACCGCATTACAGTATCGAAATGCAAAAATGTCCACCATACAGTAAAAACCTTTAAATGGAGGACTTTTAAGCTGCTTTTTACACTATTGCCGACAAACGACAGAACAAAAGTAATTTCCAATAATGTGAGCTACATGGAGTTCTGACCATATGCACATGTGGAATTTTCACACCCAGTTTAGCTTTGAATATGTTGAAATAATTTGTGTCTAGACTCAAGTGTGAATGACTCAGATGTGATGTATTCTGATGTAGAACAAAGTGAGGATAATTAATATTTTTCCACTAAAACATTATTTTTTACAACTGTATTTCTGTAAAATGGGCTGTTATGAATAATTATGTCTGAAATGATTTTGTAATTGTTAAAGGGATAGTTCACCCAAAAATGAAAATTCTGTCATTAGTTATTCACCCTCATGCCCTTCTAAACCTGTAAGACTTTCGTTCATCTTCGGATAACAAATTAAGATGTTTTTTGTTGAAATCTGAGAGCTTTCAGACCCTGCATAGACAGCAACACAGCTGACACGTTGAAGGCCGAGAAAATTAGTAAAAAGTCCATGTGACATTAGTGGTTCAACCCTTATTTTATGAAGCCACGACAATACTTTTTCCACACAAAGAAAACAAAAATAACAACTTTATTTAAATAAAATAAAATTACGGACCACTGATGTCACATGAACTATTTTAATGATGTTCTTACTACCTTTGTGAGCTTTGAACGTTTCAGTTGAGTTGCTGTTTACGCAGGGTCAGTAACCTCTCGGATTTCATCAAAAATATCTTAATTTGTGTTCCGAAGATGAACGAAGGTCTTACGGGTTTGGAACAAAATGAGGGTGAGTAATTAATGACAGAATTTTCATTTTTGGCTGAACTGTTCCTTTAAATGCAAATGTCACGCCATGGATATTTTAAGTTAATGGATATTTTGAGTTTTGAAAAGATTATAGTGAATCACAATTTAATTTTTGGCTTGTTCATTACACAGTTCTATCATGAGACTACAACTCTTTGAGGCTGACAACCTTTTCATTTTCATTAAACAGAAAAAATAGCCATTTCATCCATCAACATTTCATCTTTTGTATCCACTGAGGAAAGCAAACAATACGGTTTGGAACGACATGAGGGTGAGTAAATGATGACAGAATTTCAATTTTCTGACTGAACTGTATTCTTAAATCATATCTGTCAGTGACTTTCACTTTTAGACTGAACTTTAACAAACTTCATATGTTCTCAGAAGTCACCTGCTATGTTTTTTCTATACATTTGAGTAGGACAATATGAAATTATTAGTGCTTGCACAGACAGATTCTCTCTCCTTTTTTTCATTTTTTGGTCTGATGACACTGCAGAGTGTGGAAAGATGGAAATGGGTGGGTGAATCAATAGGGGATAGAGAAGAAAATAAGAAAGAGAGCGAGCGCTGGCACCCATGTGATTTTTTTTTTTTTTTTTTTTTTAAGCTCCTAAGGCGTTTCTCTCGCTCTTTCTCTACTCTCTCGCTCCATGTGCCTCTCTTGAATGGCTGCATGACAGCAAAGAAGGTTATTCTTGGCAAGTTCTCTCCTCCCTTTCAGCAAAAACAGCCTTTCCTGCGCTGGCCTGCTCCAGCCTGTCTGGGGCCCCTCTCCCTCCATTTCTCTCCCCTTCTTAATTTTTTTTTTTTAGCATTCTCTCGTTCTTTTTGTGTACCCACTCACACTTTCTCATTTTTAACATCTCATTTTGCAATTTATATTTAATTCCTCCCACAATTTTCCCCATATTTCAGCATCTCATTATTCTAAAGTTCACTTTTCTCATTTCCCCTTTTCTCACCAGCGAAAGCCTTTCCCTTTTCACACAAAATAAAATGAAAAGTAGTTAGATTTTTTTAGTCCGCTGTTCATCTTCAGATTGATTCGGATTCCTGCTCTCAGGGCCCCGGTGCTGTGAGACATGCTCAGTGTGCATTCAACCGAGCTGCTCACCTCTGAAGCATTACAAAATTCTGGGCTATAATTTAATGCAATGGAAACATACCCAGTAATAGATGTGTCTTCATGACTGTTATTCAAAAACAGAGGCATTTAGATGAGCAAAATGAGGAAAAAAACTTCTTAAGAGAAACCCTTTTAATTCAGACCCCTACTACCTTACATTGAGACATGGCTCTGCAGTTTTCCATCAGGGAGAATGGCTCAATCATTCAAGGCAAATGGTGGGAATTTGACAGTATGAGTCATGTTATTTTCCATCATTTTGTGCAAGTTGGTTGATATACAACCACATCATAAATAGCTGAGAATTATGTCATATTACATTAAGAGGTCTAGAAATTCATCAAGTTGCGATGGAATTCCTATAAAAGAAATAAATACCATGTGCAGATTTAAAACCATATGGATAAGTGTTTCAGTGTTCGATGATGAAGAATTTTGCATCTGTCTATTTATCATTCTGTCTATTGTTCTATGTTTGTCTAATATATAGATAGATAGATAGATAGATAGATAGATAGATAGATACAGTTTTATGCAAAGGTTTGGGAACCCCTTGCAGAATCTGTGAAAATGTGAATACTTTTAACAAAATAAGAGAGGTCATACAAAATGCATGTAATTTTTAATTTAGTACTGTCCTGAGTAAGATATTTTACATAAAAGATGTTTACATATAGTCCACAAGACCAAAAAATAGCTGAAATTATTAAAATAACCCCCTTCAAAAGTTTGGGATCCCTTGGTTCTTAATACTCTGTGTGGCTACCTGGATGATCTACTACTGTTTTTATGTTTTGTGATGGTTGTTCATGTTCATGTTCTGAACAGTTAATCTGAGCACTGTTCTTCAGAAAAATTCTCCAGGCCCTGCAGATTCTTCAGTTTCTTCCAGCATCTTTTGCATATTTGAACCCTTTCCAGCAGTGACTGTTTGGTTTGAGATCCAAACACAACTATTAAAAAAAGATTAAAACATTCACTGATGCTCCAGAAGGAAACAAAATGCATTAAGAGCCGGGGGGTGAAAACTTTTTGAATTTGACGATCATAGTAAATTGTACTTAATTTGTCTTCTGGGAAACATGCAAGCATCTTCTGTTGCTTCCGAAGGGCAGTACTGAATGGAAAAAAAATATATTTCAGCAAAATAAGAAAAATTTGGATCTGGAAATTTGAATCTTCATCCTGTTCAAAAGTTTTCACCCCCTAGCTCTTAATGCATCCCGTTTCCCTCTAGAGCATCAGTGAATGTTTTTAACCATATTTTTTTGTGTTTGAGTCCCTCAGTTGTCCTCAGTGTGAAAAGATGGATCTGAAAACCATAGTCACTGTTGGAGAGGGTTCAAATATGCAAAAGATGCTGGAAAACTGAAGAATCTGCAGGACCTGGAGGATTTTTCTGAAGAACAGTGCTCAGTTTAACTGTTCAGAACAAACAAGGGACTCATGAACAACCATCACAAACAAAAAAAAACAGTCATAGATCATCCAGGTAACCACACACAGTTTTAAGAACCAAGGGGTTATTTTAATCATTTATTCAGCTAATCAGCTATTTTTTGGTCTTGTGGACTATATGTAAACATATTTTATGTAAAATATCTTACTTAGAACAGTTCTAAATAAAAATCTCTCTTATTTTGTTTTCTTATTTTCATAGATTCTGCAAGGGGTTGCATAAAACTGTAGATAGATAGATAGCCAGACCCTGTCTATGTTTATCTATCTGACTGTCTGTCCATCTAACTATCATTCTGTTGTTCTATCTATCTATCTATCTATCTGTCTATCTATCTATCTATCTATCTATCTATCTATCTATCTATCTGTCTATATTCTGTATTACAGCTGTCAACAACAGTCCATTCTTATAGGATGTGATCTTGCATTGCCTTTGAATTTATATGAATTGTTTGTCTATAATATACCCATGCGTAAGTCTTAGGCTGTCAAATAAGAGCAGACACCTGCAGAGCTAGGAAGGAGAGTGTCTAGAGACCCATTTGTATCTCATTATATCTTTTCTAAAGCAGACGTCCAATGGGCTGTTGGTGATGTGCCTCTAAGGGAAATGAAAGATTAACTGCACTTTGTCAGCTGTTAAAGTTTTACAAAAAAAAAAGGCTCTAGACATCCATTACCCATGGCATCAGAGGGAGAGAGAGAGAGAAATAGAGAGAGCAAAGTTCGTTTTACAGCTACCGCATTGAGGTTAGATCAGGACCCAAGCAAATGGACTATATGGCCTCAAAAGTCCTTAGTGATTATTAATATATGTAGCAGATGGATAGGAAATTTAGGCTACTCCTTGCACTGTATACAGTAGCATTGCAGTTAGGCAGCATTTGTTTATCTTACCTGTAATAGTAATTTATTCATCGTATTTATTTATCTTTGGTTCTATTTTGTTTTTTGAATTTTTGTTTTTCCCCCCATTGCTATCCTTTTGGGCTTACAACTGGTTAATTTACGTTTAGAAATAGTGCACCTTCTTTGGTAATTTCAGAGAGAAAAACTGAGTGAGTAACAACAGAAGTGTAAACAATGCATAAATTATGTAATTTCTCAAAGGATTAGTTCAATCCAGAATTAAAATTTCTTGACAGTTTAATCACCCTAATGTCATCCAAGATGTTCATGCCTTTCTTTCTTCAGTTGAAAAGAAATTAAAGTTCTTGAGGAAAATATTACAGGATTTTTCTCCATATAGTGGACTTCAATGGGGATCAGCGGGTTGAAAGTCCAAATTGCAGTTTCAATGCAGCGTCAAAGGGCTCTGGACGATCCCAGCTGAGGAATAAGGGTCTTGTCTAGCGAAACAATCGTCATTTTCTTAAAGGGGTCATCGGATGCAAAATTCACTTTTACATCTTGTTTGAACATAAATGTGTGCTGGCAGTGTGTGTACACATCCACCCTATAATGACAAAAATCCACTCAGTGGTTTTTATTTGACGTCACACACAGACAAGAAGCTACTACGATAGTTGATTGACACGGCCATCTTACCTTAGACCCGCCCTGAGTGAACTGTAACAGTCCGACCGCGTCTTCCGATCTGCCTAAATGTGTCTATGTTCACGCAAATCATTTTCGAATCATTGGAAAGGTCACAGACGGTTAGTTCTTCATCTGTGTACTTCGGTTTAAAAAGGTAGGGTAGGGCAAAAACCCCCATCTCATTTTCTCCTCCACCTTCAAAATCGTCCAAAATATCGTTGTTTTACCTTTTTTTGTAAAGGGCATTTGACATTCTTTATGTTTGCTTTGTAAACACTGGGTTGGTGCTGTTTTTCCTTTTTTTTCTCTCTCGTTTCACTAGATAAGACCCTTATTCCTCAGCTGGGATCATGTAGAGCCCTTTGAAGCTGCATTGAAACTGCAATTTGGACATTCAACCCGTTGTTCCCATTGAGGTTTTATGGAGAAAAATCCTGGAATGTTTTCTTAGCGTGAGTAAATTATCAGGAAATTGTAATTCTGGAGTGAAATAATACTTTAAACTAAAATGATATAGACAGAAAAGTAGTAGTGCAAGATATTTAAAGATACTGGAATTAAATAAGCCTTGTTATTGCCATTTTCAGACAGTACTTTTTCTTAGCAAAATACTATTTCTTGTGCTTTATAAACTGTGACTAAGCAGCAAAAAGCCCATGACTCTAATAAAAGTCATGATGTTGAGAAAAGACATACCGCTTTTTGTCAGACTGGAATCCACGATGGCAAGATAAGCAAGAGAACCCTATTGAGGAGTAGAACTGATAAGAAACCGTCCAAATAAAACCGTCCTCATCCAGTCAGACCTTCTGATTCTTTCTTTCCTATTTTTGTTTTCTTGCTTGCCTGCTTACTTTTTTCTTTTTTTCAGGGGTCACATTGTCACAAAGTTAATAAAAACTGAAAAAGTACATTAGTGCTCAAAAGTTTGGGGTCAGTAAGATCTTTTTAACGTATCTTATGGTCACCAAGGCTGTATTTACTTGATCACAACTACAGTAAAAGTAAACAACTCTTTATTTATTCCTGTGATTGCAAAGAACTCAGCAGCCATTACTCCAGTCTTCAGTGTCACATGATCCTTCAAAAATCACTCTAATATACTGGTTTGGAAGAAACATTATTGCCTATTATCTATGTAATTATGATTTCTCATTATGAATGTCGTGCTGCTTAATGTCTTTGTAGAAATCATTGTTCTTTTGTTTCTTTGATGAATAGAAAGTTCAAAAGAACAGCATTTATTTGACAGAAATCTACAAGGTAATATTATAAATGTTAATGCATGCTATTGAAGGCAGCTGTCTATATAGGCATTATGCAGCAAGGCAGTTCGGTAGGCTTTAAACCAGAGCTGCAGTACTTTAAACTCCCTCTTTATTGAAAATATGTCTAGATTATCAGTCAAACCTTTTGAATATAATTCATGTTAGCACTGATACTTAATGAATGCATTTTAAATAACCCTCAAAGTGTGCTTAAGATATTGTCTCAGCCTCACTTTACAGCATTAAAGGAATAAATACAACTTCTCTGTTTGTGGTAGGTAATCGAGGACTTGAGGGCACCTGTCGACGTGAAGATGAGTGATAAACATATGGTTTTACCGTCAAATAGCAAGCATGATGAATGGCCTACTCAAGGTGTGCTACTGCACACAGCAGCCTTCAAGTGCTAGTTTGTGAATTCAACTCAACGCTGTCCACATTACTCAAACTGTGAATTTGATGTGTCGGAGTGGGACAGAAGAGGTGGGTGGGTAGGTTTTCGTTGTCATTAGAAGTCTGTCCTTGGGTCTGAGACATCTGTCACTTTGAAAGGAGTTACTCGGCCAGTGGGAGACAGCTTTGAAGTATCATGGCAGTGCAAGGTAGCCCAATCAGTCTCAAGCAAAATGATTTTCATAGGGTGGGTACACCCTTGGTACAAAATTAAAGGGACAGTTCACCCAAAAATGAAAATTCTGTCATTATTTACTCACCCTCATGTTGTTCCAAACCCGTAAGACCTTCAGTCATCTTCAAAACACAAATTAAGATGTTTCTGATGAAATCTGAAAGCACACAAGGCCCAGAAAGGTAGTAAGGACAACGTTAAATTAGTCCACGTGACATCAGTGGTTCAACCGTAATGTTATGAAGCTATGAAAATACTGTTTGTGTATAAAGAAAACTAAAATAATGACTTTAACAATTTCTTCTCTCTTCTATGCAAGGTCAAATAGCCTTTGTATTTCATCAAAAATATCTTAGTTTAAGTTCTGAAGATGATGGAAGGTCTTGGAACAATATGAGGGTGGGTAATGACAGAATTTAAATTTTGGGGGGAACGATCCCTTTAACAGTCACCAAGTACCAAATGTAAAGAGTGATATTGTCAGTTTCACAATATGCAGAATTATTTATAAATGAAAAAGTATTTTTAAAAGAATATTTTTCTAAATAAAAAGAATTCCGCTTTTTGGCAGGTAAGAAATATTAGTGATGCTTTACAATAAGGTTCCATTTGTTAACATTAGCTAGCTACGTTAGTTAACATAAACTAACAATAAAAAACATTGTTAAAGAAGAAGTCCACTTCCAGAACAAAAATTGACAGATAATGTACTCACCCCTTGTCATCCAAGATGTTCATGTCTTTCTTTCTTCAGCTGTAAAGAAATAATGTTTTTTGAGGGAAATATTTCAGGATTTTTCTCCATATAATGGACTGATATGGTGCCCCGATTTTGAACTTCCAAAATGCAGTTTAAATGCGGCTTCAAAGGATCCCAAATGTGGTTGTAAATGGGGAAGAAGGGTCTTATCTAGCGAAACGATCGGTTAGTTTCATAAAAATAATACAATTTATATACTTTTTAATGTCAAACGCTTGTCTTGTCTCTCTCTACCTAAACTGTTTTTTTTCCAGTCCATGACAGTTAGGGTATGTCAAAAAATTCCCATCTCATGTTCTCCCTCAACTTCAAAATCGTCTTATAAAGCTGTTTTACCTTTTTTGTTAAGGGTGTTTGATCTTCTTTGCATGTTAACTTTGCAAAGACTAGGTCGGTGCTTCTGCAATGATGTAGGATGATTTTGAAATGAGTTTTGAAGTTGAGGGAGAAAATACGATTGGAGTTTTTCGACATACCCTAGCTGTCTTGAACCATGATACACAGAGTTCAAGGAGAGAAAGACGAGCGTTTGAGATTAAAAGGCTTTTAAATTGTATTTTTTTAAATGAAAATAACCAATCGTTTTGCTAGATAAAACCCTTCTTCCTCGGCTGGGATCGTTTACAACCGCATTTGGGATCGTTTAAAGCCGATTTAAACTGCACTTTGGAAGTGTAAAACTGCAAGTTGGTAGTGTAACTTTATTACCTTTTCAACCTTTAGCTTTACCTGTTCACAGCAAACTGTTTTGTTGCATGTTCCTTTAAATGCTAATGAGCTCTGATCACCCCACCCCTCTCTTCTGTGGGGTTACAAGTCGTAAGGCAGTGTTGCTAAGTCTGCAGTTTTCCCGTGGAATTGGGCTACGTTAGCACTATTGCCACAGGTTGTTTTTGATGTCCGTGGATTGAAGAGACCAAAATACTGTCATATTTAACCCCTGAAATGCGAATTTATTTATGTATTTTATCCCCCAGAGTGTGATTTTTCAAGAAGGAACCCCTTTCGAAATGCGACTGGGCTAGTTTTGGGCTAGTTTTAAGTAGCAGTTGGGTGGGTTTTGTTCTGAAAACCTGGCAACCCTGCTGTAATGTTTACTTTAGCCGTATTTAGCTGCGAAACTTGCTAACTAGCACATTATTAGGAAAGGCGATTTGCAAAGATTCATAAAAACCCTTATACTCTCTTCATCTGTAGGTGAAGACGAGTGATTTGTGCGAAATTAGATGCATTTAGGCAGATTGGGGATTGACGCATTCTCTTTGAAAATGAAAGTAACGTTAATCCTCTGCGTTTTTAGCGGCTCAGATGTCGGGAGTAAATGACGACTACTGTGTTCATTATTACATCCAACAACAGAACACCTCAGTTGCTTAGGAAACATTCTTGTCTACTCCTGCTTCGGCATCAAAACAATGGCGGACTGTTCACAGCTCAGTCAGGACGGGTCTAAGGTAAGACGGCCGTGTGAGTCAACTATCGTGGGAGCGGCCTTGGTTTGTGTGGCTTGATTTGAAAAAGGGGATATTATTTAAATGGATTAAATAACCTTTGGGTGGATTTTTATCATTATAGGGTGGTTGTGTACTCACACATTTATGTTCAAACATATAAAAGTGAATTTTGCATCCGATGACCCCTTTAAAGTCAAAAATTGCATATGTTAATATTATTTAATAGACCTGAGCTAACATTAAATGTTTTTATAAGCAAATGTATAGGTTATTGTGAGTTAATGTTCATTAATGTTGACTAATGCAACCTTATCGTAAAGTGTTACCAAAACATTTACGGCCAGTACGTTTTCACCCGCCATTGATTTTGGTCCATTGAATCCACAATGTGAATCCCACCCTCTGTATATGTTTCTAATCAAAAACTATGACATACCAATTGAGAAAAGTGATTTGTACAAGGCAATGACTAGTAACAAATGATCTCCACCTGCGATTGGGAGCGACAGTAAATATGGAAATTCTTCTGTGGACGTTTTCGCTTCGAGTTTGCAGTCGCTGGTGTGATTAAAGTGAAAAATGAAAATGATAATGGCTCAGACTGGTTCAGCTGTCTCATAGATTTGCTGTGAAATTGAAAACAGAACAGATGAGCGAATTCCTAATCAATTACAAGAAATGATGTGTGAAAAAATGTGTTTGCACAGTCTTCTCTCACAGACACTCGTCCACTTTCAATTTCCACCTCATTCCCTCCGCTTGGTCTTCACCTCTTTTCTCTTTTGTGGGAGGAGAGCGAGGGAGCCGGGCCTTGTGGAAAATATGAATCCTATTTTACTGAGATGCCTTACAGTAAAGTGGATTTCAGTCCCACAGCCAGGGTGCCTTTGATCTGTTCTGTCCATTCGTCTCATTGGCTTTTCTGCCAGCGGAGCTGAGAGGTGTAAACTAGCCGTGCTACAGTGACAGGACGCTCTCAGCATGGGCTAAAGTGTCCTCATGCTCCCAGTACACACGTTCTTTCATTCACATGCCAGATATTCAGTAAATGAGAAAAACATACACCTATTTGTTGGGCTTAATCTGGCAGGGACTATCATTCGGCTTCATGGGCACAAACTGAGCTGAAGACGGATGGTAAGGCTATGGTTTATTTAGCTCCGTTCCAAAACCTAGTGAGATCCCTTTATAGGGAGCATTTTAAAACAACACCAATCAAGAAAAAACATGTTGTGATATCTTAGAGTACATCAATGATTGTAATAATCAATCTAAGATGAATGCAGTTTGATTATCTCATTCATCACCCACCAGGTGCTGTTTTCAGAAAACAGACTGTTCTTCATGGTCAGGCCCGGATCGCTGTCATCTCCACGAAGGCCACTGGGCCCAAACACGTGCACCGGCTGACAAGTGTTCCACCTCCGCATAAGGACAGCCAGCCCTCATTCCTTTTGGAACACGAGCCCAGGGCTGACTTAATTGAAGTGGGCAGTGTTAGGACCGGAGTCAACACACACTCACATTCATGAAGGTCCGTGGAATGAGCCGACTAATGGAAGACCAGCTGGCTAGATTCTTCATAAAATAGGGGTAAATAATTCAGCTTTAAAGAGAGAGTGTTCCTCAAATAATTTAAAAGGCTGTGGCTCAGCAGACTTCTAGTAGTCTATACAGTAGTAGCAGCATAAAAGTAGTTTTTCTCATTCTGTGAGTACAATTCTTTGTCTAAATGATTCACAGCACACAAATCAGATAGTTGCCTAGACTGCCTCCAACCTGAATATATATGTGTGTGTGTGTGTGTGTGTGTGTGGATGTGTGTGACAGTAGACCACAAAACCAGTCATATGGGTCACTTTCTTAAAATTGAGAATTATACATCTTAATAATAAAGCTAAATAAATAAGCTTTCCATTAATGTATGGTTTGTTAGGATAGGATAATATTTTAAAAATGTGGAATCTGAGGGTGCAAAAAATTTAAATATTGAGAAAATCGCCTTTAAAGGTGTCCAAATTAAGTTCTTAGCAATGCATATTACCAATCCAAAATTAAGTTTTGATATATTTACAGTAGGAAATTTACAAAATATCTTCATGGAACATTATCTTTACTTAATATCCTAATGATTTTGGGCAACTATTTTGACCCATGCAATGTATTTTTGAATATTGCTACAAATATACCCATGCTACTTAAGACTGGTTTTGTGGTCCATGGTCATATATATCGTCTCAGGTTACGCATGTAACCATGGTTCCCTGAGAATAGGGAACGAGATGCTGCATCCCCTAGTGGATGCCTGGAGGCATTCCCAATAGCGCCCTCTAGGGGACACAGCATGAGTTTCCTTTTGAAAGGGAACGGGGTATTTTCAAGGGAGGCAGTGTCCTCAAAATATTGGATGAGAAAAAAAAATTGTAGTAGAAAAATAAAACAACGGCAAGATTACAATATATAACATTAAAAAGTGTATAAATCATTCGTTTTTCTAAAGAAACATTGTGCAACAGCAACACCAGCAGGTAAAGTTACAACGGGAGTTCATGTCTCTCTTGCCTCCCCTAAACCCATTGAGTTTTAACAGACGCCCTAAAGCATGCGGTGGGTTTGGTGGGAGGTAATTGAGAATGAATGGGGGAAAGTCACGTGAGATGAGGCGATTTGATTGGATATGACTGGTTATGATTGTGATTGGTCCATGCGATAAATCCGACCTCTTGTGTTCATGCATGTTTGGCGTTCGCTAATCAGTCTGAATGAACAATATAATCAGGGTGCCATGTTTTTGCAACAAAACCCACCCAACTGCCACTCAAAACTAGCCCGATTGCATTTCGAGGATAAATAAAATTGTGCCCTGGGGGGTAAAATACACCTTTTTTTGGCGGGGTTCCTCTGGTACAATTCGCATTCCAGAGGCTAAATATCACGTTATTGGGGTTGCTTTAACCCGCCGACATGAAAAATCAACCTGCAGCAACAGTGTTAAAGTAGCCCAATTCCACGGGAAAACCACGGACTTGGCAACACTGACTATAATTGCGCTAAAGGGAAGACTAATTTAAAAAGTAAACAACTCGCACACTTAGATATAACCACTTTGTTATGTCAAAATAAGACTGAAATGGCATAAAAACATGATCTGTAGGAGTTTAGTGAGTAATCAGCTTGGTGAAATTTAAAGTAAATCTTCATGTCTCTGACCAGTGTTTAGCGAGCTTTGATGACCGATGATCCGAAAAATTCAAAAATAGTTAGAAGTTAACTATTAAAAAGAATAGTTGAACATAAGTTCACAAGTAAAATATACTGTTTAAACTGTTACTGCCTTGAGTTATTATTTTGGAATAAGTGTAAAATGCTTAAAAACATTAACTTGATGAGATTCATACTTGGCTTTAATACATAGAGTATTGATTTCATTGTTAATGTAAAAATATAAATAGAATTGTTCTCTCTCTCTCTCTTTCTTTTTCTGATAGTTTAAGTATTTATTTAAGCAAGAAAATGTGACTAGGACATGAATTGATTTTTTTGCTTTGTTTTACTGTCTCCAGATTTATCAGTTTTGGACAAGATTTTTCATTTCATCACCAGGGTTTTCCTGTTCCAGAATGTGATCCAGTTGCTAAATCCAGAGTGAAAAATTAAATCCTCATCTTCTCATCCATCAAGCTGTGCTGCATTCATATTAATGTGTCCCTCGGTGAGATCTACTCAACAGCCTCCTTCGGTTTGGGCATCTTGACTGATTGGGATTCCACGTCCGTATGCATTACATTCAATCTGTGTTGAAACTCAAGCATAGAATGTCTAAATTTGCTGGTCTGAGCCATCCCTCGGCAGGCTTTAGAAAGCTGCTTGCAGCGTTGATGCTGATTGTTTTGAGTGAAAACAGATGTGGTTTCTTCATTTCTTTCCTTCTCTTTCTCTCTCTGATGAGGCAGGCTTCGATCACAAGGCTCACAATATTGTCTTTCTCAAACATCCGGCTCTCCAGGAGGCCACATCTGACCAGGCCTCCTCCTCTGTCACTGGTCTATGTTGTAGAAAACATATGAAGTATAAACATAAAAGAATGTTTTTTTTTTCTCCAGGCCAGTAAACCAAAAGCTCCAAAGCGATGAGGTCGACATATCTGCCCTGCAGCAAAAACGAAACGCAACACCAAAGCAAAAACGACCCCCCTCCAAAGGCGCATTACTGGCTGTGATTTTCACGTCTGATTATCTTCAGTTAGATCTGTTCAAATATGCTTGACGGATCTCCAAACACGAATGTACACACATTAAATCATTCATCACGAAGTCAAAAACCTTGCTTTGAACGCTGGACCACCGTGCACCAGCTTAGGCTTTGGCAATCAGTTACACTTTCCCATTTTGTTGGATGAAAAATCCAAGAGCATTTTTCAAGAACAAGCTTTACTGGTCATTTATTTCCCCTTAGCAGTGTCAGAGGCTCTTAATGGGAAAAAAATGCCTGTACAGCAGGGAAGAACCCAAAAACATTACTTGTAGAGACTGCAATAATGTGATTTTTTTTTCTAGTTATGGTTTGTTTACAGAGGCTCATATATCTCCTGGCTCAGTGCACATGTGCCAGGGGTCTCGTAGGGGCCCCTAACAGAGTTCACAGTCCCCTGTGGACCAAGAACTTTAATCAAAGTAGAACCATTCCACAGTTTCACACTTCACACCTCTGCTGTGACGGACAGGAGACCTCCCGACCCCTCAGCCTACTCTGTAAGTATGTATACATGCAAGTTCAATTTCAGGCAAACTGGAAAAGTAATTTGTATTCACTTTGGAATAGTTTTTGGGATTTCTGTCAAATGTTATTTTATTAAGTTGGTTTGAGAAATGATTATTATTATTCTTCTGAGCCAAAATTTAAACGCTATCTCCTCTTAGAGATTTCAAGCTAGAACCACCAAACTTGGCCCAGACCTTCAGACTGGTCTGACTCTGTGTGCTATATCTTTTCTAAGTGATCCGGCTTACGGTTTTCGTAAAGCAGACTATCAAATCCACCAAAAATCAAATGAGCCAAGACTTTTCAAACTCCAACTGTCAAAATTAAAATTTAAACTCCAAGAAACCCTTGAGACTCAAACTTCCCTTCTATATACTATTTCTAAGCCATTCAAACTCAATTAGGCTTCCACTCTAATATTTCTAATCTATCTACTAGCATGCTAATCATGCTAGAAACATGCTAACTTGTTAATAATGCTAACAACATGCTAGTAACATGCTAATCATGATAGAAACATGTTAGTAACATGCTAATCTTGCTAGAATCATGATAGTAACTTGTTAACTATGTTAGTAACTTGCTAATCATGCTAAAAACATGCTAGCAACTTGCAAGTGACATACTAATCATGCTAGAAACATGCTAGCAACATGCTAGTAACTTGCTAGTCATGCTAACAACATGCTAATAATGCTAGAAACAAAATATGCTAACAACATGCTAATAACACTAATCTTGCTAGAAACATGTTAGCAACTTGATAACCATGCTAGTAACATGCTAACGACATGGTAGTAACACGCTAATCGTGCTAGAAACATGCTAGCAGCATGATAATCTTGCTAGTAACATGCTAATCATGTTAACAACTTGATAACCATGCTAGTAACTTGCTAATCATGTTAATAACATGCTAGTAACATGCTAATCATGCTAGAAACATGCTAATCATGTTAACTACATGTTAGTAACAGGTTAATCATGATAGAAACATGCTAATAAAATGCTAATCATTATATAAACAAGCTAGCAGCATGTTAATAATGTTAGAATCATCCTAGTCATTTGTTAACCATGCTAGTAACATGCTAATCATGCTAACAACATACATATAATGATAGAAACGTGCTAATCATGCTGGAAGCATGCTAGTAACATGCTAATCATGCTATAAACATGTTACCAACATGATAGTAACATGTTAATCATGTTAACAATATGCTAATAAAATGTTAATCATGCTAACAACATGATAATCATGCTAGAAACATGCTAGCAACATGCTAGTAATTTGCTAATCATGCTAACAACATGCTAGTAACATGCTGTTCATGCAAGAAACATGATAACAACATGTTAATCATGCTGGAAGCATGCTAGTAACATGCTAATCATGCTATAAACATGTTAGCAAAATGCTAGTATATGCTAGTTGTGCTAACAGCATGCTAATAACATGTAAATCACGTTAACAACACAGTCATGCTAGAAGCACGCTAGTAACTTGCTAGTCATGCTAGCACATGTTAATCATGCTGGAAACATGTTAGCAACATGTTAGTAACTTGCTAATCATGCTAACAATATGCTAATCATGCTAAAAACATGCTAATCATGCTAGAAACGTGTGTTCCCACTCTGTCCCAAACTTCAGTTTCAACAATTAAAATTAAACTTTAAGTTTTTTAAAGCTATTTCAAACCTTCAGACAAGCTTTCTCAAGCCAACTTCAAAGTTTGTCTGCGACTTTTACTTATCTAGTTTAAACTACTGTTCAAAAGTTTTTTAGTCAAAGTAAGTTTTTAATGTTTTGAAAGAAAGTTGCAAAGTTGCAGTTATTTAATCAAAAATACAGTAAACAGTACAATTCTGAAATAATATTGCAATTTTAAAGTGAACCCCTGGAGATTGACTTGGGTATGACTTAATATAATGATTAAAGCATCATGGCTAAAGTGGAGAGAACAAAAATGCAGATCTTTAGGAAGTTTTGTTCATCCACAGGCATCTTTCCATTCTCTTTTCCTCTTCTTATCGCTAGGAAAGCAATGAAGACTTACATTGTTTCTCTTGTTGCCCTTCGACTGAAAATAACAACCAAAAGCTGCACAATGTGGCATTGTATCAGTGTTTTATTTTCCAAGTTGTGTTGCAGTAAAAATAGCAACAGGTTGCGCCAGTAGCTCACTGAGTGCAACCATTTCATGTCATCGAAACAACAGCGGCCACCATAGACCAACATAAGTATAAAATGATGTGGATTTTTTAAATAACATAAATCTTTTGTGAGTTTTCTACTACAAAATTTTAGTAATAGACACCTTTTTTTTTTTTTTCTTTTTTAAATGTCACATATGTGTTTTAGCCTGGCTAAATTGTGACTCTTGTTTGTGAAGTCTGACTAACATATGTAGATCATGTAAATGCAGCTTGACTAGCTTTCGCGTGTCAATTGGACTACAACGGGTCAAAACAACCTGATAACATTTCCTTCAAAAAAAAAAGTCTTATTTTAGCTTGTTCTGCACAATCAAGACCATTTTCTTTTTCTGCAACAGCACTCAGAGAATCTTGTGTAATTTTGTCAATTTTCAACCCTCTTAAAAATTCAGAACATGAAAAATATTGTAATTTCAGGGGGTATTGAGAGTGATTGCAAATAGCACTCAACAATAAGACTTGGGTTGTTTTTTTCCTTTTCTTTAGGGTACATACTGTATGGAAAATGCAGGAGCATTGACTCTTTAATTAAATCCTTAAATTATATGGGTCATTCATGAAAGGTCAGAACAACAAACAATGTCAACAAACCTCTTCAGATACTGAAATGTCTCTAATGGACCTCTCTGACTGAATAAAGACCAGAATGTGAGATTTTAGCCAAGAGACAAATATAATAATGCCAAAGTAAAGAAATTTGAAATCCTACAGTATATAAAGCAACAGAATGGTCATTTGTTATTGTTTACTGACCTTTTGTCATGTTTTTCAGACAGCAGATGGCACTGATAGATACTGTAGCTACACAACCTTCGGGTGACATACGAGCACCTCTGCACTCCTGGCTCATGGACATCTAAGAAAAACCCATCTGGACCTTTCAGTCAGTGGACACACAGGAAGTAAATTATGAATAAGCAGTTCTTCCCCTTAAAATCAGTGCAGAAAATGCTCAAAAAATCCATCTGGACCTAAAGATAAGCTGCAAAGTCACTGTTCCACAATAACGTTAGAATTGTAAACCAGAAGTGTGGTGAATGCTGAGTCATGTGATAACTAACACAAAACCTAATTCCCTCCTCCATTTTAATCTGCTGGCTGATGATGGATTGTTGAATGTGTCTTTTTTTCTCTCTAACTGTCACGTTAAGCTTTTTCCTGAATCATTTCTGGTTATTAAAGTAGCCCATTTGTCCTCTCCATTGGTGAGTGCGGTCACACGGCCGGTGACTGAAGTGCTCTTGTGAACGGAGCGATGCCTGGACCGGGGTCAGGCCGGCCGTGAGCATCTCTGCAGTACCATTCCTCCCACTTGCCTTATTACGTTGTCAAGACAAGGTGATTTAGTTAATTGCCTCATTTGGAGGTTGAAATATTATGCAGCAAATGTACTCTGTTATGGCCATTTTTGAGTGCTTTTCTGGAGTCGTGGTTTGTGCAGAATTGATTTTCTTCTCCATCTAACTTTTGCATAGGCAAACTTGATTTTTGATAATGCAAGTGTCTATTTAGACATTAGTTTTTCTTTCATTCTTTTGTTAGGAATACTTCATATCAGAGTATTAATGTAATTGTTTTGTTAAAGGACTAGTTCACTCCGGAATTAAAATTTCCTAATAATTTGCTCACCCCCGTGTCATCCAAGATGTTAATGTCTTTCATTCTGTAGTCGAAAAAAATTAAGGTTTTTGAGGAAAACATTCTAGGATTTTTCTCCATGTAGTAGACTTCAACAGGGATCAATGGGTTGAAGGTCCAAATTGCAGTTTTAATGCAGCTTCAAAGGACTCTACACAACCCCAACCGAAGAATAAGGGTCTTATCTAGCAAAACGATTGGTCATTGTCTAAAAAAATACAAATTTATATACTTTTTAACCACAAATGCTCGTCTTGTGCTAGCTCGACTTCATGTATACTTGAAGTCAAAAGTTTACATACACCTTGCAGAATCTACAAACTGTTATTATTTTACCAAAATAAGAGGAATTATACAAATTGCATGTTATTGTTTATATAGTACTGACCTGAATAAGATATTTCACATTAAAAATGTTTACATATAGTACACAAGAGAAAATAATAGTTGAAATTTATAAAAAAAATTACCTCCTTCAAAAGTTTACATACACTTGATTCTTAATACTGTGTTGGTACCTGAATGATCCACAGCTGTGTCTTTTTGTTTAGTGATAGTTGTTCATGAGTCCCTTGTTTGTGCTGAACAGTTAAACGGCTGTTCTTCAGAAAAATCCTTCAGGTCCCACAAATTTTTGGGTTTTGTGTATTTGAACCCTGTCCAACAATGATTGCATGATTTTGAGATCCATCTTTTCACACTGAGGACAACTGAGGGACTCATATGCAACTATTACAGAAGGTTCAAACACTCCTTGCTCCAGAAGGAGAAATTATGAATTAAGAGCCGGAGGGTGAAAACTTTTGAACAGAATGAAGATGTGTACATTTTTCTTCCTTTGCCTAAATATCATATTTTTTACATTTAGGACTGCCCTTCAGAAAAGCAAAATTTACCCTTATCTTCAAATCCCTCTGGCTCTTAATGCATAATTTTTCCTTCTTGAGCATTTGAGCGTTTGAACCTTCTGTAATAGTTGCATATGATTCCCTCAGTTGTCCTCAGTGTGAAAAGATAAATCTCAAAATCATACAGTCATTGTTGGAAAGGGTTCAAATACGCAAAAATGCTGAAAAACAAAGAATTTGTAAAACCTAAAGGATTTTTCTGAAGAACAGCAGGTAGCTGTTCAAGACAAACAAGGGACTCATGAACAACTTATTCATGTCAGTACTAAATAAACAATAACATGTATTTTATATGATCCCTTATTTTGGTAAAATAATCAACATTTTGCAGATTCTGCAAGGTGTATGTAAACTCTTGACTTCAACTGTATTACACAGTCATGTTAGAAAGGTCATGCATGACATAGGCAGAAGTACCAACCCTGCGTTTACAAAGCAAATGCGCAAAGAAAGTTACAAAAAAGGTAAAACAACAATGTTGGACAATTTTGAAGTTGAAGGAGAAAATAAGATGGAGTTTTTGCCCTACCCTACCTTTTTGAACAGAAATAAACAGACAAAGAACTACGCACAACCTTTCCAACAGGATTACGTAATGTGTGAAGTTGTAGAAGCGTATCGCTGAGCTAGTGGAAAATGAGCATTTGTGGTTAAAAAGTATATAAATATGTATTTCTTTTTAGAAAATGACGATTGTTCCGCTATTAGACCCTTATTCTTCGGATGGGGTTGTGTAGAGCCCTTTGAAGCTGCATTAAAACTGCAATTTGGACCTTCAACCCATTGACTCCCATTTAAGTCCACTATATGGAGAAAAGTCCTGGAATGTTTTCTTCAAAAACCTTAATTTCTTTTCGACTGAAGAACAAAAGAAAGACATTAACATCTTGGATGACATGAGGTGAGTAAATTATCAGGGAATTTTTATTCTGGAAGTGAACTAATCTTTTAATGCCCTGTTGTTTTGTTAAAGAAGTACCTAAAATAATGAATTATGTTGTCTTTAAATGGCATCCATAAATGTGGTTAATATGACTGTTATTATATACTCTAAGTTTAATGATGTCTTACAATATCGTTGTTTGAGTAACAAACCAAAATGAAAATATATATATATTTACTCCCATATATTTTTCTTCTTTGTAATTAAAAAAGCAGCTTGAATGGCACAATCATGTCTGATTTAATCATATTTCCTGCTCTTGAAATGTTGGGTTGCGAGGCGTAGACGTGTAACACCATTGCGTGGACCCTAAAACAAACAGAGAAACAAACCTTACTGGAATTCAATTGTACACAGAGGTGCCACTTGGCATGAGAAAGTCTTGTTTTGGAAATCCATCCTGCAGTGCTCACTCTCGATAGCTTTCCAGTGGAAGAAAGCCAGGATTTCCTAATTCAGAGAGAATGGAGAGTTCTTAACAGATTGATCGGCAGCAGGGGACAGTCTATTCTTTAAATGACCGCTCGGAGGGGGGGAGAAAGGTACTTCATGGATGTGTGTTTCTGAGAGGAGCCTCAAAGAAACCTTTTGTTTTGTCCTAGGTACGTGTCAGGAGGAGAGAAGCTCTCTCTGAAGAGATCACTGCAGGCTGGCGTAGCTCCCTTCATCATTCAGACAAACCATCTATCAGCTGAAGCTGTTCCCCATGGATCCCTACTGCCTTGATATACACATGGGTAAGTCTCAAAGGCTGCGGTATGTTAGATTGTTTTCCGATGGGCTTTTTACTGCGCTTAATTATCTTGCATTCAGGGCTTTAAGGAATTCTCTCGGTTCGGTGGTTAAGCTCAATTGACAGCATTTTGTGGCATAATGTTGGTTACCACCAAAATTAATTTTGATTTCTTTAAAGAAAGCTAAAATTTGGGTTACAGTGAGGCACTTACAACGAAAGTCAATGGGCCTAAAATACTCACTTTTAAAAATGTAGCCACAACACAATATGTTAATGATTTTAGCATGGAAAAAAAATCACTTGCTAATCTTTATTATACAATTTTACAACTGTATTGCTATGCCAATGGAACGTTGCAAACTGTAAAAATACTGCAAATATTATGTATACAATTTAACAATTACCAACTTTATGCCACAAATGCTTATGTTTGAACTTATCTCGTATTTAACCCAGAATATTTTCCCAAGTATGAGTGTTTACTTGGAGAAAATCATAAGTTAAAAAAAAAAAAAAAAAACTAGTTCCTGCAGTTTTATTACATTGCTGCTACATGCTACATTTCCATTTATCCATTGTAATCATACCATCTGCATTTAATTATATGATTAAGTACTTTGTTGCATTCAAAATGTGTGGATGTTTGTGATAATTGCAGCTGGTTTAAAGTGCTTCTTGGAAACCTTTTAAACCATTTGATAAATTGTACAGTACTCGAGCATTCAAGCATAAAGCTGTGTCACAAGGCGATGATGTATTTTCCAGCAAGTGATTGTTGGCATTTTAAAGTTGGTTTATGCCACTGGACGGTGACTGAGCTGGTTTTTACTTGGACTTTGTAAAGGTCATTCTTCTGGCATACTAAATCTTTCTGTGCAGGTTTCACTCCCGGCAGGAGCCGGGAACGCAATATCTTGGACTCGGCTGAATAGCAAATATTATTTGGCGAACCGCTTCTGCTCTTTTGAGCAATAAATATATGCTCTTATACATTTATGTGCCCTGAAATGAGCCGGTTTGTCCTAATATAGCCGTGTTTTGTGTGTAGCCACCTAAATAACCACAGGTTTAACATTTCAAGGGTGGACAGGCTGATCCTCACAGTTTTTTGTAACAGCTGGACCGCAGGCCAGGCCGTTTGGCTCTGCTACCGCTCTAAGGCCACGGATTTCATCCATTAGGACAAAAAGAAAGAGAAAATAGAGAGCAAGGAAAATGCTGAATTCAATCTTAACACATAAATATGAGTCTGACAGAGGTTTGGCAGGCTGTGGATCTCATACCACTGGGAAGAGCCAGAGTGTTTGTTAAGAGAGGCTGTTGAGCATTGATTTTGCAACAGGCCTGGCACGGCGCTTTGGAATGTAGGCCACTGCTGTTGCAAAAGCCAGAGAGTGTTTTCTGCGAGGCATTATTAGCTTCACGCTTCACCCTGAGCTGCTGTATGTCAGATGGACATGATGTTCGGACCTTTTAGAGTCTTTAGAGAGAACGGTATGAATCTATTGATTTTAATGGGCGAAGTGCATTGCAAGAACGTAGAGGTAAAAACACAAGACTTTTGAGAGCTTTCGGAAATCGAATTCAGTCATTCGGTTCTTTTCACACCCCCAAAATGCATCTTAAGCATTCTAGCTTAATTTATTTTAATCATAATTACATTTAATCATCAATAATCTAGTTTAGAGGCTGTTTTTTACATCCCAAGTAGTGTTTTTGAGGGGAATTTGATCGAGGGGCTACATTGTACTGTATGATGAGATGTGGACTGACGGCTGCTGAAGACTGCTGAAGCAGATACGTTTGGGTCGTCTTGCAACATCTCAGGTGCAAAAAACTACCACTAGACTTTAGCTGAATAATTGACCAGACATGCACGTTGTGGGTGCAGTGATCCATTAGGAAAAACAATTATTTGTGGCCTATAGATATACATGTCAGTATATGCCAAAGCCCAGATGGAAGTGTGGGTGTGTGTGGGTTTGTTTAGCTATACTTTGGGGACAAAATCCTACTGAAATAAATAAATACAATACAGATAATATAATATTTAAAAAACAAAGTAATACACTGCCATTCAAAAGATTGTGGGAAGTAAGATTTAAAGGGATAGTTCACCCAAAAATGAAAATTCTGTTGTTAATTACTAACCCTAATGTCGTTCCAAACCTGTAAGACCTTAAATCATCTTCGGAACACAAATTAAGATATTTTTGATGAAATCCGAGAGCTTTCTGACCCTGCATAGACAACAACACAACTGACATCGTTAAAACAGTCTATGACATCAGTGGTTCAACAATAATTTTATGATTTTACAGTTGAACCACTGATATTGCATGGAAATCAGAGATTAAATTATAATAATTAGCACAAAAAATCGAAACATTAGAATGATTTCTGAGGGATCATACCTAGTGAACAAAATATATTCAAATATATCTAAAATATATTTATTTTGTGCTAAGTATACTACAAGTATATTTGCATATTTATGTGCTTAATAAAAAACATACTGCGATGAGGATGTCAATACATGAAGATTTCTAGAACTGCTCTGAGAGTCACTTCATGAGCATTTTACCATTTCTTTTGAGAAAAACCATCATCATATCATATAAAAACAGAAACTTCAAGGTCTTCACAGCAACCCGTCAAAATAAAAATTTGATTTAACGTGAAGAAACTGTGACAGAAATATATTAATGTAATTTTTTAAAAATTATTATTTACCAGAATTTATTTAGCAGAAAAATGTAACTATACACAACACAGTATTTCTGAAAAAAGGAAATAAATAAAGTAATAATAAGCTAAAAATCAATTAATTAGAGATGCTTTTCATTACTAAAATTTAATGAAACCATTTGAATCCAGAAACAAACCACTGAACCAGATTGAATACAGAAAATTAATGGAAAACACAGAATTTGGTAAAAATAAAACAAAGAGAAACAAAGAAAAAAAATCTTGGGCCCTAAAAATGTCACTTTTGTTAAACTTTTATAAAAAAAAAAATTTGTTGTTAAATTGTGTAAATTGTGATTTCAATTAATTAGAAATGCTTTTTGATTAACTGAAAAATTTACTGGAAAAAAAAAGAATTTAGAAAAATAAAAAGGGAAACAATGGAATTTGGGGAAAAAATAAAACGGAATTTGGGAAAAAATAAAACAGATTTTCATATTGCAAATAAACTTCAGGTACACTTTAAATATCTTGCATTTAAAAACTTGTATTATATAGAGATCATACAATCCTTATTAATAGTAATATTAAAACACATTTTAGGCATAATATTAAAAAATGTGCATTGTGCAATGAAATACTCCAAATAAAGTTTAATTATAAAGTTTAAATATAAATATATTTTAAATAAATTATGGCATAGGTTTTTTTTTTTTTTTACTAGGAATGTGACACTGAAAAAAAAGTTTTGCCATCACAGGAACAAATGACATTTTAGAACTTTAATATTTAATATTTTACATTATAATTTACATATTATTGGTATTTTAAAATATTGTAGGGGTAGGGTATGTTTTCTTTTTGGTTTAGTCTATAGTAATTATTATTATACAAAACAACAGAACTCTATTGCTTACTCTTATTTAGACAGCAGGGTGAAAGTGTTTGTAAATATATTCATTCATATAATTATCTACTCTTTTCATCATCCTCATTGGCTATCACATGTCATGTGCTAACGAATTAGCAGGCAATAATTTCACAAAGATTTGTTGATTGCAGTCTAGACCGGGCTTGACTTCAGCGTGCTTTGTCAGCTCATTGTTTCTGTTTAGCAGCTTTCTAAATCTCTCCATCTGCCTCATAGCCACACAAATCCTGCTGTCTCATAAGTGACACAGTCATCTGCCAGCAAAATCAGATTGGCAATGATACAAACCCCCAGATGAAGGCGTGTGGAAGCTTTGCCACACCCTTGGACCTTTTCACGGTTTAGAAAGCAAGAAAGCTTGTCTCTCTGCCAGAGCTTTGAGAAAAGAAAAGCTTTAAAAGCTTACGATATTTGTCATAAATGCAGAGCAGATTTCATCCTCATGTTTATGCCGTCGGGTGTAATCTAGACCCTTTCTTTAAAAAAGCCATTTGCCAGATCCAGCATTAACCGGCTGATTTGTCTGCAGCATATTAGAACGATGTTCTTAATGGTTCATTAGTATGTCTCAATGAAATTCTGACAGTGTGGCTGACTGTGCACTTCTATACACTCAGAGATTGCATGTCTTGTAATGCATGCTGCAAAAGAGGCTTGAACAAATTATCACTACATCCTCTACCCTTGATCTCTGCCCCATGTGTCCTTCTCCTCTGCTCTTCTCTTCCTCTCTCACCATCCTTCCTTCTCCCTGTATGTCTCAGGACGAGGCTCTATTGATCGTGAAAGTGTGTGACTGTAATGAACTTTGACAGCTCACCATGCAGGCTTGCACTGAACTGGGAGGAGAGAATCATGCGGCCAATCCATGGGGCAGAAGATCACGTCAGCAAAGCCAAACCATCCTTCATGCATGAGTGCCCAACCTCCACGCAATCTAACCATACTGCAGGATGCATACTCTCATATCACCCAAACTTGGGCTACAAGTAGGTGACTATTACATAGTACATATAGAACAATTCTGATTTAGAGATTTAGAGTCCTGCATTTGATATCTCTGATATATATAATATTACTTTGATTTGTTGGATATTCAACCATAGAGGCTTTAGAATATAATCTACAAAGCTAAACTGGCATCGCTAGCTGCTGAAATTTCTTCATGCCATGTGTATACTGATATTATTAGAGATATTTGAAATGTATCAATTGAAATTATAAATAGCGTGTGCTCGTTTATTCCATTTTTACATTTAGATTACTGATGTCATCTAATACTCATTTAGAATAAAGTTAAAAACATGAATGCATAAATAATTTAACACTGTTAAAGGGATAGTTCGGCCAAAAATGAAAATTCTGTCATTAATTACTCACCTTCATGTTGTTCCAAAACCATAGGACCTTCGTTCATCTTCGTAACAGAAATTAAGATATTTTTTAAGAAATCTGAGAGCTTTCTGACCCTGCACAGACAGCAATGCAACTACCACGTTAAAGGCCCAGAAAGTTAGTAAGGACATTGTTAAAATAGTCCATGTCGAAGACTGATCTGCAAGAAAATAAATTGTTGAATAAAGTCATTATTTTTATTTTCTTTGTGCACAAAGAGTATTCTCGTAGCTTCGTAAAATTACGGTTGAACCACTGATGTCACATGGACTATTTCAACGATGTCTGTACTACCTTTCTGGGCCATAAAATGTTTTAGTTGCATCGCTATCTATGCAGGGTCAGAAAGCTCTTGGATTTCATCAGAAATATCTTAATTTGTGTTCCAAAGTTCCAAAGGTGAGTAATTGATGACAGAATTTAAATTTTTGGGTAAACTATCCCTTTAACACTGTTAAATTAGGGCTGTCAGTTTAACGCATTAACTTAAATAATTAGTTATGAAAAAACGCGATTAAAAAATTTTAGCGCAGTTAATGCGCTGGCCCCGCCCTCAGACCTGTACGTCACCTTATGTGTGACCCTGGACCATGAAACCAGTCATAAGGGTCAATTTTTCAAAATTGAGATTTATACATCACCTGAAAGCTGAATAAATAAGCTTTCCATTGTATGGTTTGTTAGAAAATGACAATATTTGGGCGAGATACAACTATTTGAATATATGGAATCTGAGGGTGCAAAAAAATCTACATTTTGAGAAAATCGCCTTTAAAGTTGTCCAAATGAAGTTCTTAGTAATGCATATTACTAATCAAAAATTACATTTTGATATATTTATAGTAGGAATTTTACAAAATATTTTCATGGAACATGATCTTTCAAGATATTGGTGCAACAAAATGCCCCTGTATGTGTTTTGTCTCATATTTTTATATATATCACATATTACACAATATCACACTGGCAGCAAGAGAAATATGACACAAGTCCTGATTTGTCCCGAGCTTAAAGGAGAAGTCCACTTCCAAAACGAAAATTCACAGATAATGTACTCACCCCCTTGTCATCCAAGATGTTCATGTCTTTCTTTCTTCAGTCGTAAAGATATGATGTTTTTTGAGGAAAACATTTCTGCATTTTTCTCCATATAATGGACTGATATGGTTCCCCTGATTTTGAACTTTCAAAATACAGTTTAAATGCGGTTTCAAACGATCCCAAATGCGGTTGTAAACAATCCCAGCCGAGAAAGAAGGGTCTTATCTAGCGTAACAATCTGTTATTTTTATAAAAATAATACAATCCTTTTTAATGTCAAACTCGTCTTGTCTTACTCCTGCCTGGACTGTTTTTTTCGGTTCATGACAGGGTATGTCGAAAAACTCCCATCTCATGGTCTCCCTCAACTTCAAAATCGCCCTGTATCACTTTTACCTTTTTTGTTAAGGGTGTTTGATCTTCTTTGCATGTTCACTTTGCAAAGACTGGATCGGTACTTCTGCAGTGATGTAGGATGATTTTGAAATAATTTTTGAAGTTGAGGGAGAAAATACAATTGGAGTTTTTCAACATACCCTAACTGTCTTGAGCCAGAATACACAGAGTTCAAGGAGAGCAAGGCAAGACGAGCATTTGAGAGTAAAAAGTATTTAAATTGTATTTTTCTAATGAAACTAACTGATCGTTTCACTAGATAAGACCCTTCTTCCTCGGCTGGGATCGTTTACAACCGCATTTGGGATCATTTGAAGCCACATTTAAACTGCATTTTGGAAGTTCAAAATCGGAATAGCAGAAAAATACTGGAGAAAAATGCTGAAATGTTTTCCTCAAAAAACAATTTCTTTGATTTTATACGACGTTCAATAAATAAGAAGTTGATATTGTGTTATTTTAAACACACCATTATATGTATTTGCTCAGTTTTGCAGAGAACATATTACCTTTGAAGCCATAGCAGAATTGTTGCGCATCTCAGAGCAACACAGCAGTGTTTAGTTTCTGAATGAATCCACGTTTGGAACCAATCGTGTGAACCAATGATTCAAAGGCCCATACATAAAGAGAGCCATTTACTTCATTCCTATAATAAATACATTTACTGCCACCTGCTGGCAGATTTAGTTTCTTATTTAGAGTATAATTTCATAAAAAAATAATAATAATAATAAGAAGAAGAAATAAAAACGTTAAAGGGATGGTTCACCCTAATAAATGTAAATTCTGTCATCATTTACTCACCCTCATGTCATTTTAAAACTTTTCTTTTGTGGAACATAAAACAAGGTATTTTTAAGACCCTTGGTAACAAAGCTGTTTTGGTTACCAGTGACTTTTATTGTATGAACAAAAAATACTGAGATGTTTCTCAAATTATCTTTTTTTGTGTTCTGTAGTTTACCGTTGCAGCCTAAATGTTTGTGTAATCAATTTTATGTTGAATTAAAGGGGTCATCGGATGCTAAGTTCACTTTTTCATGTTGTTTGAACATTAATGTGTGTTGGCAGTGTATGTACAAATCAACTCTATAATGATAAAAATCCATGCAGTGGTTTTTAATTAATCTGTAAAAAAAATATTCCCTTTTTCAAATCGAGCCGTTCTCAGATGCCTGTCGGTGTGGCCACTCCCACGATAGTTGATTGACATGAGTGTCTTACCTCAGATTAGCTGTAACAGTCCGCCCTCCTTGTTTTGATGCCGAAGCAGGGATTTAAGTTAGACTAGAATATCTCCAAATGAGCGATTGAGGTGCTGTGTTGCTGGATGTAATAACGAACATAGTGGTCCTCATTTACTCCCGACATCTGAGCCGCTGAAGACGCAGTGGATTACGTTTGTTTGTGAATGGAATGCACCTCCCGATCTACATATATCTGTCTATGTTCGCACTAATCATTCGTGATCCAGCTTCACTTACAGCAGAAGTGAGTGTAAGGTTTTTTTTATGAATCTTTGCGATCGCCTTTCCTAATAATGTGCTAGTTAGCAAGTTTAACGGCTAAACGCCGGCTAAAGTAAACACTCCACAGAGAGAAGAGAGGGGCGGGGCGAGCAGAGCTCATTTGCATTTAAAGCAGCCTCGACCAGAATGAGATGATTTTTGCAGAGCTGATTTTGACAAGGTAAACGGGTTATTTTACACAACCATTGAGAATTTTTAAACAAAGTATATTATAGACTTTTCATTAAGACCCTAAAGAATCATATCAACTTGTGGAAAATGGGCATCCGATGACCCCTTTAAAATATTTCAGCTGACACAAAAATAGCTTTAAAAAATCTTTTGTGGGTATTTTCATAGTCAAATTTAGCTTAATTAATCGAAACATCATGTAATTAATTCGATTCAAAATTAGAATCGACTGACAGCCCTATGTTAAACGTAATCTTTACCATATGTTTACATATGTTATACATGTCCCTTTCTTTGTATTCAGTTAGCCTTCAGTTAGCTTAGGCTTCTTGCTTAGCATAGAGCTAACTGCTCTTTTGATTAGCTAGAAAAATCCTGCGTTTTCATCTTGCACAACCCTACCAGCAGCTGTACTAACCAGCCAAACCTTGATCCCTTTGGTTTAAATACAGTACACCTTTTCGTGGTATAGGCTATATTCCCACGTCAGTTGCGGCTTTTGTCCCCCCTCAAGCTCAAAGTAAAACTCCTCCTGTGTGTGTACACTGCGGTTGTCTTTACTATCATCAGAACATGCTTTAAATTCAGAGAGGTGGTGTTTAGCACTCTGTAGATTGCTCTTTTAAGGTTGTGTAAACTCTCTGGTTTGGCTCGGTACACCACACTCAGTAAGCACTTAGGAGGTGCGCCTAGAGTGAACCATGATTGCGCGAGTGCGCTTGCTGCTTTCAGCCAAGACTAATGAACTGACTTCTCTGAATATGTTCATCAGCCTCCCTATAAACCCCCTAAACCCTGTTTCCCATCCATTAGCTCCATTCAGCGGCTAAATCATAATGATTTCCAAATGTGCTTTGTTTGAATGCACTCACGGGGTCTACCAGAGTTGAATAGGTACTGTGGTACACCGCAAAAAATGTCCTATTTAAAGACAAGACATAATATTATTCAAGGAGAATAAGTGAAGACTAGCTTTAACCACAGTGGTCGAAAAATGAACTACAGTACAGTGAGAACGAACCAATTGACTGAAAATGTATATTTTTCTCTTTTTCATAGCGTACGCTGTTTAATCAAATTAATCACAGTTATTGTTTGAATAATTATAGAAGGGGTGGCTAGCAGGGAAGGGAAACAGGAAGGGAAGGAGCAGTGCTTTCACCACATCAAAGTCGTCTGACAGTAATTACTGTCTATGAAACAATAAATAATGAAACAGGATCTATCTACAATTTACTTTAATGTTCCTGCATGATGTAATTTGAAATGAAGACAGTAAAATGATTTTTTTTTTTGCAGTGCAGACATCTTCGTATTGATCACAGCGAACTAATGCAGCAGTGCTGCCAAATTTGAGGGGAAATTAAATTAGAGGCCAGTGCTTAATGCCAAATATATTATGTGGTCTGGTTTGAAATACATGCAGACTAAAAAAGAGGCCACCACATTTAAATTCAGTAATATATTTATGCACATCTCCTTCATAGTTATTTTCTAAATTATGTGGCTTATTTTATTTGAATTACTTGAAATACAAGCATTAAAGGAATGTTTTCCTTTCATTTAATACAAGTTGAACTGAATTGACAACCTATTGCATAATGTTCATGACCACAGAAAAATGTGTCATCACGGTTAGAGTACACTGCACTTTGTATGATGCCATTGTACAAAACGTTGGAAGGCCATAGAATACATTTTTGATAAAGTCAACATGAATTGATGTTTAACGCATTTTTACTTCTGCAATGTGATGAATTTCAGAGTGGATATTTTCTAAAAACAAATAGAAGGGAATGGATTATTAAAAGTGGACATTACATGCCAGAGTTTGCTAAATTGTCTACATTGTTTATTGTTAAGTAAATACTGGTATTTATGGTGACTTTAAAGCACTTGCATTCATTCATCTTTAAAATATATGTATTATTTAATCTGTAAAGTTGTCTACATAGTCATTCAATTTCTATTATTTTAAAGGATTAGTCCACTCCAGAATTAAAATTTCCTGATAATTTACTCACCCCTATGTCTTTCAAGATGTTCATGTCTTTATTTTTTCAGTCAAAAAGATATTAAAGTTTTTGAGGTAAATATTCCAGGATTTTTCTCCATATAGTGAACTTTAATGGGGACCAATGGGTTGAAGGTCCAAACTGCAGTTTTAATGCAGCTTCAAATGGCTCTACACATCCCAGCTGAGGAATAAGGGTCTTATCTAGTGAAAGGGTAAGTCATTTTCTTAAAAAAACAAAAAAAAACAAAATCTTTTAGGCTTCAGAAGATTTAAACATCCAGGATACGCACACGAACAGACAATTTTAAACAATAAACTGATGAAGACATAAATAGCTGTCATTCAACCTCCTTCTCCACACTTGTAAACACTGGGTCAGTACCAGAGGTTGGGTTAAACCTTAACATTGTCAGTCATTTTGGACAGGGTCATAAACAGCGTTGGGAATGTTACTTTAAAAAAGTAATTAGTTATAGTTACTAGTATAGTTACTCTCACAAATAGTAGCTGAGTTACATCATTATAAAAGTAACTAATTACCAAGAAATATAACTATTGTGTTGCTTTTTTTTAAAAAAAATGTTTAAATATATCAAATAACTTGGATGTCCCTAATAACAAATGTTAAATGAATGACATTTTAATGAAATTAATTACATTTTTAGTTTATTCACCAGACTAATATTAAATATCTGATATACTATTATGATAATTTAGCTTTAAACTTCAGCGATTAGAAATTTAGTAATTAGAATAACCATGTATAAATACATATTTGTCATGTTGACTGAATTTAAGACTGGTGGTGGTGCTTAAGATATTGTTTGTAATTTAGTGTTTCTATTAAAAAAGGGGAGGGAGGGAACTAAAAATTATACTGATAAGATAACAAAACTACTACGAATTCTACTATTAATAACAATATAAAACGCACTAAGGTTTAATAAACTGCTGAGTTCATGAATATTAATCACGTTGTCTGCGTTCGCTCGAACTGATTTGCTGTAATCAGAACAGGGGCGATAATAGGTGAGCGCCAGCCAATGAGATTGCCGTTTGCACATTAGTTCCGCCTACTACCGCAAAAACCGGCAGTTCCTAAAAGCTGAAGAATTCCGAAGGACCTCCGTTATTTTGACAGGAAGATACAACAAAGAATATCGTTTACATGTAGCGCGTCAGTTCTGCATGGTATAAGACTCTGCTCTGTATCTTTCTTTGCGTGTGTGAGACAAAGTGACGACTAGTCGTGTGCCTTCACACTAGAGTTAACAGTTCCTCAAATACAGGTACGCTGCGCATCCATTCAGATTCGTATCATTGGTCGTGAATATTCCGTCATAATCTATTATTAACCATCATTTCAATTTTCATATTTTAATTATAATAACACATTTAATTGCTTTTATTTTTGTTCACATTTTCATTTTTAATTATGAACCTATAAGACGATATGGGCTTTTGCATTTATTTTAAAGAGAACAGAAGAACAGATGAGAAGGCGTAACTTTTCATGTCCAACACCACACCCGGCAGTGATATATTTTAATATATTAATATATTATATTTTAATATATTTTAATATATTCTCATTTTTATGAACCAATATCCATTCGTAAATCCCAATCGATCTTTTGGTTTATGCCGTTTCAGTTGATGAATGAACATTACATAGTGCACCTCACATCCAATAAATCACAATATGCTAAGTTTTGTGTTACTTTTGATATGAAACAAAATCTCAGATTTCAAATTATGTCTATTTCATTAGGAAATTCAAGGAATAAACAGTTTTTGGCGCTCTTTAATGTGACGTGATAGATCGTTGTAACTTCTGTGGACTGGCCCGTGCACAATTCCTGACAGTTTCATTTTTGTTCTGGATCCAGTTCTCTGCTGCTACAATGGAGCGCACTCGCCACCAAGAGGACAGGGGTGGGAATTACAGTTACAAGTTACAATAGATCATCCTTTAATCTGTCAAAGTGACCGAGGGCCTTCAGATATTTGCCGTCATTGCTAAAAAATTTTTTTGACAATTAAAAAAAAATGACAATTTTCGTCAACGCGACCTCTGGTCGGTACTTCCGCCTACATCATGCGTGGCCTTTCAAAATGACTACATTTTATTAGAAAATGACCACTCGTTTCACTAGACAAGACCCTTTGAAGCTGCATTGAAACTGCAGGTTGGACCTTCAACCCACTGATCCCCATTGAAGTCCACCATATGGAGAAAAAATCCTGGAATGTTCTCCTCAAAAACCTTAGTGTCTTTTCGACTGAAGAAAGAAAGACATGAACATCTTGGATGACATGGGGGTGAGTAAATTATCAAGAAATTTTAATTCTTCAACAGATGTGTGTTGACAGGTACAGGACCTTGTCTTAAAGACATAACAGATGGCTTTTGTTTAGACTATTGAGGCTGTATCTAATATCACTATATTTAAAAATTACAGAGACAGCAGGAAGCGACAAGTCACTGATGGACAAATTGACATTTGTGTTTATGTTTGTGTCCAATTGTATTCTGTAGTCTGGCTCTTCTCTCTTGAGGGTTCAGACTCTGGGCGGCAGTGACCCTGTCATGTCTAATTCATACTCAGCTCTTGCCAAGTGCCATGACGGCAAGGACGGCTGGTCTCTGGGAAGGTTAGCTGGCTCGGTATTGCTGAGAATGGATACGCTAAGGAGGGAAACCACTGTAAGGGAAGAACGCATTAGTACATTCAGTGTTCAACAGTCAGAGAAAAACAATTCAGACACTCTCCATGGGCTCGTCCTGTCTAGGGGACACAGTGGCTGTCCTAAAGTGGTTTGTTAATCTTAGCTGGTTTAAAAAAAATTGGTTTGCTAATCTTAGATGATCTCCCAACCTGGCCAAGCTGGTCTTTAATTAGTCAAAGCTTGGCTATTTGGCAGCTAGCTAACCATTTAGGCATCTTGTTGCTCTTTATCCACCTTTTTCTTCCTGTAAGAGCAGGCCACAGCCATTTGTACATTTTATGGGTCTGGCTTCCAGTCTCATCCACATGCAGCTATTTTTAGCTGTACAAAACAGCTTTTTTTGCTGCTTTATATTGCTAATGGGTGTGTCTTATGATATTATTTCAATATATTAACTTAATTATGAGCACACTGGTTTGTAGTGCAAACAGTTTTATCATTTACTGCACGTTGTTATACTTCTCGTTATTTCCCTATATAGCGAATAGTGAATCAGAAGTCTCACCCATTCTGTGTTAAAGAAAGAGTTAGATAGTCTTCAGTGAATGTAGTAGTTTCCAGTTGCTTGTTTGTCCACTTTGACATTTGTTGATATATTGATCTGTTTGTTCCTTTGTAAATGTCTGAATGTGTGTCGATTCTCCTCTCCCATAATGCACTGCCAGGCCATAAGTGGCTCAAATTACCTTGGACTCTTTGTTAAAGTACAGTGGAAATAGAGTGTTTTAGTTTATGCTGATGTTTAGCTTTATTTATATTTAGGGGTATTCATTTCCAGTCTGTACACTTTGTCCTCAGCAAAGGTCTAGACAGCCAAATCTTAGACCATTTCAGTAGCTGTTTGGCTTGAATGGCTTTGAATGTGATACTGACGCGCTTTTCTACTTTGTGACCTCCCGTTTGTATTATGCTTAATTTGTTGGAAGATTTTATCTACTGTGAAGAACTGTAGTCCTGTGTATGAGCTGGTAAGCCTTGTTAATGTGAAAAGGAGAGTGTCTGTTAGACCTGCAGGCACCCATTGAAGACCACAGAGCGGTTCTTCATGAACTTGAATAAGCACATAGAGAGATATTGCCTAACAGAACTCATGTGGTAAATCTGTGGCTCACTTATCACTTCATCACTTTAGGCATAACTTTCTGTATTAATCCCACTTTGTGAATAGAATTCGAACACCGAGTCTGGAGACGGTGCATGGTGTCATGGGAAACCACAAGCTCTGATTAGATCAGTGGCGGCTGCTGCCTTTCAAATGTGGATAGATGTCACTTATCGATGACAATGTACTCTCAAGGAAAATAATCAACCAAGCTCAGAACTCTGTTGTATAATACAGTTGAGGTTGAAAATTTACGTACACTTTGCAGAATCTGCAAAATGTTGATTATTTTACCAAAATGAAGAGGGATCGAACAAAATCATGTTATTTTTTATTTAGTACTGACCTGAATAAGATATTTCACATAAAAGATGTTTGCATATAGTCCACAAGAGAAAATAATAGTTGAATTTATAAAAATGACCCTGCTCAAAAGTTTACATACACTTGATTCTTAATACTGTGTTGTTACCTGAATGATCCACAGCTGTTTTTTTTTTTTTTTTTTGTTTAGTGATAGTTGTTCATGAGTCCCTTGTTTGTCCTGAACAGTTAAACTCCCCATTGTTCTTCAGAAAAATCCTTCAGGTCCCTCAAATTACTATTATTATTATTATTATTATTTAGCATTTTTGTGTATTTGAACCCTTTCCTATAATCACTGTATGATTTTGAGATCCATCTTTTCACACTGAGGACAACTGAGGGACTCATATGCAACTATTACAGAAGGTTCAAGCACTCATTGATGCTTCAGAAGGAAACATGATGCATTAAGAGATGGGGGGTGAAAACGTTTTGAATTTGAAGATTTTGTCTTCTGGGAAACATGTAACGATCTTCTGTAGCTTCTGAAAAGCAGTACTAAATAACAGAAATGAAAATAAATGAAAAAAATATGGTATTTAGGCAAAATAAGAAAAATGTACATATCTTAATTCTGTTCAAAAGTTTTCACCCCCAAGCTCTTACTGCATTGTGATTCCTTCTGAAGCATCAGTGAGCATTTGAACCTTCTGTAATAGTTGCATATGAGTCCCTCAGTTGTCCTCAGTGTGAAATGATGGGTCTCAAAATCATACAGTCATTGTTGGAAAGGGTTCAAATACACAAATATGCTGAAAAACCAAACTGTGGGAACAGCGGCCAGTTTAACTGTTCAGGACAAACAAGGGATTCATGAACAACTATACCTAAAGATAACACACTTTTAAGAATCAAGTGTATGTAAACTTTTGAACAGTCTCATTTTTATAAATTGCTCTTATATTTATATTTACTCTTGTGGACTAAATGTAACCATCTTTCACGTGAAATATCTTATTCAGGTCAGTACTTAATAAAAAATAATGTGCATTTTGTATGATCCCTCTTATTTTGGTAAAATAATTAACATTTTGTAGATTCTGCAAGGTGTATGTAAACTTTCAACCAAAATATAGAAATGCCAATTTGCAAGAAACAAGATTATGAATGTCAAACTAAATGCCAAACGTCGTCTGTCAGATTCAGTTATTGACAGTTTGTGGCAAAGTCCTGCCCATTTATAATTATGCCAAATCATCACATAAAGAACCCAGATATAAAAAAAATGAATGAATTGAAAGAGACTCCGTATAGACTTTCAGAGAAGCATACATACATATTTATTTATTTGAATAATATCTAAATAAAAATACATATAAATATATATATACACACATTTCTGTGTAAATAATACCTAGAAAAGGCCCCTTGACCAACAAAAATGACCTGAGGATGATGGGTGAGAGAAAATCAATCGTAACTGCCTCAGATCAATATTAATAATGGTGATGCTGTTGTCTGGCCCCGACCTAACTGAGACAAACGAGCAAAGACAAGGAATGGAAACAGAAAGAGGCTTGTTTTGAAGGGCCGTCTCTTTGCTTAAAGCCCTGTTGACCAGAAGCTGAGCAGTTCAGGGTATCATGAATTGTACATACACAATGAATAAAGATTTAGCCAGATAAAGTAAAAAAGAAAAAAAGTGACTTTCTGAAAGGAAAAAAAAAACTCTCTAAGATTTGAGGAAAATCATTTTTTTTAGGATTTTTTAAAGACTATTGCCTGCTGAGATAATAAGCAATGTAATGCTTCTTTTCTCCACTGGAGGTGAGCTTTGACCACTGGGACTTATTCACAGAGAGATTGATCTTTTTTAAGGGCACTATGTGCATGAATGTTTAAGTGTGAGAGAAAGTGGATATTTTAGGCGCTGCCTACTCACCATTTCACCATCAGCTTTAACAATACAGTATGTATGTGTATTTATACTGTAAAAGTAGTCATGAATGCAAAAATGTAGCTTTTGCTACTGTAGGTGTCTGTCTTTGCAATTCTAATATCCTTAAAAAAAACAGCAAACAAGAAACATTTCAAAGAGAAAAGTTTGTGCTAGTGGAGAATTATAGATTGGAGAGACTTCATGCTTCCAAATGAAGTTTCCCACTCAAAGCTGCACAGGAATGATTAGTCACTGCTAGGTAATTAATCCCAATACTCCCTTGTGTCCGAGCTCAGACAGATTCCAACCTCTCATTGTTTGTTTTGATATTATGCTTCAAGAAGTAGTGTGATCTCCTCCCTGTGCAAGGCATATGTTATTTGTGAATCATTGGACTTATATTTGTCACCTGCTTCATATGCAAAGAGGACGTGAGTCAGTTTCACGCCATTAATGAATGAAACTATATCACTGTGCCTGTCTGCTGAGAGGATTTACCACGTTTGATTGGGTATCACCATGATCCCTCTCGGCAGGCCCCTGTCTCTGCCCTCATAGCCTTGCCCGAGTGGCAGTGGAAAGGGCCGGACATCCGAGAAGGCCTGATAGGGTTCCACATTAGCTCTCTCAGGTGAGCTGCCCATTGGATCTGTTTACTGCCTGGGCAACGACCACAGGGAAGTGATCCCCAGCTTTAAAGTTTGGCCCCGTACGAGGCTATGATTACTCGCAAAAGTGTGTGTGTGTTTGAGTGTGTATGTTTTGGAGGGAAGCATTGTTCAACCCCCAGCTGGGGGTTCAAACAGAGGTCCCACAGCTGTGCATCTCTGGGGAGGTAAGGAGGGGCTTATGGGAAACCAGAGAGGATGCGGACATATGGCCACACCAGTGTTTCTGAGTCTAAGCTCGGTTTTCTCTCCACCTTCTGTTTTTTTTTTTTCTATTTTGTGCTGCAACAACTTTTTCCAGTTGCAAATGTCAGATCGTATCTTAATTCAGAGCTCGTGTGTGTGACCCCAGAGATCTGCAGATGTTTTTTTCTGATGTTTTGATGTGATACTGTGTGGAATTAACATACGAGATGACATCATATCATCATCTCTAGTGTTCTGTTGCACTGAGGAAAGAGTAAAGGGAGGGAACACGAGCAGAGAGGAGGAAACCAAATCACACAAAAAACAAGGTTTTGAGTAGCAAAAGAGTTTAGATTTAGTTGAAAAATCTTCCTCTGATCAAAACGTGTGAGTTAGGCTGTGAAAGTTCAGGGTGACTTTGTGTTTTGCACAATATGTAGTCTCTTTCTAAATGCGGAGCGTTTGATAAGGTCTCTCTGGACTCTGTATGCAATATATTGCTTGAGTTTGAAGAACATGCAGTGCATTTATCATCCTCATGTCCATCTTCAATCCTTGAGTTGTCTGTTTCCCAAATGAATGACTCTTTTGAGTAATTTATTTTTAATGAATCAAAGACAAACAGCATGATGGGTGTGTGATTTCTGAGTGAATGATTCTTTTGAGATGGTTCTTTTAATGAATTAAACACAACATGACTGGTGTAGTCCAATACCTGAATGAATGATTCTGTTTAGCCAGTTCTTTTAAATGAATCAAGAACATACGGCATGATCAGTGTAGTCTGATTCTGCCCCTTTGAGCCGGTTCTTTAAATGAATCATAAACACAGAATGACTGATATAGTCTGATTCCCAAATGAAGTCTTTTTAGTTGGTTCTTTTTAATGAATCAAGAACATACAGCACAATCAGCATAGCCCGATTCTGTTCTTTAGAGGCGGTTCTTTTTAATGAATCATGAACATGCAGCACGATCAGTGTAGTCCGATTCTGTTCTTTTGAATCGGTACGTTTTAATGAATCATGAACATGCAGCACAATCAGCGTAGTCCGATTCTGTTCTTTTGAATCGGTACGTTTTAATGAATCATGAACATGCAGCACAATCAGCGTAGTCCAATTCTCTTCTTTTGAATCGGTTCGTTTTAATGAATCATGAACATGCAGCACAATCAGCGTAGTCCGATTCTGTTCTTCAGAGGCAGTTCTTTTTAAAGAATCATGAACATGCAGCACGATCAGTGTAGCCCGATTCTGTTCTTTTGAATCGGTTCGTTTTAATGAATCATGAACATGTAGCACAATCATCGTAGTCCAATTCTCTTCTTTTGAATCGGTTTATTTTACTGAATCATGAACATGCAGCACAATCAGCATAGCCCGATTCTGTTCTTTAGAGGTGGTTCTTTTTAATGAATCAAGAACATACAGCACGATCAGCGTAGTCCGATTCTGTTCTTTTGAATCGGTTTGTTTTAATGAATCATGAACATGCTGCACAATCAGTGTAGTCCGATTCTCTTGTTTTGAATCGGTATGTTTTAATGAATCATGAACATGCAGCACAATCAGCGTAGTCCGATTCTGTTCTTTTGAGTCAGTTCTTTTTAATGAATCAAGAACATACAGCACGATCAGCGTAGTCCGATTCTATTCTTTTGAATCGGTTCGTTTTAATGAATCATGAACATGCAGCGCAATCAGCGTAGTCCGATTCTGTTCTTTTGAATCAGTTCTTTTTAATGAATCAAGAACATACAGCACGATCAGCGTAGTCCGATTCTGTTCTTTTGAATCGGTTCTTTTTAATGAATCATGAACTTGCAGCACAATCAGCGTAGTCCGAATCTGTTCTTTTGAATTGGTTCGTTTTAATGAATCATGAACATGCAGCACGATCAGTGTAGTCCGATTCTCTTTTTTTGAATCGGTACATTTTAATGAATCATGAACATGCTGCACAATCAGCGTAGTCCGATTCTGTTCGTCTTAATGAACCATGAACATGCAGCACGATCAGCGTAGTCAGATTCTGTTCTTTTGAATCGGTTCGTTTTAATGAATCATGAACATGCAGCACGATCAGCGTAGTCCGACTCTGTTCTTTTGAATCAGTTCTTTTTAATAAATCAGGAATGTACAGCATGATCAGCGTAGTCTGATTCTGTTCTTTTGAATCGGTTCTTTTTAATGAATTTAGAATCTACAGCGTGATCAGTGTAGTCTGATTTTATCCTTGTGAGACAGCTCTTTTTAATGAATCAAGAACATACAGCACAATCGACGTAGTCTGATTCTGTATTTTAGAACCGTTTCTTTTTAATGTATCAAGAAAATACAGCATGATCAGTGTGGTCGAAGTCTGTTCTTTTGAGCTGGTTCTTTGTAATGAATCAATTCTGTTCTATTGAGCCGGTTCCTTTGAATGAATCAAGAACGTACAGCATGATCAGTATAATCTGATTCTGTTTTTTTGAGCTGGTTCTTTGTAATGAATCAATTCTGTTCTTTTGAGGCAATTCTTTTTAATGAATCAAGAATGTACAGCATGATCAGCGTAATCCGATTCTGTTCTTTAGAGCAAGTTCTTTATAATGAATGAAGAACATACAACATGACCACTGTAGTCAGATTCTGTTCCTTTTAGTGAATTAAAATTACAGCTTATGTTACATTGTTATGGGATATTTAACGCAAGTTAAGGCCAGTTATTGGGTCATATTTATGCCACTGAATTTATAGATTTATTATAATGTATTTATTAAAGTCTCATCACTAGGCTACAGAATTGCATTTTTTTTTTAAACATTTCTTATTATAAAATACATAATAGAAATGCTAGAATACGAAACATTAAAAAAGAGGAAGCATTTGTGATTCTCCTCCCTAATCTTCGAGCTGATTCTTACAATCTTATCATTACTGTTTTGCTTTGAGATCTTTAGATTAGATAATAATGTTGGACATGTGTATTTGACTTCTCAATCACCCTGCCTATTCTTGTGTTCTCTCGTTAGGATGTTCCAAGTAACCCGACACTGCATAAATATTTGTCCAACATAACCGTGTCCCTTCAGATCATAATAGCACTGAAACCCGACAGCGGTCCCCCCCAGCGAAGTAATTCTATCCAAGCTTGCGTGGCCATTATTGATGGCCAAGTAAGTGTTACTGTTACAAACCAATTACTCAGTCATTCAACTTTGATGAGGGACTCTACAAATAAGCCGAGATGCTTATCGCTTTCCAACTCTCGCTTTCACCGACACCGGCCCTTTCTGCGGCTCACTTTTTCTCTCTTTCCTATTAAGTAGGAGAAAATGACAGCTGGCAGTCACGGCTGGTATCAAGGGAAAATTTCTGCCGGTTCAAGAGGTAAAGAAGTCAAGAGGTGAGGCATGTGTCCCCACAGTGACACTGAGAAATCTGGTGACCCGGTAAAGTGATATAACGCCATAGAGGTAGGGGAAGACTAAAAAAAAAAAAAAGAGGCGTTCGCCACCTCTTCATGTGGCTAAACGATGGGAAGGTGTGTGTCAGCGATGCAGTGAAGGACGGGGAACTTCCTTTCCAGTGTTTGCACATGTTGAGTAGGAGGTGTGCATACATTAGGCAAAAGTGGCAGACACCCCGAAGCTAGACAAAACCAGACTCTCACAGGTCATTTGTCTGGAATTTGTGACAGGTTGAACACAGGTTCTGTTTAATGACTATAAATGACATTTAACCTGTATTTGTCATTGAGATTTGCATTTCAGATACACCCGGAACTTGGGAATCACTTGAAGGCGGCAGCAAATGAGTTGTTTGTCCAAAAATGTTCTTTTAGTTCAAGCTGACGGAGGCATTTGTGTTATTTAACATCTGATAAAAAAGGAAACAGGCGTTTCCTCAACAGGAAGGATGTGCCTGGTGAACGTCCCCTGTGATGTGTGAGAAAGGGGAACCAGGCCCACAGCCAAACGACGCCGGTAGCAGTTTAGCTAATGAGGTCGTGAGATTCGTTCATGGACGTGATGGTCATAATGAAAGATTTGGCCACTTGCTGCTCGATCAGGCACGGTCAGGCTCAAGAAACCTGTTTGAATGGAGTGTCTGCCACAATCGCTCTTTGGTCAAGGACTAATCTTATTCCATGTCAGTGCTAACACGCTAGAGAGATACACTTTGGTTCTTCAAGCGCAGGGCTTTGCTAGTAACTCTTTTGCAGACCGTGGGGAAGTTTCTCCTCTCTTTGAGGTTTCCTCATCTGTTCTCTCCAGGCGTTTTAACTCCAATCCGACTCTTTCTAGCAGGATTTGTGATAAAAGGCAAGTTTTCCTTGTAGTGCCGCATGTTCCCTAGAGAGCAGAGCAGGGAAGCTGTTGTGCATTAACTCAGTACTGAGGCAGAGCATCTGGGTGATGTTTATGGAGATTTATTGGTCTCCCCCAGGCCCTAATTGCCTCCTCCCCAGTGGGTAGTCCTGTTAAGGCCGATGATATCGTCAGCCCTCTTTGGGCCTGATAATGGCTGGAGCAGGTGGACCAACGTATTGTTTACGTCTGTAGGTTATGGAGACAAATGGTGCCCCCAGACTCCTTTTGGCCCAGAGGACACACACACACATCAGAGGGAAACTTCCCCTCTTGGGTCATAAACCGAGCTGTTGCACCTCAACTTGGCCTTCGTGTTCATTTTTGAGAGGCAGGAGCCATATCACGGCTCCCAAGTTGAAGAATATAATTGAGTTTAATGTGAACAAGATGGCATTATCTGTCTGATTTACAGACAATGGTGACCTGTCTGGTTGAGGCATACATGTACCGATGTTTCTTCTTTTTTGGGACTCTGTTACAGACTTTTTCATTTTGAGCGATACACTTCGTAACTCATTTGGTTACTGGCATGAAAAGGCCCCAAAAAAGTTTTTCACTTCACAGTTTTCTGTGAAGAAGGTGGAGTCACAAAATGATCAGAAAAAAATGCTTCAGGCAGGGAAAATTTCAGGGTAGAGAGAGAAAAAGAGAAAGAAAGTGAGTGTCCAAACCTGCCTGCCTTTCAAGGTTATTACAAATCATCTATCTGGGCTGAAAAAAAAACTGAATTTTATTCATGAAATACACTATTTAAAGATGATGCGTGTTATTTTGTTGATATTAAAAACATTCTCCTTCTCCTATTCTGGAAGAATAATATGCAAAGAAAACCTTGGGTTAATTTGACTAAAATGTGAGCACTGTGTTGTTTTGAAAACATTGTCTGTTTATTTGAACATTCTGAGAAGCATAGCAACACTGGCTCAACCAATGGGATGAGTCTGGGGCGGGGCTGTCTGCTTGGCTGACCAATTACAGACCGGAAGAATTTTTGGGAAAGTTGTTTTAAAACAGGCTAGTGACATACAATTCAGATGCTTCACCTTAAAGTGATGATTTACTCACCAAATCAAGCAACTCTATGTGTATATGAATTTCTTCTTTCAGATGAATACAATCAGAGTTATATTTAAAAACGTCCTGGCTCTTCCAAGCTTTATGATGGCAGTGAACAGAGTTTATAAAGTTTTAAATATGGATATTTTTCTTACAAATACATCGATTCACTTCAGAAAGCCTTTATTAACACTTTAACTGTCACCGTCCACTATGTGGGATGGCTAAGTTGACTTTGATGTACATCAAAATCATATTACAAAATGTTTTCGTTCATGAATTATAAAATTTAAGTCTGGATTTGTATGTCTGTGTTCAAAAATGGAAGTGACAGTTAAAGAGTTAAAAGAGAAGTTCACTTCCAAAGTTGAACAAAAATGTACAGATAATTTATTCACCCCCTTGTCATCCAAAATGTTTGTGTCTTTCTGTCTTCAGTTGTAAAGAAATTATGTTTCTTGAGGAAAACATTCCAGAATTTTTCTTCATATAGTGGACTTCTATGGTGCCTGCAAGTTTGAACTTCCAAAATGCAGTTTCGATGCAGCTTCAAAGGGCTCTAAACAGTCCCAGCTGAGTTAAAAGGGTTTTATCTAGTGAAATGATCAGTTATTTTCTAAAAAAAAATGTATAATTTACGTACTTTTTAAACTCAAATGCTCGTCTTGTCTAGCACTGCTATGCACATGCCCTGTCAGAAAAAAAGGTACAGTTCTGTCGCTGGGGCGGTACCCTAAGGTACAAAGTGACTTTTAAAGTACTAATATGCAGCTTTAAGGTACCAATGTGTATCTTTAAGGTACCAATATGTACTTTCAAAGTACTAAAATGTACCTTTAAGGTACGAATATGTACTGTTTAGGGGTAGGTAAGGTACAAAGATGTACCTTTTCACTTTTGTACCTTAGGGTACCGCCCCAGCGACAGAACTGTACCTTTTTTTCTGAGAGTGTGCGAACTCTGTGTAATCCGGGTCAATACAGTTAGGGTATGTCAAAAAACTCCCATCTCCTCCAACTTCAAAATCGTCCTACATCGCTACAGAAGTACCGATCCAGTGTTTACAAAATGAACGTGCAAGGAAGGGTCAAACGGCCTTTACAAAAAAAGGTAAAACAGCAATGTTGGATGATTTTGAAGTTGGAGGAGAAAATTAGATGGGAGGTTTTCAACATTAAATATATTGACCCGGATTACACAGAGTATGTATGCGCATGGCAGAGCTAGACAAAACAAGCATTTGAGGTTAAAAAGTATATAAATTGTCTTTTTTTATTTTAGAAAATCGTTGAATAGCTAATCGTTTTGCTAGATAAAATCCTTCTTCCTTGGCTGGGATCATTTAGAGCCCTTTGAAGCTGCATTTAAACTGCATTTTGGAAGTTCAAACACTTGGGCACCATAGAAGTCAACTACATGAAGAAAAATCCTAAAGAAACATAATACCTTTACGACGAAGAAAGAAAGACATGAAGATCTTGGATGACAAGGGGGTGAGTAAATGATCTGTAAATTTTTGTTCTGGAAACGAACTTCTCCTTTAACCCCCTGGAGCCATGTGGAGTACTTTTTATAATGCATGTATGCACTTTTTTGGGGCTTCAAAATCTTGATCACCATTTACTGCCATTATAAAGCTTGGAAGAGTCAGGACATTTTTTTATATAACTCCGGCTTAAGAGAATTTTCATCTTTGGGTGAACTGTCCCTTCAGTTCTACATTTCTAGTTCAATTTGAGGTCTTGTTCTTTTCGCCCCTTAATAGTATCTTCCATTTTACGTATTCTACAATGTTCATGACATTAAATAAAACATTGCACTTCTGAAAAGAAGTGGTTTGGCTGTAGAGTACAAAAAAGCCATCACAATAAGACTGTAAGACCCCCCCCCCCCCCCCACTACTTTAATCTGTCATTCAAAATTGACTGAGATTTCTGTAGAGTAAAGCTGGCCTTGTCAATTGTTGTGAATTAACTGAATATTGATCTTGTAAATTTTCACAAGTTCTGTTAAGTTGTGTGAACAATGACATTCTATTTTATTATTATTATTTTTTTTTTTTTCACATATTACAATTTAAAAGAGTCTGTACAGAGTTTATACCTGTGATCACAATAGCTGTTTACTTTAAGACTATAACCAGTGTTGCCAAGTTGGACTACTTTAACACTGCTGCCAGGAGTTATTTTTAATGTCCACGGGGTCAAGCGACCCCAATAACATGATATTTAGCCACTGTAATGCAAATTTTACTAGGTGGACCCAGCCAAAAATGTGTATTTTACTCCCCGGGATGCAATTTTTAATGGAGGACCGCCCTCAAAATGTGATTGGGTAGTTTTGAGTAGCAATTGGGTTGGTTTTGTTGTGAAAACCTGGCAACCCTAATTATAATGTTGTATGTAACTGATGGAATGTGATAGTTTTAGAGGATTTTTTGTGCATAATCAATGATCTCTTGACGTGAAAGGTTTTTTTTTAAAGTTTACAAGGACTTTTTATAGTTATAGCGTCTTAGACTGGCTGCACAGTACAAAAAAAAAGTAGAAATATCATTGAAACCGGATAATTTACTTGACAAGCAAAATGGTTTGTTTTTAAAGAATCTCTCTTAAATATAAGAATATTTTGTCTTGTGCCACTGGCAGAGTTTTTTCAACTGTTCATGCATAAAATAAGTGGAGAAAGAATGTCGGTAACAGTTACTTAGCTTTAATATCTTAAGCTGTTGTGCTTGATTTCCATTAAACAAATCTAAACACACTTGAAACAAGGCCAAAAAAAAGCATATTAAGCATTTTTTTTCCTAAGTACATAAAGTAACTGCAGCTACGCTCTTGAGTATGATATAGGCATTTTAAACACTATATAGATAAATATGTAAGAATAATTTAAACAAATATCTGTATAAGGAAACCCAGTTTGGACTCCAGTATTATATCCATATAAAGTAAAAACACAAACCTAGCATGGAGACCAACCCTAATATTTTATTCAATCATTTATTTATTCATGATAGAATAATACCATCTGTCTGTTAACATCATGTTTACCTTGGTAGACTTTCATATTTTGAATATGGCTACAGTCATAACCAAAAAGAGAGAGAGAGAGAGAGAGAGAGAGAGAGAACGTAGAAGCAATGGAGACATTTCTATGTGTGGGAGGCAGGCGGCTGGTGACAGGCTCATGATTTTTGCAGAGGAACATGACTTCAGAAGGCCTGTCTGATGAGTCTGAGACAGGCCTGTCAGAGAGAGTGTAAGTGCACTAATGACTGCGAGCAGCCTCGCCACTCAGGGCATGAATATTGGATATATATGTAAGTGCATATTTTCTCTTCTCCCATCTGACGCTTAGTCCCAGATCCACACGTACCGAGAGGACCGTCACAGAAAGTCAGTGACCAAAGTCGGCGAGGCACAGGCCTGACGAATATCTCAAGGACCTTGAATCAAATTCTAAATTTACCAGACACTCTGGATCTCATGTTTTCGTGAAGGGGATACATTTAGATTCAGTCATTGAAATGCCCTATGATGAATTTGACAGGAAGAGTCTACGGAAATAAATGATTAAAGACACTGTGCTTGAGGTTGATGTCAGATGGGTGTTTTTGTTTTGGGTTTTTTGGATACTTTCATCAGTATGGCATCAAAACTGAACTAAATTAATTTTAGTTTTTGCACTGAGCATGATTTATTGGTGAACATTATTGGGAAAAAAGCAATAATTAAAAAAATGTTTGTTTTTTTTCTGCCATGTTTTATCAAAATGTAATCAAAATTTCAGATGTTTAAAAATATTTAAATATGCAAAATATGACAGAAAATATGTTGCAAATACATATTTTAAAATATAGTTTTGATACCATATTTAGTCAGGAATATACACTACCAGTCAAAAGGTTTTGAACAGTAAGATTTTTTTATGTTTTTAAAGAATTCTCTTCTGCTCACCCTTCCTGCATTTGTTTGATTCAAAGTACAGCAATATTTTTACTATTTAAAATAACAGTTTTTATTTGAATATATTTTAAAATAATAATTTATTCCTGTGATCAAAGCTAAATTTTCAGCATCATTACTCCAGTCTCCAGTGTCACATGATCCTTCAGAAATCATTCTAATATGCTGATTACTGTTCAAGAAATATTTATTATTATTATTATTATTATTATTATTATTATTAACAGTTGAGTACATTTTTTCAAGATTCTTTGATGAATAGAAAGATCCAAAAATCAGAATTTATCTGAAATAAAAAGCTTTTGTAGCTTTTGTAACACTATACCATTCAAAGCTTGGAGTCAGTATAATTTTTTGTTTATTTTTATTTTTTTTTCCATTGCTTTTATTTAGCATGGATGCTTTAAATTGATCAAAAAATATGTTAAAGACATTTATAATGTTACAAAATATTTCTATTTCAGATAAATGCTGTTCTTCTGAACTTTCTATTCATCAACGAAACCTAAAAAAAATATAAATCAACTGTTTTCAACAAAATAATAATAATAATAATAATAATAATAATAATAATAATAATAAATGTTTTTTGAGAAGCAAATCAGAATATTAGAATGATTTTTGAAGGATCATGCGACTGGAGTAATTCAGCTTTGAAATCACAGGAATAAATGACATTTTAAAATATATTCAAATAGAAATCAGTTATTTCAAATAGTAAAAATATTTCAAAATGTACTGTTTTTTTTTTTTTTGCTGTACGTTGGATCAAATAAATGCAGGTTTGGTGAGCAGAAGAGACTTCTTTAAAAAAAAAACAAAATTTCTTGCTGTGCAAAAACTTTTGACTGGTAGCGTATATAGTAGTATGGGGTATTCATTTCATTTCATATGAGGTTCATTTCATTCTCATTCAGTTTTACTCTGAAATACGTCACATCATGGAAGTATGTTTTAAATTCTGTTTTGTGTTGACTTTAAATTCATAACAGTGAGCAGTGAGTCAAAAAGCATAAGGAGCATGTGGAGGAGTCTGAAGGTGGACCAGACATGTGGGTGGCAGATGTTTTAGGGGCCAGTCTGAGGGTTATATCTGGGTGAACCTGGTATGACTCACACAGACACACAGTCATTTCACACCAGTAACAGGTACGAGCAAAACACTTAGAGCCAGTCAGATTAAGCAACATTGTATTATTGCAGGACTTTTCGATGCTTCCGGAACCAGGGGATGAACGGAGTGTGCAATTTGCAACAGCACCATGTGTCTTTGTGCAACACTGATGCACATCTATTTTTGTTACTGCTCCCTGTTTTGCCCTTTGTAACTTGTTTTGAATCTGTTAGACGGACCAAATCGAATATTGAAATGAGTTCCAAGCTCCATCTGCCCAGCTTGTGCTTCTGCATGTGATCTGAGCCAGATAAGAGTGACTGTTCCTGTTTGTCTACTGAATACACAAACCTGAAGAACAATTTACTTAATGCTAGCTTTCCATTGTAGGGCTTTCTGGGTTTTTTATTGGCCAATTCTGATTAAAAATAGGTATACCGTCTTTCTTCTTTCTTTCTTTCTAGCAAATGAGTTTCTGTTTCTCTTTCATTCTTTTTTCTTTCTAGCAAGTTTTCTCCCTTTTTCTTTCTACTTTGCATTTTTCTAATTTTATGTTAGTATATAATCAACAATTTTGAAAGTCTAAAAACAGTTAAAACATCACTAAAAAATAAAATGCTTTAAGTGAATTTAAGCATCAGTTAACCATAATTAACACTAAAATCAATCTTTTTAAAGTCAGCTTACAGTATGCTTTACACCATTACATTGTACAGATATTCATTTTGAGATTTTACAGTTTTTTAACAATTGAATAAAAGTTATATTTATGAATGAAATTCTGTATATTTTATAAATTATTATAAATCAATTTTTTGTTTTTTTAAAGGGGTCATCGGATGCCCATTTTCCACAAGTTGATATGATTCTTTAGGGTCTTAATGAAAAGTCTGTAATATACTTTGGTTAAAAATTCTCGATGGTAGTGTAAAACAACACCCTTTTACCTTGCCAAAATCAGCTCTGCAAAAATCATCTCATTCTGGTCGAGGTTGCTTTAAATGTTAATGAGCTCTGCTCGCCCCGCCCCTCTCTTCTCTCAGTGGAGAGACAAGCCTGTTTTCTTTAGCCGCGTTTAGCCACTAAACTTGCTAACTAGCACGTAATTAGGAAAGGCGATTGCAAAGATTCATAAAAAAACCTTATACTCACTTCTACAGTAAGTGAAGCTGGATCACGAATGATTCACGCGAACATAGACGGGTATATGTAGATCGGGAGGCACATTCCCTTTACAAACAAACGTAATCCATTGCATCTTCAGCGGCTCAGATGTCAGGAGTAAATGATGTAAAAGTGAACTTTGCATCCGATGACCCCTTTAAAGATTAACTTCAAGTGAATGTTAGATGACAGTAAAGGTAGTTTTCTTATTCAGTTTTTAGAAACTTTTCTTTTTGTTTAAAATTCTAAAACTTTATTTTTATTTCCAGGTTTTTAATGGAAAAGAAATCCTGGATTTCCAATGTGTTCTCTGACTTTTGTTCCCCACTATGTATATACACTACCAGTCAAAAGTTTTTGAATAGTAAGATTTTAATGTTTTTAAAGTCTCTTTTGCTCACCAAGCTTGCATTTATTTGCTCTAAAGTATAGCAAAAAGTAAAATTTTGAAATGTTTTTACTATTTAAAATAACTGTTTTCTATTTAAATATATTTAAAATATTATTTATTTCTGTGATTTCAAAGCTGAATTTTTAGCATCAGTCACATGAGCCTTCAGAAATCATTCTAATATTCTTTTTTGCTGCTCAAAAAACATTTATCATTATTATTATTATGTTGAAAACAGTTGAGTAGAATTTTTTCAGGTTTCTTCAATGAATAGAAAGTTCAAAGAACAGCATTTATCTGAAATAGAAATCACTTTATCATCACTTGTGATCAATTTAAAGCATCCTTGCTAAATAAAAGTATTAATTTGTGATATTTCCTTCCCAAAATATATAGTGCTGATCTTTGGATCTTTTAATTCATCAAAGAATCCTGAAAAAAAATAAAAATAAAGACTGAAGAGTGGAGTAATGATGCAGAAATTTTTGCTTTGATCACAGGAATAAATTACATTTTAAAATATATTTAGATAGGAAGCAGTTATTTTAAATAGTAAAAATATTTCACAATATTACTGCTTTTGCTGTATTTTGGATCAAATAAATCTTATTTCTTAGATCTTTAAAAAAACATTTAAAATCTTACCGTTCAAAAACTTTTGACTGGTAGTGTATATGAAGATACTGATATTTCTCTATACTTCTGTGGACTTTCTACTTCATATGCTTTGTAAATCCACACTGTATCGAACAGCAGGGAACAGCTATTCACTTACATAAAAGATCCTTAGTCATGAATGCATTGAGTTTGTGTCTAGAAGCTGAGTGGGGACCGACTTTCTACAATAATCAGGCTGTCATGTTGTCACCAGGCTGTGACATCCGTATTGACTGTGATAGCGCTGAGCTCTGCTTCTAGTTCATTCTCTTTAGCACCTGTCACTTTCCATGCACTCCATCACATCTGCCGTGATAAATTCACTCCTTTTTTGTATCCCAAAGGCAGTTGCTGTAATTTATTTTCCCTCTTGGTCTCCCAGATAGGTTTCAGTGTGTTCAGAAGCATATGGGGGGGGTTTAGATGACTTAGATATGGTCATAACATACTGGTAACAGAAGTGTGATTGTGAAACCACTCATAGCAAACCCTGTTTGATCAAAAGAACATCTATCATTGCTAGATGTTTGCACTTGCCATCTATATCTGTTGCTATAATTACTACTTATCAGGAAGTGGCATAGCTTCTCGTAAAGTTCAATGGAAAAACCGACATTCGTATACTGTACCACAATAGGGCTGACAAACACAATGAGAGGTCTGAACTTGCACTGTGGTGTTTCGAACATTAGCAAAGCAGTATAAAAATTGTCTTAGAGGTTTAGTTTGGATTTCCAGTGGTATATCAACCACACTTTATTAAAGCACACATTTCAAGCATTTTTCATTCACTCATACAAAAGCATCCAAGTATTTAATTTACCAAAAGGAGTTCTATGGAAGCCCGTTTCTGCTACTAAATTAAAAATGTAAAAGGTTATTGTGACTTTTTTCTCAAAACTGAGTGATATAAACTCACAATTACAAGTTATAAAGTCAGAATTGCTTGATTGAAACTCGCAAGTCTGACTTTTTTCCTCAGAATTACGTGATATAAACTCACAATTGGAAGTTTTGAAGTAAGAATTGCAAAATACTTTCTTTCTTAAAATTGCGAGTTCAGATTTTATAACTCTCAATTGCGAGTTTATATCGCAATTCTGAAAGAAAAAAGTCAGAATTGTAAGATAAAAGGTCATAATTATCTTTATAATTTTTTTTCAGTGGCAAAAACGGGCTTCCATAGTTTTCAAAGTGTGGTTTAAAGGATATTTCAAACAAAAAATTAAAATTAGCTGAAAATGTACTTAGCCCTCATGCCTTCGAAGATGTAAAAGAGTTTGTTTCTTCACTAGAACGGATACATACTTGTAAAGTGAAAAGCTGAGTGATTTGTAAATAACAAATCCGTCATTTTAACTTAAATGATGAGGCGTTTAAACTTTAAACTATTGCTTTTGGCCAAAATACAAGTCTATAATCCATTATAATAACACTTCCTTCAGTGAAAAAGTCCATCTGTTGTTCTCTCATATCAGAATCCAATGACATATTTGTTTAGAGCTGTTTTGGACTGTTTTGGCTTGTAAACGGTGCTTGATCAATTACTTTTTTACAGAAAAAAGCAATGTTATGGATAGAGGACTCATATTTGAGCCAAAAACAGCTGTTAAAAATGTTGCGATGGATTTATTTGTTACGAACAAACAGCTTTTTGTTTCACAAGATGCTAATTGATGGACTGGAGTTGTGTTATGGATTATTTTTAAGGCTTTCGTCAGCTGTTTGGACTCTCATTTTGACGGCACCCATTCACTGCAAAGGATTTATTGGTGAGCAAGTGTTTTAATGCTAAATTTTTCCAAATCTGTTCTGATAAAGTAACAAACTCAACTCGAGTGCATTTTTAGTGTATTTTTATTTTTGAGTGAACTGTTCCTTTAAGTGTCCAAAACCATTTTGGGGACACTGTATTTTAGGTATTTAAATGGATAATTTGAAAAGGAGACACTAACACATTGAAGTATAACTCACAAATTTAGAAATGTAGAAAAACTCAAAGCTAATTTTCCTCCTCTTGTAGGTTTTAAGCATTAAGCATAGCATTTGCTATTTCGTTTCTTTTTAGTTTAGGATACTGGTAAATTATTTACATATCTTGGGTGTGTACGATCAGGAAATGTTTGATAGTATATCATTCATTATCAGAAATATTCCAGCGTAATGCATAGATGTATAGAGGTAGAAAGTTCAAGAAAACTAGATGTAGGTTCTGCGGCAGGCAGAAGGGTGGTTAGACAAGGAAATACATCAGATAGAAAGCGAGCGAGGCTGCCGAGAATTGTCACTGGCACAACCGAATGTGACTGTGCATAGAAAGGAGAATTTTTCATGTCTCTACCTCTTTGATACACATACAGAGGAGGAGACAGCAGGCTCAGACTCTCGCTGTCTCTGTCCAACCGAATCTTGTGTCTGGCTCAGAGGGTGGTAAATAAAAAAGAAGAGTGTATTGATTGAGGAGAGAGTGTGAATACACCATGTATGGGTGGGGGGGAAGATTCGTTTTACCACAGGTTGCCCCTAGTTTGTGCAAACCACCTGCTTGCTTTTAGACTTTCTTGAAGTAGCTTGTTGCATTTTTGTGCCTGTGCCAAAACCTCTTCTGTTCACCTTTACCTCTGCTAAGCTTTCAAGTAAGTTGTTAAAAAAAAAAAAAATCACCTACCTGCCTGTGATACCCAGCCCTTGAAGTGCACACCGCAGAGCACAGGAAGTTGGCCAGCCAACTGGGTAGACTGTCTGTTTCTGTTACTGTCTAGTTCATGCAAAAATAAGGGCATGGAAAAAGAGCCAATACGTACAGATTATGAATGGGTAAAGGCATTATTTTTTATCTCACCTTTCAAATTTTTTCACTTGAATTCTAAAAAAAAAATGTACACCTTTTTAAGATCTTTGAAAACAACTTTCTCTCTCTCTCTTTCTCTATATACAGTTGAAGTCAAAAGTTTACATACACCTTAAAAGAAACACGATGCATTAAGATTAGGGTAAATTTAACTTATTTTGTCTTCTGGGAAACATGTAAGATCTTCTGTAGCTTCTGAAGGCCAGTACTAAATGAAAAAAAATATGATATTTATGCAAAATGAGAAAAATGTACACATCTACACATTCTGTTCAAAAGTTTTCACCCCCGGCTCTTAATGCATCGTGTTTCCTTCTGAAGCATCAGTGAGTGTTTGAATCTTCTGTAATAGTTGCATATGAGTTCCTCAGTTGTCCTCAGTGTGAAAAGATGGATCTCAAAATCATACAGTCATTGTTGGAAAGGGTTCAAATACACAAAAATGCTGAAAAACTAAAGAATTTGTGGGACCTGAAGGATTTTTCTGAAGAACAGTGGGCAGTTTATCTGTTCAGGACAAATAAGGGACTCATGAACAACTACCACTAAATAAAAAACAAAACACAGCTGTGGATCATTCAGGGAACGAGTATTAAGAATCAAGTGTATGTAAACTTTTGAACCGGGTCATTTTTGAATAAATTCAAGTATTATTTTCTCTCGTGGACTAAAAATTGAGCTTAGAGAGAGAAAAAGTGGATCCGATCCGATCCTTTTTTATCTGGTACTCCTATTGTAGTCGTGAGAAACCCCATGTTAAGTGATGATAATGCAGATTACAGAGAATTTGAGTACGTTTTTGAGAATCAACACTGTGTAAATCCTTGAATTAGCAGTGGTATGAGTCAGCCTGTCTCTGTTTCTTCTCACTGTAGGGTTGAAGTGAAACCACCATCATCAGCGGTTTGACCGCTCTTTTGCAATAATAGCATTCATTTTCTCCTCAGTCATTTTACTATTCAACCTATAAAAACTCCCGGCACATCCAGCCCGCCCAGCTGACTCCACACTTGTTGAAAGCACATATAGTTTCGGAAGAGCACAGCATAATGAAGACCGGAAGAAAAAGTTAGCGACTCTCGAGGAAAAGAAAAATAAATATTGCTGCTTCAAGCGAGATTTTATCTGCTGAGATCGTTGATACGGCTGTCACGAAGTTGTGCGAGAAAAAGGGCTGATTTTGTCAAATGGAGAGGAACGTTTGGGGCCGTGGTTCTGCTGAGGGCATGTCATCTGTGCTTCCAAGAAAAGAAAAAGATAAAAGGCATCAGTCAACAAACTCCCATTTAACACTAAACACTCTCGAGACTCACTCGTCTCGGGCCGGGCCAATTCGGTGACATTGAATGCTTGGATAAAAATTGCTGAGGACAATAAAAACTAGAGCAGCCGGAAAGTTTGGATTCCAAACAATAAGAAAATAAATAAAACGGGACGCTGGCCTAAGACAACAGTCGCTGATGAAACCGTCAAGCTGCAAGATCAACATTTGTCAGTTGCGCTTCCTCTGGAAATACACGACCCTGAGATTTTATCAGGGGATCGTTCCCGATCCAGTATTTGTTTCATAGCCGACTGTTTATTTTCTTGCGCTTTTGATTAGTGGAGCCCTCTTCATTGTAGCCCGGTTGTTTCTGGACCACGTCCCAGCACAATAGGGAATATTCGGCCCGTGATTTACATCACGCTGTGACCGAACAATATAGAGTGTCAGCGTTTGTTTGAAGCTCCTTTGGGTATACTGTTGCTTTACATAGCAAAAGTCAATATGCCAAGTTAAAACATCGGCCTTGCTGTGATGTTTATTTCGCCATCTCGTTGTTTTATGCTAAGTCACTCGTACTGTTCCCACACCCACTGCCGTGGTGTAATGTCACTGGCCGAGGTGAGCCGGCCTGGAAACAAATGTCTGCAGAATCTGGGCTTTCTTTCAAGACGAGAACTCTTTGTGTTTCTTGAATTGCTCTCATAAAGACGCGCCAGGGTCATAAACCTGTTTCCGCTTCACATTGCATGCATTGCATTTGGTTTCACACTCGCAAAGCACAAGTGTTGGGGAAGCTGTTTTGAAACTGTAGCTCGCCAAAGCTAAATGCTACTTTTGTGTAGTTATTTATTTTCTTTTATATTGTTATATATGTTATAGATTTTGTAGCTTTATATATTTTCTATATGTATTTTTTTTTATTATAAACTAATATCACACCTTGTACTTAAGTAAATTGTTCAAATGTTACCCTGAAAAATATTTGTTTATATTTTTGCATATTTATATTTGATATATTTATACTTATTAGCATTTATATAATTGCACTTCATATTATTTATATATATTTTATTTACTTACATTTTATACAGTATGTGTTGTATTTATAACAGCACAGGCCAATGTATATACTTCTATATATATTTGGTGTATATTTATACTTTATATATATCACAACTAATATTAAAATGTCTTAGCATTAAAGCAAAAAGTTAAAATTTGTGAGAAAAACTTTTATTTAATTTTTCCAAATACTTTAAGTATTTTTATTTATATATTTGTGTTATACCACGCATAATATTAATATGTTGTTTTTGCACTTAAGCAAATTGTTCAGATATTACCTTGGAAAATATTTAATGTTTATATAATTTGTTTATAATTTTGTATATTTTATATATTTATATTTATTGGATTTCATATAATTACAATTTATGTTATTTATAAATTTTATACATTTATGTTTTATACAACTGTATTTATAACATCACATGCCAATTAATATAAGTTTATATGTATTTTGTGAATATTTTATTTATATCACACCTAAAAATATTGGAAAATATTTATTATTTATATAATTTTTTTTACATTTATTTTTTATACATTTGTAGTTTTTGGCTTTCATATAATTGCACTTTATATTATTTACATTATAGATTTAAGTTTTATATATGTTGTATTTATAATATTACAGACCAATTTATATGCATTTATGCATTTTGTGTATATTTATATTTGATACATATCACACCTAATATTAATATGTTGCCTTAATACTAAAGCTAGTACAAATAGTTAAAATATTATCTGGAAAGTGTATTAACAATTTGAGAATTTGTATATATTTATATTTATTGACTTTTATATAATTAGACTTTATATTATTTATATATTTTTTATAAATGTAAGTTTTAGTAATGTCGCATTTAAAATATCACAGGCCAATTTCTATACGTTTAAATGTATTTTATATATCTAATATTGAAATGTTGTCTTTGTACTGAAGCAAATTGTGAAAATATTATCTGGAAAATATTCTCAGTGTATTAACAATTTGATGGGAAAAAAACTATTTTATTTTATTTTATTTTATTTTTCCAAATACAAGCTACTGAAAGTAGCAAAATACTTTAAAGCAACAATGTATAATACTTTAGTCTGTATTATCCAATTAAGTTATATATGTAAAAATATAAAAAAAAAAGCTTCAGTAGCTTCAATATAGTACTTTTGTCATTAACTTGTTTTTGCATATATATTAATATTGACTGGAAAAGCTACACTATTTTAAAATAGCTAAGCTACTGTCACGCTACTACTTCTAGTCAATCCAAACACCGGCAGGAGTCGTGGTTATGATGTCCGTGGTAAGACAAGAGACCTTAATGTGGAATATAGAGTCATGGTTAGGCACGTCTGTCATTTTGCTTGAATGTGCTCCATGTGGCGCAGTCCACCGTTGACCCCATTCAGGGCTTTTTCATAAGGTGTGGCTGTTTATTTTCTGAACTGCAGGAATATCCGGAGGAAAGGTGAAGGCAGAAAGGCCCCTGATTTTATGAATGAGGCTTGAAAAGCTACTTATCCTTGCTGTAAAAGGCAGTACGGTGTTGTTTTTGTGCGCGGTGGATGTGTAGAGGCATGAGGTGAGTGCAGGGGTCAAAGGTTGAAGAGAAGTGAGGCAGGAAGATTTAGCAGTGCGGGTTTCTTTCAGGAACTTATCCTCCTTTATGTGGTTGAAAACTCCTTAGTGATTATAGAGTGCTTAAGAGCTAAATATAGACCGGCTGGAAGTTCTCTATACAAAATAAGTGAATTGTCACCATGCGGTTTTTCCGTCTCCTCTAACCCAGCGGCATTTCTAAACCCTCATTTTCTCTCCCTGTGTGTCAGAAGAAAAAAAGGACAATTCTGTTTTTCAATAAATATTGTTCGTTCTTCTGAACCGCTACTCCTTTTTTCTTCGGCTTTCGGGGAGGTAAAAAAAATATGCGTAATTTATATTTCATAAACAGTTCGTGCAAAAAACGGCACTTCCCTAGAGGCCTTGTGTTCGAATCAAAACAATGAAAACACAATCACAACACTGTTGTGTTGTTGAAGAGGTTATAATGGAGAGCCGTTCCTGGCCGCTGTCCAGTAATTGTCAGATGTGATCAGAGGGAGGTCTTCACTCTTGATATGATCAGCCTGGAGGAGTCAGAGGAGACGCTGAAAAAAACTACACAAGACTTCTCACGTCGCTCTTTCTGTTTGTCAGCTTGAACTCTCGGGCTATTCAAAACTGGCACGGTACCATGAGCAAGCAAATGATCATATGAGCACAGTAATGCTCAGAGACAAGGGGCTCTTAGTGCAGATCATGACAGACTAGACACGTCCATATACATTGGGCTGTTAAATACAGTTGTCACTTCTCTGTTGAGTGCTTAATCCTGTTCACACAGAATTCAGATCCACCAAAAATGAAAATTCAGCCATTAAAGGAGAAGTCCACTTCCAGAACAACAATTTACAAATAATTTACTCACTCCCTTGTCATCCACAATGTTCATGTCTTTCTTTCTTCAGTCGTAAAGAAACAATGTTTTTGAGGAAAACATTTCAGCATTTTTCCCATATAATGGACTGGTATGGTGTCCCGAATTCGAACTTCCAAAATGCAGTTTAAATGCGGCGATCCCAAACGATCCCAAATGCGGTTGTAAACGATCCCAGCCGAGGAAGAAGGGTCTTATCTAGCGTAACGATTGGTTATTTTAATAAAAATATTACAATTTATATACTTTTTAATGCCAAACGCTCATCTTGTCTTACTCTGCCTGGACTGTTTTTGTTCCAGTTCATGACAGTTAGGGTATGTCAAAAAACTCCCATCTCATGTTCTCCCTGAACTTTAAAATCGTCCTATATTGTTGTTTTACCTTTTTTGTTAAGGGTGTTTGATCTTCATTGCATGTTCACTTTGCAAAGACTGGGTCGGAAATTCTGCAATGATATCGGATGATTTTTAAATGATTTTTGAAGTTGAGGGAGAAATACGGTCTGAATTTTTCGACATACTCTAACTGTCTTGAGCCAGAACACACAGAGTTCAACGAGAGCAAGGCAAGATGAGCGTTTGAGAATAAAAAGTATTTAAATTGTATTTTTTTAATGTAAATAACCGATCATTTCGCTAGATAAGACCCTTCTGCCTCGGCTGGGATCGTTTACAACCGCATTTGGGATCGTTTGAAGCCGCATTTAAACTGCATTTTGGAAACATAATTTCTTTACGACTGAAGAAAGAAAGACATGAACATCATGGATGACAAGGGGGTGAGTAAATTACTTGTAAATTGTTGTTCTGGAAGTGGAGTTCTCCTTTAATTACTCACCCTCGTGTCGTTCCAAACCCGTAAGACCATTGTTCGTCTTCAGAACACAAATTAAGATTTTTTAAATGAAATCCGAGAGCTTTCTGACCCTGCATAGACAGCAAGGCCCAGAAAGGTAGTAAAAATATTATTAAAATAGCCCATGTGACATCAGTGGTTCAACCGTATTTTTATGAAGCTTTAAGAATACAAAAATAACCTTATTTAACAATTTCTTCTCTTCCGTGTTAGTCAAGTGTACATAGAGTAGTATGTTATCTCACTAGTGTGATTTTTATTTGTTTATTGATTGTATGTACATTTGCAATAGAGCTAACATGCATATCTTCAGGCATTAATAGATTTCAGATGCATCCCATATCTGCTATGCTTTTAAAAAAAAAAAAACATTATAGATTGTCAATATTATGTAAAATGTGTTCAGACGTCAAAATTTTAGAAAGTGCTTTAAAATGTTATTGTTAATATTACAGTTATATCATTGTGTCTCATTAAAGGGACCGTTTACCCAAAAATTGAAATTGTCATCATTTACTCAACCTCATGTCATTCCAAACCTAAATGAGCTTTGTTCTTACAGTTGAGGTCAAAAGTTTGCAACCCGCTTTCAGAATTTTTAAAAATGTTAATTATTTTACCAAAATAAGAGGGATCGTACAAAATGCATGTTATTGTTTATTTAGTATTGACCTCACATAAAATATGTTTACATATAGTCCACAAGAGAACATAATAGCTGAATTTAATAAAATTACCTGGTTCAAAAGTTTACATCCCCTTGATTCTAAATACTGTGTTTTTACCTGAATGACCCACAGCTGTGTTTTTTTTTGTTTAGTGATAGTTGTTCATGAGTCCCTTGTTTGTCCTGAACAGTAAAACTTCAGAAAAATCCTTCAGGTCCAACGAATTCTTTGGTTTTGCAGCATTTTTTGTGTATTTGAACCCTTTCCAACAATGCCTGTATGATTGTGAGATCCATCTTTTCACACTGAGGACAACTGAGGGACTCAAATGCAACTATTACAGAAGGTTCAAATGCTCGCTGATGCGTCAGAAGGAAACACGATGCATTAAGAGCTGGGGGGTGAAAACTTTTGGAATTTGAGTATCAGGGTAAATTTAACATATTTTGTCTTCTGGGAAACATGTAAATATCTTCTGTAGCTTCTGAAGGGCAATACTAAATGAAAAAATATGATAATTTGGCGAAATAAGAAAAATGTACACACCTTCATTCTGTTCAAAAGTTTTCACCCCTGGCTGTTAATGCATGGATTTTTCTGAGGAACAGCATGAACAACTATTACTAAGCAAAAAAACCCCACAAATAATTAGCATGTTGAACATAAAAGAAGATATTTTGAAGAATACTGGTAATCAAACAGCTTATGGACTGACTTCCATAGTATTTCTTTCCATACTATGAAAGTCAATTAGGATCAAAAATTCTTCAAAATATCTTCTTTTGTGTTTAACATAAAAAAGAAACTTATACAGGTTTGGAACGACATGTTTTTGGGTGAACCATTCCTTTAACTAATTTATACTAGATGCATAGAAAAAGTAATTTAAAATCCTCTTTATCATTTTGGAAGGGATTTTTTTGTTATGTGTCTGCATTAATTTCTGTGTGTAGTCGTATAGATCACCCTGGATAACAACTTCAGGATCTCCTGCTCTTCAAAGCAGATATAATGTTTAATCCAAAACAAAAACTTTGACACCATAAGCTACTGTTTCAGGGTTTCAACCCTTGAACAATGGCCGCTTTGTGTTTCATGTTTGGGGATCAGCTCTGGTAGATATAATTAGATGTTATTTTATTAAGGTAGCTCCCCACTAGAAGCCAATAAAAGTGGTTTCCGCCTGGAAATCCATACAGCAGACAGGGCTAAAATTACAACCACAGATAAGGTTAAACAAACAGCTTCCATCCGTCCCGCAGCAGCCGCGGGGCCGTGGATCGACCCCGCTACGGTTTTGATCCAGACGTGTACTGCCATGCCTACCACTCTGGGTAATCTAACCCAGCCCCTCATTTAATCATTTTTACAGCATTTTTCAAACATTTTGCATACGTGTGAATAAACAAATAGTGATTGGGCGTGGAGTTAATAGCCCACCCCCATCCCAATATGCCAGCCAGCTTTTTTCCCTCTGTTTCAGAGAATTTAAAGGCCATGAGTGGGAATGTACAGAAGCGCACACACATATGCGGTTGCCAGCTCTTCGCACATTGCGTACCTCCCATCAGGCAGGAATTGGGGGGTGGTGGGTGAGCGTGGCTTCCTCACAGAGCCTGAAGCTGAGAAAAAGAGAAGCGTTACGCTTGCTTTCATTGCCGAGGGCCCAGCAAGGGTTTTATCTCAGTCCTATGGGACCGCGCAAGGGTGATTTCTTAAGAAGTGAAGCGGAGTGAGATTGGAGGAGATGAGATGGGAGGGAAGACGGAATGGGGCGTTAGGGAAGGGAGGGTGGTTTACCTTTGGATCTAGAGAACATCCACAGGAAAGAACATTGTAAAGACAACATAATAACAACAACACATGTCCTTCCTATGTCTACGCCTATCGGAAAACCAACAAAATTAAAATGAAATAAAGAGGCAGGTTTTAGTAGATTGACTGATTCATGAAGGATTTGTTCTTTTGAGTCAAATCTTTTCTAAGAATCATTTGATGAAGTTCATAAAACTGGTCTGGACACTAGTGGTCTTTACAATCTTTTTAAGGGTCAGTTCAACCAACACTTAAAAAAAAATAAAAGGTGCTTCACAAAGCCATAGAAGAAACCTTCATAAAGATCCATAAAGAACCTTTAACATCTTAAGAACCTTTCTGTTTCACAAAAGCATCTTTGTGGTGAAAGAAGGTTCTTCAGATTATAAAAAGGTAAGAAAGAGATGGTTCTTTAAAGAACCTTTGACTGAATTGTTCTTTGTGGAACCAAAAATGGTTCTCTTATGGCATTGCTGTGAAGAACCTTTTAAAGCACCTTTATTTTTAAGAGTGAACATTGAAAATTCTGTCATTAATTTCTCACCCTCATGTCATTCCAAACCCATAAGATCTTCGTTCCTCTTAAGGTGTTTTTGATGAAATCCGAGAACTTTCTGACCCTTCATAGACATTCAAGGTGCAGAAAGGTAGTAAGGACAGAGATCTTGAACAAACCGAACACGGTTATAGGAAAGGAGCACTGGGAATATTTATCTACTGAAAAGTGAAACATTAAAGGAAAGGAGGGCCATTCGGACAGCTGTCTCTTGTGTTGTGCTTTTAACAATATTTGACAAGCTCTGCAATTTGCAGATGTCTTTAATCCCTTAGTGATAAAGGAAATAGGTTCTTCCTAATTGCAGGACTGGTAGACGTGCCCTGGGGCTTTCTGGGAGCGCCAGGACTAGCCTGTACCGAGCACCGGTCTCACGCTTTGTGAAATCGGAGGGTGACTTTGAGCGAGAGATTTACAGCCCCTGTCCTTAGGCATACCGGTGATGACAGGGTGCCATCGCGACCGTCGTTCATCACTGAGAAAAATTGATCTGGGCATTACGGCGTAGACGTGAGTAAACCATTAATCTTTGCGGTAATTATGCACAGAACCACTGACAAACCAAGTTGCTGTCATTCTTCCTGCTGAGCAAGGTTGGAGGGGCCAGAGTCTGGTGAATTATGGCCGCCCAACACCTCCTCTTCCACAACAAGTTGTGCTTGTGTAATTCACAGTGGAGGATGGTAAATGGACATGGTCATTAAGGAGCACTCTGCAGTACTAAAACTGACGACATTGACTCTTTTTCAGGCTGCCGGATGGATGGAAGTAGGAAACTATGAATGATATATTGCTGCTGATATTGCCAGGTCTGAAAACCAACTGATGTGATGTAATTCAGTAAATGCAGAGTTAGAAAATCAACAGAACAGCACTTAACTGGTTATAGCTCCACAGAATGTTTTTACCAGCATTTTCCTGTCAGAGGCTGTAGGGTGAGTTTTATGTATTCAGATATAGACAGAAATAGGACATTCTATACTTCTACATCTTCACCCAAAAGTAATATAATTATTACAATAGCTTGTAAATTTCTTTATTTTTTTTTTTTAAGTTTTTGAAAGGCTCGTCTGACTATTATGGAAGCCCATTTCCACCACTGAATAAAAATAAGGAAATTGCGACTTTACATCTCACAATTCTGAGGAAAAAAGTCAAAATTGCCAGATATGAACTCGCAGTTCTGAGAAATAAAGTCAGGATTGTGAGTTTTTATATTGCAATTCTGACTTTATTTCTCGCAATTGCAAGTTTATATATCGTTATTCTGACCTTATAACTCACAATCGTGAGCTTACATCACAATTCTGACTTAACTTCTCAGAATTGCGAGTTTATATCTCACAGTTCTGAAAAAAAAAAGTCTAAAAGTCTAGTTAAAATTTTAATTTGCAATTGTGAGAAAAAAGTCAGAATTGTGAGATAAAAAGTTGCAGTTACCTTTTTTATTTTTTTTTTCAGTGGCAGAAATGGCTTAGGTTATTTAGACTCCATTTGTTTGTTTTGAAAATACAGTAAAAATAGTAATATTGTGCAATATTAATACAGTTTAAGTGTTCTTTTTTTAAATTTAATTTATTCCTGTGATGGCAAAGCTGATTTTTTAACATTATTACTCTATTATTCTAATATGGTGTTTTAATGTGTTACCAGTTTTGATGCCATTGAGAGATTTGAGAGTGACAGAAGGGGACGATTTAGCAAGTAACTATTAAAATATTGCCCTTTCTGCTTCAGAATGTTTAGTATAGAGCATATGAGTTGTATGGACTACATTTATGGTACTTTTTTGTCATTATCGTCAGTTTTGGAGCTCAGCGGCCAAGGACAGATTTAAGAAAGTGAAGGCTATAAAAACCCCCCATGAAACAATCCTACCCCTCAAACCCACACATATAGTGGCTGTAATAAGTGAAAAATTGAGTAAGTGGAAACAGAGTTTTTATTTTTGACTATGCCTTAACTGATTTAAAAAGTGTATTTCATAAATTACTCATATGCCAGTTTAAATGCCCAGTATTATGCCTTAAATTTGCTTTGCCACACCTATGTGTGCCTTGTCTTTTTAGTGTACATTTTCTCACACTTAAGTGATGTGGCTGTAAGCTGTATGAAACTGGCAGATCTGTTTCTCCCACTGTGATGAGCCCACTGTACATGCAGAACTCATTCATATGATCCAGACTTTTTGTGGACTTTGTAACACCAGGATGGAATATTCTGTGTGTACGTGTGATTTTGCACCGTGGCAACTGATCCCTGAGGATATACTGTATAACTTAAACAGAAAAAACATCTCCTCTGCTCCAAAAATCACATGGAATTATTTCTCCTCCATGCTTGATAATTTGTGCTACGCGCAACTCGGCCAGAAACAATAGACTGATTGAAAACACAAAACCCAAGTGACAGTGAGAGTGAATGTAAATGGAACAGCTCTATATGGTTTGCCCTTCAAACAGCCCCACATTCAATTGAGTCCTGAACAAAGCGAGAGGGACACTGGATAGAAATTCCTCTGGTCTGCTGTTCTGCCCAACTGTGGTAAATGTGATTACTTTTGTCCTAAAATCCCACAGCATACATTATCGTCCCTTTGTATAGAGGCTAAGCCTCTGCATGTATCACGTTTCCATTTCGTCCTATTTATTTATTTGCTTTGAGAGCGAATGAACAAAGAAATCTGTTACAAAGATGCCTTACAATATTATATATTAAACAAAAGAAGTGGTAGAGCTGCATTCTTTGTTATTTCTCTGAATGTCAACAGTTAAGAAAGGCCACAGTATGAAACTGTTACTGATCAAGAGAACCCAAGAGGTAAATTGTCATTTTACATAATGGGGAATTTTGTGCATTTTTCCGGCTAGAGTCTGATGGGAATGCACAGAATTTTTTATTTGTGGTTTCTCAATACTTTTGGAGCCTAATCATCATTTCAACCCATGAAAATGGAGAAATTGTGAAATACCAAAACTTCTGTTTTGCATTACAGTTGTGCATAACTTACTATATAAAAACGTTATCTATATATACATTTTTTTCAAACAGTATTTTATTATTATCATTATTTTGTTTTATTGATTGTTTTGATTCGAGTTAGGGTTAAGGCATGTTCACACCAAGGATGATAACTATAAAGATAACATTATAGTTTAAAAAAATCGTTATTAATTTTGAAGAATGGCAGAGTCCAACAGCTATAATGATAAAGGCACAGAGAAACAATATCGTTGGAATCATTTTCAGAAAGATAAAAACATTGACAACTAATCAGAATCAATCCTGCGAGAGTTTAAAGTGGCAGGTGACCATGCGCTGAGAATAAACAGATGTTATCGTTCGCTGAAGTGGACACTTTTTTTCTTTAAAGTTGTTGTTCTTGGTGTGAACGGGGCTTTAGTCTGTCATTTTAATAATTAGGGATGTGCCCGAATAGAGGGTTTGCACTTACATCACGGTTTGGTCAGTTTCCCGGATGCGTGGCCATATTCTCTATATTCAGATGTAAACAACAGCATGGATTCCACAGTTCATGTAATACAGAATACATTGTTCTGTTCATTTATTTAAAAAAACATGTGGAAGTTGCTAAATCATATACAGAAGGAAACAGGAAAAAAGCAGGAAAGGGCGCAATATTTTGACAAACTAACATTAATAGGTGGTAAAGATACTTAGGAGCAGTATTAATTAATATATTAGCCTAATACTGTATTTCTCCTGCCTGACCGGAAATGATAAGAACAAACGACTGTTGTCAAGATTTTTGCCCTGGAAATCCTGGTTCAGTTTGGCCAACCACAAACACCTTTTGTTCCTCAGTTTTTTGTACTCTTCTGAATGGTTTCTTATAACTTTTGGCAGTCTATAGTACTCCAGATGTTTTTCCCTGTCCGACCGGTTAGTACAAGCCAAAACATCACAATAATTGACCATTTTCAGCAGCAATAATCAGCAAAATATGGGTTTTGTTTGGTTCAGTGGCATTGTTTACATTAAGTGCTGCCAATATGACTAATTGATGACGCGTCGTGAAAACACTGTGAAATCTGTATTCGGAAAGGCATGGAAAACGAATAGCGCGTTCTACGGAGCCATTGAAGGAACATGGCTAGCCGCTTGCTAGCTGTACAGGCTGTTACATTACAGTACATAAAATTACACTTACCACATAAGCAGAGTAAGGAGATATGACTGATAGGATGACGACGAATGATTTGCAGATCCTGAGCGCCGCTGACAAACATCTAATCTGGTGTGGTAAGTACTGCCGCTAAGTAATTATAAACAAAGTTACGTGCGACCGCGAATTAATCTCGAAAGTTAAAGTAAAGGCAAAAACGTATTCAAAAGCGATTTCAGTGCCCTGCATATTAATATAGCGACTATCTTTTGTCAGCTATTTATATACACTGTAATTATCCAACAATTACCAGAGAAAGCACTGAAGTATATTTTTCCTCTCATTTCGTTTTTCCGTAGTACACGTAATTTCCATTCCAAACACGGTGTTCAGATTCGTATTAATAATTATACTTAGCTTATACAAAACAATAAAACAATTAAATGTGTGTGTCTGTTAAAAACGATATGAAAATCTATATTTTGAAGATCCTTTGGCCGATTTGAACATTAATCATAAAATCCATTGGTTTCAAAACACCTTTAGCGTTAACCTAAACTGTTTCTGAAAATAATACTCCCACTTTCTGCGTTTGATCATTATGTATCTATTAGCCTGCTTCTGCTGCTTTGATTTCCATTGCTGCGGGGCAAATCCTATTTGTTTGATGACTGGGGTCCAATTTTTTTTCTCGTGAGTGGTAGAACATAGTTATTCAAGATAAATTATACCCATTTCTCGCCTGTAATATCTTAGATTTAGGTCTCTGTGCAAGTTTTAACAAGTTTAGATGGAAGCATAGCTTCCTTTTAATGAGTTTCACCATACTTGATTCTCAATTCCATATATTTCAGTCTGTGCATTTCTTCTTCAGTTTGACATCCTCCAGTTTTCCCCTTCTTTCTCTCCTGACTGCTCCTGTAAATAGATGCCTGAATCCTCAGGTCATCTGCTGCTTGCTTACTCTATATACCGATTCATTGTATAAACAGCGAGTGGCCCTGCTGCCTCTTTTAGTCGCGTAGTGTGGGAATGTCTTTGGTGTCAGAGCTCAGTAGTTATTGAAATCCCTGTAAGCTTGTCTTAAAGATTAATTGAAGGCTGGATCGATTCTGATCACTGTGTCTTTGAGAAAACAAAATCCCCCCTCAGCAGGACCGCCAGTCTTGTTAATGTTTTATCAGGGCTAGTTTTGCCCATTCACCATGTGTCTTTTTGTTCATACATCCAGCCACGGTGAGTAATGGGAATCTGCGCTGGGCATGGCGGGAGCTGAAGTATTTCAAAAGACAAGCGAGCGCTTCGCTAAAATGACCTGCCCCTTTTTATCAGCGAGTGTTTATGCTAATGCCAGAGTGATTTTTCTTGCATCTTGAGTCACAATTGTTTCACCTGAAGCCTCGACGGAAGCACCTCGCTCTCTTTAAATGACATTACGGAGTCAGAGGTCTTATTAGATCGGCTGTGGAGTCCGGCCTCAGGGCCGGCCATCAGTTCTTGTCAGTGAGATCTGCCTATTAGTCACTAGGCCCATGACAAGACTCCTTGTAAAGGATAGCTGACCCCCTGCAGTGGGCCAAGTGTCTCCCCCAATAGAGGCATGACCCCCAGCGCCGAGAGGGCAGAAAGGCCAGCGTTTTGTGGAGCAGAAGTGGCTTTGGGTGAAGGGGGTGGACTGAAGGGGTTCTTCAGGCCCTAGAAGATCATCATAGGGGTTTCTACAGACTGACCTGCCCCTGACCCACTGCGTTAAGAAGTTAGCCCGCCAATGACTCCCTCCACAAGTCTGACAAAATGGCAGAATCCCAGAAAAAGAGTAGAGTGTGAGAGGAAAAAGTACAGGGGCCCCTCCAAAGGAAAATCAGATAGCCAACGATCAATTCAAAATCTGTTATGTAGACAGGGTTTTGAGGGGACAGAGAGACAGACAATGATGAAAAGAATCATTGGCAGCTTTTTTGAAGTCTTTTGCCTTTTGAATTTCAGCTGTGCACTGTTATGTAAAAGACATCCACTGTCCATAAGTGCAGGTATGTGTCGACACCAGGAAGCCTGACGGATGAGCTCTCTTTGAAGTCGTGGCTCTTCCTTTCCCTCTGGAGCTTTAGAGAGTTATACCATACCGGGCTTCTTTTAAAAATAATAATAAATAAAAAACTCGTTGACTCTGATTGCAAAGACAACAATAACTCATCACCTGAATTTACTAAACAGTTTTTTGTTAAACAATTTGATCGCTATTGGTGTTTTGAAATCTGTTAAACATAGTTGCTAGCAATTTTTACTTTGTAGTCTAAACATTTAGTGTTTTTAATGATTTGTTTTGCCATCCACCAAATGGTTTGTGTTTTTTTTCTGACGATGACCTGTCAAACATTTCATGTTTTTGCAGGCAGCTTGTGTTTTGCTGTTTTTAAAACATTTTTTGTTTTACGTCTGCCGAGCGAATTGTTTTTGCTGCCGATTTGTGTTTTGTCTGGGATTTACGTTTTTCCCATCAGTCAAGAATTGCATTTTTTGAAAGGCTATTTTTGTTTGCAGTCTGTAAAACATTTGATGTTTTTTCAAACAGTTTGTGTTTTGCTACTTATAAGGGATTCTTTTTGGCATTAAAAAGTTTTTGAACTACCAAACAGTTGCTAAACAGTTTGTGTTAGGCTTTTTGTTTTGTCTGGGATTTGTTTTATTATTTGTCAAAAATTAAATGTTTGTATTTTAATGTTTTTAAAACATTTTGAGTTTTTGCAGGTGGTTTCTTTTTAGCAGTTTTTAAAACATTTTGTATTTTAGACATCTGCTGTCTGGTAAAAATTTTGTGGAATTAACTGCGATTTTTTTATTTATTATTTTTTTATTTTGACTTTATGTGAACATTTTGTTATGCATCTTCCAAAAAGTTTGTTTTCGTCATCTTCCAATCTAGTTTGTTTTTATTTTTTATAGTTTTGTTTTTTGAAGTTTGCAGTGTTAAAGATTTCTTGTTTTGTCAGTAGTTTTCGTTTCACCATCTGTTTTGCATTTTGCATTAGCGTGTTTTTGCCATTTTTAGAACATTTAATGTTTCACATCTATCAGATATTTTGTGCTTTTCCTAACAGGTTTGCATTTTTGCAGTTTTTTGTAGTTTGTGTCTTGTTTTTGCTGTCTGTTCTGCTGTCTTGCATTTAGTGTTTTGTTTTGCCATCATTTAAACATTTCGTTTAACATTTAGTTATTTTGTTCTAATCCAAAATAAGAGTAGTGATTTGAAGTAGATTTCCTGGAGGAATGTGTTTATGAGTCTCAGTATCCTCACATCTTGTGAAGGCGGTTGGAGATCAGGGAGATGCTAATGTTGAGCAGATGCAGTGCTCTGCAGTGGCAGGTGGAGTTTGCGGTGTTATTGTGTCACTCTCATCCATCCCGCTCATCACTCTTCACCATCTAACCATCAGATACACTCGTGTATCGCACCTGCTTTAACATGCACACAATCGGTTGCATCTGTTGGCACAGGGTCCTCAGATTGGCACTGCTCAGTGAAACAACACCCCTGTTGGCAAACAAATTAAGCACACACACACACACAATAAGTCAAGTAAACACACAATGTTAAAGGGATAGCTCAATGATCTATCATTTACTCACCTTGAAGTCATTCCATATCTGTATGATTGTGGTTGTTGTTTTGTTTGGACCCCATTGACTTTCATTGCATGGACAAAACTTTTTAAAATGATTAAGATGACCATTCTAATTTCGTAGAGAACTATTCTTTGCCACAGTTCGTCAATGCTCAACTGTGGTCATCTTTTTGAACAGCCAAACTGGTTTGCGATCGGCGAGAGGGGAATTCTACATCGCCTTAGCGTTTTCACTCTTCCTTTTGTGTTTGCTGGCAAGCCAGAGACGAATCACATTAACACAACAGAGGGAATCAGTCATATTAAGCCATCTCGCTGTCACTTGCTTTAGAAGCTCAGCTCCTCTCTGCTAAGCAAGCGTGTCGAGACATAAGATCCATGTAAAATATGATTTGAATGAGGAGCTTTATTTTGTCTTTTTTCCCTGCTTGTCATTTATTTTTCTGTGGGCTTGTTTATCTTACTTTTTTTTCTGGGTCGCGGTCCCATCGGGCTCAGGCTGTGCTATTAAAGCACATTTTCAGGTGCCACCACCAGTTATGTTTTGATTTAAAGTCTGTTTGTGTGACGTAATGACCGCAGGCACCTTCGAATGCAGTTTTGGGTGAGAGAAACGCCGGGTGCCGAAAGGGAAATGATGAAGTCAGACGAGTTTTTCCCGACATGCTTGTGAGAATAGCGGGAAAAAACATGACATCATTGTTTTAGTTTGAGCAAACGCAAGGTGACAGAAACAACTTCACAGGCGATGCTGAATGTCACCTGATTGAATTCTCAGACGGGATGACAGCGAAACTGCTGCCAAGACCTTAAACATGCAGATTTTCAGCTATTCGGCTGGCTTTATTTGCTTTAGGATCTGAAACCACTGAGTAGAAGCTAAAACGCATCTGTCAGAGCATGTCTTGAGGGAGAGTATTTGTGTAGTACAATTTATCATATGTTTAAACTGGCAGCCTCAGTATATGAGCTCAAATGGGCATATTTTAGGTGATATGCTTCTCTCATTATAGATGAAGACATTCCGGTATCATAAAGCATCACAGATTTATTCTATTTATTCCCTATGGCGATTTGCTATCCGTTGGCTTTATTCTCCACCGAGATGTTGAAAATTACCTCAGAAAACCCTTTTCCTGCTACATGAATTCTTAAATGGCCCAAATGAGATCAAGAATATCTCGGAAGAAGAAAAAAAAAAACGCATATGCTCTTAAACCGAGAGGTTGAAGGCTGGGTTTTCTGAAGAGCTGTGCTCAAGTTCATGGCAGGACTGGGATGTGATTGACAGCCCCTCTTCCCTTTCATCTCAGATTTCACAGATGCATTTGGGCGTTTCAATGACAACACATCTTTATTCCGAGCCTCTCAGGCACCCACCTCCTCCCCATCTAAATATGCTCCTCAAGCTGCAAATTGGCATTCTGGGACAGTTATTTCACTCAGCCAGGAGTCGTCTGTGCATGGAAAGCCTTTGAAAAGTTTTCCCTCTGCCATTGTAAAGAAAGACACGTTCGTTTCAGAAGAAATGCAAGCTTTCGGGCCAATGCCTTATGGAGCTGCTGTGTAATGTCACCCATTTTGATATGGCCAACAGAAGTCTTCAGAGATGCTCTTTTGATAATATTGCAAAGAAATGCAAAAGGAGGTTTTGTGACATTGTTAACTGCAATTATGATTCAGTCACTACTGAAATTTTGTGTATTCATAGAATAAATATTGCAGTAAACTGTTTCCAAACAGGTATCATAATAGATAGTTCCACCCAACAATTATTGATTCATTCCAAATCTTTTGATTTTGTTCACAAAAAAGATTTGTTTAGATTTGTTCATTGATTTTACATTATCACACCAGTTGGTGGCAACAGTAAGTGTTATTTTGAATGTTGAGTCATTTAATGAATCATTTATTCACCTGATTCATTCCAAAACACTGATTAATTCATGAATGACACACCACAGTACACTCTTAAAAATAAAGGTGCTTCACGATGCCATAGAAGAACCTTTTTTGTCTAAATGGTTCCATAAAGAAACGTTTCTGTTTCACAAAAGGTTCTTTGTGGCGAAAGAAGGTTCTTCAGATTATAAAAAGGTAAGATAGAGGTGGTTCTTTAAAGAACCTTTGACTGAATGGTTCTTTGTGGAACCAAAAATGGTTCATCTATGACATTGCTTGAAGAACATTTTAAAGCACCTTTATTTTTAAGAGTGTATAGGAAAATTCTAGGAAAATTTCCTGATAATTTACTCGCCCCTATGTCATCCAAGATGTTCATGTCTTTCTCTCTTCAGTCGAAAAGAAATTAAGATTTCTGAGGAGAACATTCCAGGATTTTTCTCCACATAGTTGACTTCACTCTTAAAAATAAAGGTGCTTTAAAAGGTTCTTCACAGCAATGTCATAGAAGAACCATTTTTGGTTCCACAGAGAACCATTCAGTCAAAGGTTCTTTAAAGAACCATCTCTTTCTTACCATTTTATAATCTGAAGAACCTTCTTTAGGCACAAAGAACCTTTTGTGAAACAAAGGTTCTTCAGATGTTAAAGGTTCTTTATGGAACCTTTTAGACAAAAAGGTTCTCCTATGGCATTGTGAAGCATCTTTATTTTTAAGAGTGTTCAATGGGGATCAGCAGGTTGAAGGTCTAAATTGCAGTTTCAATGCAGCTTCAAAGGGCTCTACACAATCCCAGCCAAGGAATAAGAGTCTTATCTAGTGAAACGATCAGTAATTTTCTACAAACAATTCAAATTTATATACTTTTTAACTACAAATGCTCATTTTGCTCTAGCTCGACACACATTACGTAATTACACATACGTGATGTAGGCGAAAGTACTAGTATTTACAAAGCGAACGTGCAAAAAAAGTCAAACTGCTTTTACCAAAAAAACAATGATTTGGATTTTGAAGTTGGAGTAGAAGATGAGATGAACCGAAGTGCACAGGTGAAGAACTATCCGCACGTGACTTCTCCAATGTGATTATGCAATGCTTGAAGTTGGGGATGCACGTCGCAGAGCTACTGCAAGATGTGCATTTGTGGTTAAAAAGTATATACATTTTTATTTTTTTAAGAAAGTAACCAGTAGTTTTGCTAGATAAGATCCTTATTCCTCGGCTGGGATCGTGTAGAGCCCTTTGAAGCTGCATTGAAACTGCAATTTGGACCTTCAACCCATTGTCCACCATTGATGACCACTATATGAAGAAAAATCCTGGAATGTTTTCCTCAAAAAAACATTCCTCAAAACCATTTTTGGTCAATAAAACCAAGCCTTACCCTAGAAATGCTCCTTTTTCACTCTAAAATATGATGTCACAGAGATAAAATATGCTACAAAAAATAGTTAGATCTAAATAATAAAATGCACAGATTTTGATATGCTGACTTCTCTTCGTGTCCATGTAGGTGATGAAGGGGAGTGTAAGTTCACATTCTTAAAGATTTACGTCATTTGTGGTATTTAGGAAACAGTATATGGGAAATTATCTGGAGGCCTGCTGCTCTTGGACGTTTTTTTGCTATGGAAAGAACTGATGGGAGGGGTTCGAGAAATTTTTTGTTCTCTGTTCCTCACTGTCCTACTGTCTTTCCAGCCTTCCTCTTATGGGTTTTTCTGCAGGGTGTTTTTCTAGTGGCGGATGGGGCATTGGCTTGCGGATGGAGAGGAAAAGGGTTAATGATGTTTGCAACAGTTCAGACTTCCCCTTGAAGTGGAAGACAGTGGAAGGAAGTGTCCAGATTTATGGTTGCAAGATTTGGCCATGGCAGCTGCTTTCACTGTGGCGGTTGACCAGAAGTAGATAAAGAGAGTGAGAGAGACTCAACAAGAAAGAACAGGCTGTGAAAAGTCATAAATCACAATAGGAAAGTGGCTTGAGACGTATATACATACGAATGACAAGTTATTTTATTGTTCCATTTTGAACATGCCTTTATATTTTTTGTCATTTTCTTGGCTAAAATAGATATATACTGTAAGTATCAAAGTTCAGTTTGTCATGTTAGTATTAATCTTGCATTGGGCACAGACATGTGCTTAGATGAACAGATTAGTTTTAATTATTATGAGGTAATAATAAGCCCTTTGGCAAGAGTTGCTTAATACCACAAGTGGACTGTGTTTCCTAGTCTGGTCTTGCATGAGAATAATTATGTCTGCTTAAGTCTGCGTGATTGTATTTTTTTAATGTGATTTGTAGCATCACATTTTCAAAATGGATTTTTTAATAGTTTTAGGGAGTGCAAAGTATCTCAGACTTGGACTTTTTAGCATTGTAATGACAATGACGATTTTTTATTAGCATTCGGCGGTCATTCAAATAAGCATCTGGGGTAAACAAATCAAGAATCGAGATTATTTGTAATGAAGCACATCTTGAGAATTCAGAGGGTTTGTTCAGAATCCTTTAATTACATCATCACTCTCCGGATCTGTCGCCCAGGGAAGCCCATTAGCAGCGAGCCCCATAGTGATTCAATGATGTGACCGTTGTGTACTCAAGAGCGCCTCTCTCTGTGGTTTGTGTTTTTCCAGCTGAAGTCCAGCAGAGCTCAGCTCTCCCCCAGCAGAGACGAAAATAAATCATTCAGGGAAGACGTATGTGTTGCCTGCATCCCCTGTAAAGAGTCTTATAGAGCCCCTAAGTCGGTCCCTTTTTTTTGTGTGTGTATTTGCACAGTTCTGTTTTATTTTGTAGTGTGTTCATACACTCTTAAAAATAAAGGTTTCAAAAGGGTGTTTTTGCAGTGATGCCAAAAAAGAACCATTTTTTGGTTCCCCGAAGAACCTTTCAATGAACAGTTCCTAAAATAACCATTTTGAAGAACATTTAAAAAACCTTTTTCGACTATAAAGAACCTTTTCTGCATTTGAAAGGTTCCATGGATGTTCAAGGTTCTTTATAGAACCATTGCTGCCAATAAAGAACCTTTATTTTTAAGACTGATACAAAATGCAATGGGATGTGTGCTGTGATTGCATAATTTATACACTTGTTGAAGTTTGTATTGTTTAAGACTTTTTGTACACTGTAAAAAAAAAAAAAAAAAAGTTGTTTCAACTTAAAAAAGTAAGTGTGCATGCTGCCTTAAAATTTTAAGTTTACTCAAGTCAAATATCCATGCTTTCATGTAATACAACTTAACATTTCATGTTGACTAAACTTAAAATGTTAAGGCAGCACGAACACTTTTTTAAGTTGAAACAACTTTTTTTTTTTACAGTGTACCTAACAGCCACAACTTTCCTTAATGGAAGGGATTGTTAGACTTGTATTGACTTGGACTAAGGTTAGCTAACATGCTAATGCTAGTAGTGCTACCAAACGAGAGGATTTTATGCATTAGAACAAAATGTTTCTACCCTTCAAAATTCGTACACCTATATTGTCTACTAAATGCAACCAAGAAAAGCAGATTTGTTTTACTTTGTTTAACATTATCAAAACACTGGCTAATGTTCTGGCAAGATTCTCTCAGTTTTTCCAGTAACGTTAATAGAATGTTAATTCAAAGTTATATCATCTTTAATATTCTCAAAACGTTATCACAAAAAAAATATTATACATTGTTCATGGAACATTTTCTGAAATGTTTTAGTTGGGTGTTCTAACATTTTTTTAAATGTTACTACTTGTTCAGGATGTTTAGAGACCATTCAAAAGTAACTCTTTCATAATGTTTGCAAAATTATAAAATTAAATGTTCCCTTAACGTTTGCATAACCAGGAAATGGTTTTAAACATTTAAAAAACTAGACATGTTGAACATTCAAAAAGCACTCAGAAATAACTTTTGCAAAATGTTTCCTGGATTCCTTCAAAATATTTTTCTTTACAATAAACTGCATTTCCATTACAGATTTGAATAAAACGTTTGCAATATTTTGTAAATGTCAATAAAAAAACTATTGCAAAATGATGAATTTGCCATTGTTATCAGCTAAAACGGAATTTTTTCCTCACGCGTTAAGTCATGGCGACGGATGTTCGTAAGTTTACGTATAACACAGCCAACTTACTGGCCATTATTTTTAATAGTACATTTGAATGATCACGTGACTTTTACATACACCAGGTGACCTGTAAATGTGGAAAAAACATTTTGCAGTTTTGTGAAATATTCCTTTTTCGAATTGCCTGAAAACCCACCTCATGTGAGTGTAAAAAGTTTTTCACAATATATGGGAGTTTTTGCAAAATGACACTTTTCCACTGAGTGTATTTAGAGGTTCAACCGCATAGCACTGAAACCCTATTGTAATTGTTAGAATGGTCATGGATCAGCAATCTCCATGTAAAAGTGATCTTGCAGACCAAACCGTAAGTCGTAAAGACTTGAAACTTAAAGGGATGGTAGTACTCACACCACCGACAACGTGTCCAAGACTCACTCCAATCAGCCAGACGGGGGCGCTACAGCATTCAAAAGTACGAAATCGGTCATAACTCCTAAACCATCAGTCGCAGGCTCAAGTGTATTATGTTGTTGGAAATTTTCAGGTATTTAGCATTTTTTGAAAAACCTGCTTTTGCAAACTAGTCTTAGGTTTTAAGCCCAATCATTACCAAACCGCTGCAGAAAGATTCTCTGGAGAGTGAATATCAGTCATTTCGGCTCACCGTCGCAAAGGGATGCCAAAACGTTCGAAAGGGGCAGGGACGGAACGGAATGAGATATCTCTGCCAAACTCAAAACACTTTATGTAAGAGCTCAATCTGAGGTCACAGGAAAAAAATTAGAAAAATTATAAAAGGGGAAAAAAAACATTAAAATGGCTCAACATTAAAATAACTGCTCAACCATTTGTCCTATCAACATGAAAATCGGTGTGCACGGTCTTGGTCCAAAGTGCCACAGGTGTCTACAAGGACATTTGCGTATCTCAAAAAACATGGCCAACAAAATTTGAGCACCTGTTAGACAAGGTTAACAGAGGCCGATTGGAATGAAACTCACAGCTCCCAAAGGTCTGAGATACATTTTTCAAGGGCCTAAACAATTGTACGTCACAGGTTTTTTTGCACAATCTGGAAAAAAACACTGCAGTACAGTTCTCTGGACTCTTTAGGCCAATAATTCTAAAAAAAAAAAAAAAAATTTACCCCTTTTCATCATTTAGAAAAGCAGCCTGTCCAAATTTACCCAAAGTCCTATGAAGCCTAAAGAAAAACGCAAAACTTCACAAAACCACATTTGACAGGTGATTCTAAACAAGCATGCAAAGTTTTAAGGGGATCGACATCATATTTCTATGGTAAATTACCTGGTTTGCCAAAAATCCTTTTTTAAACATTGATTTAAGTGGGTACAGCCTTGCTAAATAACATGTAATGTCTTTTTCCTTGTATGCTTAAATGCCTTAAGTGCTTGAACCCTGGTAATCACTGCTTGCAGCTATATTTTCAATTTGCAATTTCAGTATGCGTAATTTGAAGGTTAATGGAAACGCAGCTACTGCCACCTTATATTCCTTATCACATTTCTAAACACTTTTGGCTTCTTGTTGTCTACATTTCAAGCACCCCAGTCCTGTTTCTTGCCTTCTTTTAACTTTTGGCTTGCTGTTGTCCGCATTTCAAGCACCCTTTTCCCGTTTCTTGCCATCCAGTGAGAGTTTCCCTCTTTCTGGGTAAAAACAGCATCTATTCAGGTTGGAGAGTATCGGACTCTGAGGAGAAAATGATTCCCATTTCTTTGCCTTGGCAATAAACCGAGATGTCAGATATTTATCACGGTGCCAATTTGAATGTAGCCAATATCTGTGTAATGGGATTTAAAGCTTGATGTATGCCAGCGTTCTGGTGGATCCCTGCAGTGGAGTCCTCACTTGCTCCAGCAGAGCGATTGTGATGTAATGCCTCAATATTGATAACTGCCCTCAGAGCAGAGGACTCTAATTGCCTATGAAAATATTGAGCTGTAGGGCCGTCATTTCATCTCTTCTCCTCTCAATTCAGCTGCTCTCCATCGTCTTGTCATCTCCGCTGCACGATCACGAGATAAATCCACCGTTTCAAACGGATTCCAGTTTGAATGAAAGCCCCCATCGCCGTGAAGCTGTCTAAGCGGTCTCTTGGCATTCAGTGGTATTAGCGCAATCTGGGTATTTTTCCGCATGCAAAATCTTCTCATCTGCTTATTGATTCTGTGACCACACATTGAAAGCTGCATGTGGTTGTCAGTCATTCTGATGTACTTTAATGTGTGATTTTAATATGAAAAGCCTCTACATTTGCAATGCGAGATTATACTCCAGTTTTAAATCTACTACAGTTTAAGTCAGACGTCGGATGCACAGTTTTGTTTACTTTATCGGTAACTCTGTACAGAAATATGTATTTGTGCTGTACATGTGCACACTGCCCATAACAAGGATTTGTAAATTTCATTCATACTTAAAAATGTATGAATTTCATTGCATCAGATCAAACATGTTGAATCGAAGTGGCAAACAAATAATGCTAGGGCTAAAATATTTAACAGTATATTTATTTTTTATATTCTTGGGCTGTATTTCTTCAAAATATATTATACTTTGATTTAGCTAGAATGCATTACATTGATCAAAAGTGACAACATGTTTATAATGTTACAAAAGAATCTTGAAAACATTCATTACTATCTCAAAAATATTAAGCAGCACAGCTATTTTTAAAATGTTTTTGAGCAACAAATCAGCATATTGGAATGATTTCTGAAGGATCATGTGACACTAAAGACTGGAGTAATGACTGCTTAAAATTCAGTTTTGCCATCACAGGAATAAATTACATTTTAAAATATATTAAAATGAATACAGTTACTTTAAATTGTAATAATATTACCGTTTTTTTTCTTTTCATAATATTTTATCATAATTCGGATCAAATAAATGCAGCCTTGGTGAGCACAAGAGACTTCTTTCACAAACTAAAAATTGAATTTAACAAAATTAAAATTAAAATTAAAATTCTTACCGACCTCAAACTTTTAAAAAAGCAGTGTTTGTGTATTTGGGTTTTTTTTTATATATATATATGACATTTTTATATCTAATGCAATAGCATTATAATTTTTTTTAATTGTCCAGATACTTTTTGTGCACATCAAGTTCCCAGTTCCTTGGCAAAAGCCAATCTGAAGAGGAAGTCAGCTTCTGGCTTTTGCAGTGTCTTCAGAAAGCACTCTGACCCCTGCATGTGAGGAATTTGACCCATTCTGCTTCGCTGCTGACCACAGAGCATCCCTCAGGCTGAAAAAGGGGAGAAGTCCAGTTTTTCACCCTTTTTCTTTCTTATTAAGGCCTCTAGGCTCTTCCTCGACCCATCCCTTACCAAGACTTTGTGTATGTCTTGCTCACATCGGTTAGCCTCACTGGAATGTGTGTGTGATCAACCTTGGATTGAATTTCTCGATATCTGGAATCCGTGCAAATCGGTTTTGTTCCAGATAGAAAAAAGGATTCGCAGTTATAATCCAACATCTCCAGGCTTCATCTCATCTCTTTTACGTAGGTCGGGAAAAGATTTATATATCCTTACGAAACTCGTGCTGTGAAGAACCAGGTCCCCATAGTAACAGCAGAATGGCATCAGTGCAAACAGCCATTATAGATGAGCGTGTTGTAAACGCTCGAGCACAATGGCGACCGAAAGGACCGTGTTCCATTTATCACCATGTTTGAGACCTGAAAGAGAAACTGTCACCGTTACCTCGGCGGAGGTCGTCACGGCGATGTCCCCCCAAGGCCTGGACGCATTATTCAAACGTGAAGAATCCAATAGAGATGCCCCACTATAAACACTTGCACATGAAGATGGTGAGAGAGAATTGGTCTTGAAGTGAGAAGCCCTGAGAGACCCAAAACACCCTTCGGAGATTTATATGCGGGAAGGTCAGGGGTCAAGCAGCCATTAATCAAGGCCAAAGAAAAGGATTAAATAGCCAGGTCTCGCGGGCAGATGAGAGAGCGGCTGATTGAGGCGTTTAAAAGAGTGTGTTGTGTCTGTCTTAGATTACAGAGTGCGAGCCGTAGGCTAAACATCCATCTGAACCACGGCAGAGTGCTTACACTCTATAATCAGCAGGCCAGAGGACCTCTACAGTGGTCAGTCATACATCACAAAATCCCTCATGGAGCGCACAGGGAAAGTCAGTGTACTGCTGTTTAGGAAAACTATAATACTGGTTTATTATTATCATTTTTGTGCATTTCTGTACTTTAACAAAATCTTCTTACTGTACTTAATTTAATTAATTAAACTAGAGTGGGCTAACGAAACATTTTTGAACATTTTACATTTATTCCAAATAATAACTCAAGGCAGTAACAATGTAAACAATATATTTTATTTGTAAACTTATGTTCAGCCATTCTTTTTGATAGTTAACTTTTAACTACTTTTGAATTTTTCGGATCACGTTGAGATTTACTTTAAATTTCACCAAGCTGACGTCGGCGCCGATGGCCTTGTGGGCAGTGCGCCGACATGCAGCGCCTTTGCGCTCCGAGCATCCCGTGTTCGAATCCTGGCTTGAGGACCTTTCCTGATCCCGCCCCCATCTCTCTCTCCCACTTTGCTTCCTGTCACTTCTGATCTGTCCTGTCTTAATAAAGGCAAAAATGCCAAAAAATTAATCTTAAAAAAAATAAATAAAAAATTTCACCAAGCTGATTACTTCCTAAAAACTCCCACAAATCATGTTTTTTCATTTTAAGTCTTATTTTGAGTGGTTATATGTAAGTGTGAGTTGTTTACTTACTTTTTTTTTTTTTTTTTTTTTAATTAGTCTTCCCATTAAAGGCACACTATGTAAGATTTTTTTTAATAAAATATCCAAAAACCACTAGAGCAGTGTTATATATTTTGCTGACTTGGTTGTGTGGACCCTGGACCACAAAACCACTCATAAGGGTAATTTTTATTATTATACTTATTATACTATTATATAATTATACTTATTTTTAAATAAGTTAAATAATTAAGCTTTCTATTGATATGTGGTTTGTTAGCATAGGACAATTTTTGGCCAAGATACAACTATTTGAAAATCTGGAATCTGAAGGTGCAAAAAAAAATCTAAATTTTCAGAAAATTGCCTTTAAAGTTGTCCAAATGAAGTTCTTAGCAATACATATTACTAACCAAAAATTAAGTTTTGATATATTTACGGTAGGAAATTTACAAAATATCTTCATGGAACATGATCTTTAATTAATATCCTAATGATTTTTGGCATAAAAGAAAAATCAATGATTATGACCCATACAATGTATTTTTGGCTGTTGGTACAAATATACGCGTGCTACTTAAGATTGGTTTTGTGGTCCAGGGTCACAAATGTTTCCAAGAATGTTTACAAACAAAGATACAAGCTATTTTAACTAGTGTAACGGACTGTCTCCTTGCATCACATGCCAATGACGTCATACACCCTCGATTTACCTGTTTTATTTTGTAGAAAACATGAAAACCCCAAAGACACTTTAATATGTTATGCATTCTATTAGACAGGTGACGAACACACAGAGCAGTACATTATAACTGAACTTTCAACACACTCAGATGTATCTAGTATGATAAAACAGTGCTGTTTTACCTCACATATGCATGACAGGAAGGAGTGGATGAAGACTACAACTTCCATGATTCCACACACAATCATGGTGTCATCAAACCATGCCTTTGGTTCTTTGTTTGTTTTGAATATGTGCCCTCTAGTGGTGAAAACTTATGTACTGGGCCTTTAACGTCATTATATTGTTCATTCAGACTGATTCGCCAATGTGGCAAGCACACAAGAGGCGGGATTTATCGCATGAACCAATCACAGCCGAAAATAACCAAAATGCAATCATATCGCAATGGAGGCATTGCTTCCTCTCATGTGACTTCCCCCATTCATTTTCACTTATCCCTCATCAAACTCAAGCCACGCTTTAAGGGGTCTGTTAAAAATCAGTGGACTCAGGGGAGGCCCATTGTAACTTTACCTGCTGGCGTCGCAATTGGACAATGATTTTTACAAAAACGAGTGAGTTATACACTTTATAATGATATATTTTTGTAATATTAGCATTGTTTTATAATGTTTCTACTACTAATTGTTTTTCTCATTCAGTATTTTGAGGAGACACTGCCTCCCTTGCCTCCTCGGAGGAAACGCCCCTGAGAGCTATATACAGTGCCTTGCGAAAGTATTCATACCCCTTCATTTTTTTCATTTTGTTGTATTTCTGTCTTATGTTAAACTGCTTTAAATTACTTTTTCCCCACATCAGTCTACACTTGATACACCATAATGACAAAGCAAAAGCTGAATTGAACTTCGTACATTTATTAAAAATAAAAAATAAGTATATTACATAAGTATTCATACCCTTAACTCAGTACTTAGCTGAAGCACCTTTACAGCCTCAAGTCTTTTGGTACGATGCGACAAACTTTGCACATCAGTATTTGGCAATTATCTGCCATTGCTCTCCTAACCTCTCAAGCTGAACACTTTCGCAAGGCACTGTGTATACATATATATATATATATATATATATATATTTTTCCTATATTTTCCTATAAACATCTCCTTGAGTCAAGTTGTGCTTGAATACTGTGTATGTGCTCTTTCTTTTAAAATAAATGTCACTTGTTTTGACATTTTGTTATCTGTCATGGTGACATTCATACATTTTAAAGCAAAGCTTAAATGTGCAAATATTTTTTTGTGGCTACTGTATGTGTCATCACTGGAGCTGTGTGATGCACAAGAGGTGCTTTCAATTTGCTCTTGTTCAGAGACATGACCGCACACGCAGAGGGCCAATTTCACATTCACTTGCTATGTTCTCGCTGATATTTCCAGGTCCTTGTTGATTATCATTCTTACATCTATGTAAAACAAGAGTGAAATAAAAATAATTGCATTCACTGGTCAAGCTTGTTTCTGGAGTGGCATTACGCAAAGATCATCCTCCTGCTCTGCCTTCGTAGGAAACGAAAGCGAGTCGTGCTTTAGATAATAAACCTAATTTATGTCGTGGTTCTGCTTCAGATTAACTTAAACATTTGTATGTAGACCGCATATGAATTCACATATGCATCTGTACATGTGCGTGCCATGGCTCGTGGCTTGTGTCATCACCCACTGTCATTGATTTATAGGTTCAGCTGGTGTCCAGAAGCGTCCATGGCCTTCATGCCATAACATACATCAACACAGACACTAACATGCCTCATTTATATAGTACACAGAGTGACCATAACTATAGCCACATTGCACTTTCCGAATATAGATCGTCCCGTGCTGTGCTCGTAAACACTTGTCACAATCTGAAGTTGCACATCAAGTCATCTTGAAATCCATGGTGAATGTGCAAGTCTGCTCCGAACAAAAACTGCCATTACTGGTTGGACTACCCGGTGGTGAGACTGCCAGTCTGTGTGACACCCGGAGGGTGTGAAGGGAGAAAACACACACCAGTGTCCCTCACATCCACGCACGCTCATCTGAGCCCAGTCACGGCTGCTTTAGGTTTATTGCACAGCATAGACAAACGGCTTTGATCTCTAATGCGCAGTGCGCTGCATTAATTATGAATCATTCCCCCAGCCGAACTGCGGCGAACACCTTCAAACGCTCAGCGAGCGATGCAGTGTTTTCGTAGGCCCCCAGGATGGCTCCAGGACTGCTTGTATATATACATTTATCTGCATGAACAAAATAAGAGAGCTTTGCAAAAAACTTCCAAAGTATTCTGCTTCTGGACGACCGCCAACATCTCGTCTTAGCCCACTGTTACTCGCACTGCTAGAAATTCTCATATACATCACCAAAAACCTCTTCCATGTGCATGCCATACACAACTCAGCGGACACATCCCTGACAAGTAAGACAGCCGTGTGAAGTAACGATAAAGCTGCGCGACGGTATCCAATTGACCAGGGTGTAATATTGGAGAAATGACCTAGTTCTCTCTGGGCTAATATGGATCCTGTAGTGCTGCATGCTGTTGTAGAAAACTGGCTGCAAGGCCTGTTCCCCAGCAGCAAAGTCTGGTTCGTTTGGAGCAGACACATTGATTTGTTTTTTTAGTTACTAGCAGATATTGCATGGATATGAACAGCATGGTGAAGTTTTGTGTGTATAGTGTACTTTAATGCATGCAAATAGAGCAGTATTTGTACAGCGTTGTTTTATAAATTCCCTTATTCTTAAGAAAACAAGGGCAGGACAACACAGCTTTGATCAGGTAAAAAAATAACATATTGTATGATATCCATGACCTGTTTACATATTATCACAGAGCTCCTAATGTATCTCTTATAAGAAATACTGTGGACAGTTAAAATGATCTAAGACTACAAATTAAAGAGCAAAGATTTATATAACAGCCATAGGATAAATGTAAATAATACAGCTGAGGAATTATCTCTGATAGAAAACTTTCATTGTCAAAAGATATAAACATGCATTAAATTTATGAATTTGAAATAAAATAACCTAAAAGCTTTATATATATCAGAGGCGTTTCCTCCAAGGAGGCAGTGTCTCTCAGTGTCGGGTTGTTTTTTATGTCCACAGGTTGAAACAACCCCTATAATGTTATATTTAGCTCTTGGAATGGGAACTGTACCAGGGGAACCCCGCCAAAAAACAAGTATTTTACCCTCTGGGACACAATTTTTTACTGGGGGACCCCCCTCGAAATGCGATTCGGCTAGTGTTGAGTAGCAGTTGGGTGGATTTTGTTGTGAAAAAACCTGGCAACCCTGGTGTCTCCTAAAATGTTGGATGAGAAAAAAAATATCGGAGTAGAAAAATAAAACCACATCAGTATAACAAAATATAACATTAAGTGTATAAATCACTTGTTTTTCTAACTAAACATCGTCCTATAGCAACAGCAGCAGGTAAAGCTACGGCGGGAGCCCGCATTTCTCTCGCCTCCCTTGAGCCCATTGAGTTTTAACAGACCCCCTAAAGCGTGCGGTAAGTTTAGTAGTTAAATCTCGCCTCTTGTGTTTGCGGTCAGTTTGCTTTTACGAATTAGTCTGAATGAACAATATAATGATGTTAATGGGAAGACTTATTTTAAAAAATAAGTAAACAACTCGCACTTAGATATAACCACTTTTTTAAGTCAAAATAAGACGTAAAATGGCATGAAAACATAATCTGTGGGAGTTTTTTAGTGAGTAATCGGCTTGGTGAAATTTAAAGTAAATCTCTGTGTCTGTGACCAATATTTAGTAAACTTTGATGACTGATGATCTTAAAAATTCAAAGTAGGCCTAGTTAAAAGTTAACTATCAAAAAGAATAGCTAAACATATGTTTACAAATAAAATATATTGTTTAAATCCTTTCTGCCTTGAGTTATTATTTTAATAAATATAAAATGTATAAAAACACTAACTCATTGAGATTCATACATAGCTTTAATAAATAACAATTTGATTACATTGTTAATGTAAAAATATAAAATATAATTATTTTCTTTTATTTTTATTTTTCTGATGGTGTAAGTAATGTTTATTTAACCAAGAAATTGTGACTGGAACATTAATTTACATTTGATTTAAATATATGTGTATAAAATATTTTATATTATCTAACTATCTATCTGTATTTTCTTCCTATCTGTTTAATTTCTCAGTGTTAGTCACTTGAAATGACAGGTTGGTAATTCATTAATGGCTAAATGTGCGCTCTTTAGAGGCTCTTTGTTTTACCACATGTGCAAGCGATGCTCTTTATTCAAGGAAACAGTTTCTTTTTCTTCCGAACGCCCTCTATGGCTGTAGACAGAGCGGCGCAGGAGGGGTTAACGTTCCCCTCACGCGTCGCTGCTAAATGTGCCCGCGTGAGCGTCAGTGGGAGTCCCCTTCACTGGGTCCCTTTGCAGTAGTGTGGACTGGAGAGTTGTAGACAGAGCCGAGCAGAAGCGTGAACAAACAGAAGTAGTGCCATAAAGTGAACATTTGACACTATCACAAAGCTTTTCACTTTTACCGCGTGGATTCGTCTTGTACTGTTATCAGAGAGGGACGCCGACAGCTTACAACGCGGGCGCGTCAGCTGGCATGAGCTAACCCACCAGACATGGAAACCAAACCTTTCTTGTCATTGGGTAAGTTTACCCTCAGACTACTGAAAGATGTTTATTTTTCCACTCGAGTTTCTATGGTATGCAAAAGAGAGTTTTATCATTTACTTTCAAGTCCTGCATTAGGGGAAAAAAACATAAACGCTAAAAAAAAAGAAGGAAAAAAAAAAGAAGAAAACTGGAATTGCTTTAGACCGCTCTTTATCGACTCGGGCTGTATTGCAGGATTACGTTCGTGGCGAATGGAAACTATTGCAACCAGAATTATTAATGTACAGCAGTCAAGTGCACGGTGTGCATGTGTTTTAAAATCAAACTGAAGGTAAACACAAAAGTTGGGCGTGCAAACGCGGTGACACGCGTTCGGATAGTGACACCTCATTCAGTGTCGCGCTTACTCATAAGATGTTTTATTCTTGATATGCAGTATCGTTTGACATATTGGTAGTGTGCTTTGAATGCTGTGTTGCAGAGTTGAAGCTTGTGCAGCTATTGTATCCATGCGCATCATTTGTATCACTTTCCTGACATAAATGCATACGTGTGTGGACAGTATCTCATATTTATAAACGCAACGCAACATCGCGCATCAGTCTGAAATCAAGCGAAAAATGAAATGCATGTTAGTTTAGTTTAAAGGCGTCGGGCGTCGTATGAACTCATTAAAACGCAAACGGCTGTATGATGTCATTGGAAGAAAAAGACGAATATTTTTGTTTTACGTCTGTAATTTCATCTTTACATGCAGAAATCAGACATTTTATCAATTTTCCTTGCACTTTGGTCTCAAATAAAGCCGCGAACACCGTTTGTGTATGAGATAGCAGTTGAGTTGATAAGTGAACTTGGACAAACTTTGGCGTTTTCTATGAAGTGGAGAAGTTTACTGAGAAAACTGACAAAAGTCATTGTAGAGCATTACAATTTAATTAGAAATCTATTTATAGCGACTACATTTAATAAAAAACTGATTTGGTATCCGAGAAACAAACGTTGCGGGTGTTTCAAAAATGTCTTTTTTTTTAATCGAAGGCTGAGGCGAATTGTAGGTGTGGTTTCCATATGATCTTAGTCCATTATTTTAAAGGAATAGTTCACCAAAAAATAGTTTTTATTCACTCATCCTGTTCCAAACTTTCTGTCTGTGTGACACAAAAGGTAAATTTGTGAAAAATATTCTGGCTGTTCTTTTATATATAAGTGAATGGGATGTGAGACTGACAGGATTAATTAAGGACAGAAAAGCACCATGAAAGAATCATAAAACGTTTAAATTAATCATATGCTGTTTTCCAAATCTTCCGAACTGAGTTGAACAGACAGAAATGGTTAGGAAAGTTGTTGTTTAATGATAATCTTCCCTTCTTTTGAGATGTTCACGGTTGCGACTTGATCTTTGAATCGGCGGAGCCGCTGATTCATTGAAAAGATCAGACACAAAACAATTCATTGCTGCTTTTCTCAAAACCTCGCGTGAAAATTCAAAGAGAGCTGGTACGGATGTCAAGATTTTCAGTCAGTAACATCATAAATTCTGTCTGTATGACACAAAATACTTGTATAGCTTCAGAAAAGCCTTACTTTTGTGGTGTTTTATTTGTTATTTTGGATTTAGAAACAAGATATTCTTAAAAAAAAAAAAAAAAAAAAACATATTGTGTTTTATGGAAGAAATAAAGCCACACTGGTTCAGAATGACATGAGGATGAATAAATGATAACCGATTTTTTTTTTTTAATTTATTTATTTTTTTTTTTTTAAAGGCAGTATTTATATGATTTTCAATGTTTTTCTTTTCTTAGAAAAGATCAGCGCCTCTTAAATTCCAACGGTTAGTGCGTGATTATGAAATCATTGTGCAATTTGCGGCTGTAGAGATAATGTGATATCTGCGTGATGCCAAAAATAGACAGCAGATTTAGATAAGGTGATATATAACGTCTCAAAATAATTAATAACCTGCATTTGTCTTATACACCTCCAACACGCCTATTACTCATACAGGGATGTGGTTTGGTAAATTAACATGTTCTTCAATAAATGATGCGCATTACTCTCTTATGCATATGAGCTTACTTGCCATGCATGGAAATAAGTTGAGCAGCCACACATGATTTAGTTCACACACAGAGGCCCGCATACTGTAAGAATAACCAGCATGCTCTGCGCTTTCACTCAGGAATATAGGCAGGATTGTTATTGTGTCTGTAGCTCTTTCATGCGGGAGTCGTGTTACACCTTGACATACATCATCACCCCACCGGTTCACTGAGATGAGAGACAGCAGGAATGCCGGGTTTCCCGAAACCCCCGAATATTCCCAGAACAGTACCAGAAAAACCACAAAGCTAGATTATTTGTGAAGGTGTGTTTGGGCTTTGCATGTGGCTTTTTATGCTGGGAAATTCTGATGTAAAAGCTGGATTTAATTTGTGGCTTTATAGTTATGTTTTTCCCGTAGGCATGTATTTTAATAGTAACAGACAGAAGTTTGTTAGTAAATACTTCTTATTGGCGCCGTGTGATTTATCCTTCACATAATCGGCACTTTTGGATAATTTAGTCATTGCTGGAAGTCTTTGTCTTTAAAAAGATTTGGTAAAAATAGTTTATTTTTATAAACCATAATTACATTTTAAAATAATAGTATGTGTGAACCTTTTTATTTTTTATTTATTTCTTTTTTTTTTAACAGCTTGTTAAACACATTTACACCCTGACTAATTATTTAATGAAAATAATTATAATTATTATTTTATTAATAATAAAAAGATCTAAATATTTTAAAAAGATTTCTTTTTATATAATTACTAAAACATTTAGCCGTTTTTAATAATATTTCCTAACAACATTTAACCCTGAATATTTATTTAAAAAACATAAAAACATCTAAATATTTAAAAAAAACATATATATATATATGTGTTTGTATAATTACTAAAACATTTAGCCATTTTTAATAATATTTCCAAAAAACATTTAACCCTGAATAATTTTTTAAAGAAATAAAAACATCTAAATATGAAATGTGTGTGTGTGTGTATATATATACATGTATGTGTGTGTGTGTGTGTGTGTGTGTGTATGTATAATTACTGAAGCATTTACCCATTTTTTCATTATTTTTTAATGAAAAATATGAATAATAATAACCCTGAATAATAAAAAAAATCTAAATATTTTAAAAAGATATATTTTATATAATTATGAAAACATTTAGGAATTTTTAATAATATTTCCGAATAACATTTAACCCTGAATAATTTTTTAAAGAAATAAAAACATGTAAATATTTTTAAAATGTTTATATTTTTTATATAATTACTAAAACATTTACCCATTTTTCATTATATTTTGAAATAACATTTAACCCTGAATAGCTATTCAAAAAATTTGTTCTGTATAAAAGTTGCTATTTTAATGCAAAGGCTTATCATAAAAGACAAAAAAAAAAAAAAAAACATATAAGATTTCCAACACATAAAGCATGTGGCTGCTTGCGAGCGGAGTGCTATTTCCTGCTGTCTGCTGTATGTGTTGAGTGTCATGCAGCAGACGCACCGCTCCGGCCTGCTAAATTCAAACACGTAATCATTTAAACATGAATGATTACATACATTTACAAATGCTTTTGTGGAGGTAATTGAGCAGAGTTTCAAATTACAGCGCTAGATACACTCGTGATGTTTTTGTTCTTTGCGCAGCATGCAGAACAGGTTGGGTTTATTAACTTTTTTCCAGCCTTAGGCACAGGTGCTAAATACCTCATATTTGTCTGTTTTTTGCCCACAAAAATTTAATGAACCCTTTTATGGAAATCACAGAAGAACATACTAGGGACTAAAAGCTTGTGTAACATCATAAAAATGTACGTTATGGAAGTATCCTGCTCTGTTTAGCTGTAGATCATTAAGTGAGCGGATCTGCGGGATGTAGATGACTTGTTCTTGGTTTTTAAGGACCATTTGTTCTATAAAAGTAAACCACATTTAGTTTGGCCAAGACCTTTTTGGGGGGGGAGGTTGGGAGGCGGAGCTTTTGAATGACAGGAGGTGTGTGTTTTCCCCGCCCATTTTAGTGAAGTTCATGGTCTTGATGAAAAAGTGACATTCATAGTTGAGGGGGGTGCATTCCTCTGTCGGCCGTAATTTAGGAACAAAGGTGGTTCTGGGAGGTTTATAAAGCTTTGATTGGGGGGCTGGGTGGGCTGTTTACCTCTTAAACCCATACAAGGTTGTTGTTTTTTTTCTTTTTATGGCAGGGCAGTTTTAGGTTTCTCACCGGATGCTTTTTGCCCCCTTTTGTGAGCGGTCTGCAGCTGTCATTTTTACTAGAGAAGTTTTATAGAGAATGTTAATGGCTTAAAGGGATAGCGCTCTCCCAAGGCCATTTACTAGCATATCTTTTGTTCATGTCCACCGACTTCACAGAGAAGTGGAGATCCACAGTCGTTTCCAATTATTATTCTAGAAGTACGTGATTCAGAAACACTCGGATAACGTTACAGCTCCATATCACGACGATCAGTCCAGGAATGAGATTTAATTCAACCACGATACTGAGTTTCACAATCGGGTTACTGCTGTGTGCAAAAACGGTTGTTTATGATAGCCATGCGTCAAAGCCTTGTTAATAATTTGTGAGTTTTCAGTCCCCGACAGTGGCGAGTGTTTTATCTTTAAGGGGAGCGGTGGACTGTGAACCTCAGACCTTGACCTTCGCTCCCCATATGTTTTATCAGCTGGAGGATTTGCTTTGGACTTCTAGGATTGAGTTTTCACAATGTTACCACAGATGATAAACTATAACGGATGTTATACTGTGAACCCTGTATATATGTTTATCACACTCTGATAGGACTGATATTGTGCACTTCAGTGATTATATAAAAGTAACTGGTGAGAGAGATAAGCGTTTTTTTTTTTTTTTTTAGTTTCGTCGAATCAGCTTTGGGTAAGTTAAGTTCATTCAGACTTCTGAGAAGCTCCATTTGAGTTGATTGAAGCTCATTTTTTTAAACTTTGAAAGCTTTTACTTTTGCTTCTTGTTAATATGGATAATGAGAGAAAGAAATCAGATTCAAACTTGCATCCTCTGCATGAGCATCACAGCTCATGAGTGCATTTGATAACCACACTGCACATTTTTCCCTTAACCTATGAATCACACTACCATTTAAAATTTTTGGGATTCAATTAAATACTTTTGTTCTGCAAGAATGCTGAAGTTGATCAAAAGTGATCGTAAATACATTCATAATTTTGTAAAATAAAATTCTATTAAACTTTGAAAATTTAGCTTTGCCATCACAGGAATAAATTGCATTTTAAAATATATTAAATCATTTTTAAATCATGTTGGCTGTCATTAGAAAAAAAAAAAATATATATATATATATATATAATATATATATAATATAAATATAAATCTATTTATTTTAATTGTAATAATATTTTACATTTTTCACTGTATTTTTGATCAAATAAATATGACCCTAGTGAGCAAAAAATATAGACAACTTTCTATTCATCAAAATCATTTCTTCAGTTGCAAATCAGCATATTCGAATGATTTTTAAAGGATCATGTGACGCTTAAGACTGGAATAATGATGCTGAAAATTCAGCTTTGCTGTCACAGGAATAAGTTGCATTTTAAAATATATTCAAATAGAAATCTATTTATTTTAATTGTAATAATATTTGACATTTTCACTGTATTTTTGATCAAATAAATGCGACCCTAGTGAGCAAAAAATAATAAATCTTACTGACAACTTTCTATTCATCAAAATCATTTCTTCAGCTAAAAATCGGCATATTAGAATGATTTCTGAAGGATCATGTGACACTGAAGATTAGAGTAATTATGCTGAAAATTCAGCTTTGCATCATAGAAATAAATTACATTTTAAACAATATTTAAATAGAAATCCGTTTATTATAATTGTAATAATATTTTAGAATTTTTCAGATATTTTTGATCAAAAAAAAGCAACTCTTATCGACTCATGTTTTGAACAGTAGTGCATGTAAAACAGGTTTGTTGATCCTTTGGAAGAAAAATCAGCATGTCCTTGTCAAGTACCTGAAAATTAGCATGCAAATCTGTTTGCATGGATTCAAATCTAGTGCTTTAAGGCATCAGCTTTAAGGCAGATACTGTAGACTGCTGTTTGACACCTCAGTATGTGCTAGCCACTACCGGGCAGTGCCAAATACTTGCTGTGGTTACACAGGAAGTCTTTTTTCTATATATTTATTCACTACAAACTTCTGTGAGGTTTTGCATGCACATGCTTTAGGCAGGGTTTCAGCGAATGAATCAATATTGCATCTGGCACCCCTCTGTTCTCTTATTCAGTATAGTTTCTTGCTATTTACCAGATGCTTTTTAGTCTAAAACAGGCATGACTTGATGCGTTTGAAGCGACAAGCAAATCTCTGTCAACACTGAAAGTGTAAATACTGTGCAAAATCAGAACCAGTCAGAACGTATATGTCAATATGTGGGAATTTGGACCAATGAGCAATAGGACTGATTCTGCACCCTGTGTGTCAGAACTGCAGGCCATTAACCATTAGCAACTCTACAGTGTAGAATTCATATTCCAGCACAGTGACATTAGCCTTTATCACACAGGCGTTAATTAAAACGCACTGACAGAAATGTGAAGTAGTCGTCTATCTCGTTCTGAAGGCGGAGCGACACATGGTTTAGATCGCTTTAAATCACAGTAATGACTTTATAGGTTTCCTTGTGTG